>CP139502.1:82008984-82576484 GCA_021014915.2 Artemisia tridentata subsp. tridentata | reverse complement strand
GTGGTCCATGTGGTTTGTCTCGTACCACAGATTTAGTCCCTACGTATTTTTTTCTTTTTTTTTTCAAAATTTTTTTTGTCCGATTTTTTTAAAATTTTTTTGACATAAGCTTTTTAAAACTTTTTTGTCATTTTTTTTTTTTTTTTTTTTTTTTTTTAATTTTTTGAATACTTTTTGATGGAGTTTTTTTATAAAATTTTTTGATAAAAAACTTTTTTACTAGATTTTTGTTAGATTTCTTGGCATTATTTTTTTACAAGATATATTTTTTTAATTTCATAAAAAAATTTTGACGGAATTTTTTTTATTCTGCGGAAAATATTCAAAAAATTTCAATTTTTTTTATGTAAATGTCAACTTTTTTTGTCAAAAAAATTAAAAAAATATATGTCAAAAAATATATATACATATATATTATGCGAAAAATATTAAAAAAAGTTTAAAAATTATGTCAAATTTTTTTTTTGTCAAAAATTAAAAAAAAAAAAAAAAAAAGAAAAGAAAAAGCTAGCTAAATTTTTTGATAGAAATTTAACTAATATATTTTAAAAATATTTTTTGTCAAAAAATTAAAAAAAAAAGAAAATAGAAAAAGTCCATTAAAAAGTATTCAAAAAAGTTAAAAAAAAAAAAAAAAAAAAAATGTCAAAAAAATTTTAAAAATATTATGACAATTTTTTTTAAAAGATTTTTTTTTTTTTTTTTAAATAAATTTTTTTTTGAACCATTACCGATCAAAATATAAAATTGATCAATTGAAAACAAGAATACGACTTGTAACTTATATACCAAAAACAGAACCATAGTATTCTGAGTTAATTATATAAATGGTCCCCGTAAAAAAAAATATAAAAAAATCTGCCAAGAAATTTAACAAAAATCTAGTAAAAAAATTTTTTGTCAAAAATTCCGCCAAAAAAGTTTTAAAAAACTTCTGTCAAAAGATTTTAAAAAAATTTTGAAAAAAAAGGAAAAAAAAAAGGCACGTAGGGACTAAATCTGTGATACGAGGGTATTAATGTCATTTCAACCATCATTTACGGTCAAACTAACAGAAAAAGTGGTGAAGGGACCAAACCCGTTACGGGCAAAACCACAGGGAGTGGATCCGGGAAAAAATAGTATATAGACCATTTTCGTTATACCCGACAAACCATAAAGACGATTTAAGTAATTAACTCTAAGATAAATAATAACTTTAGTTAATGTTTATTAACTGCATTTTTGATTATAGAAATAAAGTTTTAGTGTATTATATACACGTTAAATGCATTTACACATTAAGGGCATTCAATGGGAACTTGTTAACAAATCTTTTTTTTTTTTTTTTTTTTTTTTTTAATGCAAATTCACACAACATGAAAATCCCATTTTTGCCCGTGACGGCACTTGAACCCACAATATCTTGCTTGAAGGCATGCACATCTTACAAATACCACTAGACTAAACCGATTTACCTTTTTAAGATATCTCGTAACTACATCCCAAAGCCTTGGCAGAGATTATACGAGCTACTACATTTTCCTCTTTATCAAATCTCAATCTCATATGTATGTCTAAAAATGTTTTATAAACCATATTCTTATTTAACTCGGTCGAGTTCTTGGTTCAACCCATTTAATCATCGGTTATATATATATATTTTTTCTTCCCAAAACTACTTTACGGTTTGACCGGATAAAATGCACAATTTGTCCCTAACTGTAAAACGTTATCCACCGTTGGTAAGAACCGTTAGAGGAAGGGACCAACAGTCGGTAACGTTTTGCAGTTAAGGACTTTTATGTATTAGTAGTAAATTTAAACATAGATTAGGGACTTAAGTGTATGTTGTAATATGGATTAGGAATAGACTATAACTAGGTTTTGTTACTTGACTTGCAAGGCAAGATAAGTAGGTCGGTTGCCTGATGTTTGGTTACGGGAGAGGTTACCCAACCGACTTAGGATAGGTCTCAACCCTATCATCTCTATAAATAGAGGTGATGGGATGCTAGTTCTTAACATTCTTCTTACTCGAATTGTAAGCTTTATTGATTCTAATAAAAGAGTGTTCGAGGGTAATATCATGTGCATATACTTGTTAATATCTTTGTAGTTTTGTGTTCTTATTTGTTCATTCGTCCAACGCGGGTTTCGCGTTTGGTGTTCCAGCTTGGTACTCGACGTGGAAGCTTTAGATTCCGTGTTTCGATATTTGGGTTGTTGTCGAATCGTCCAACAAGGACGAATGGTACATCTTTTCTGGTCAAGGGACAAACCTCGTCGGTCAACACATAGCACAAGGACTATTTACATAGTAAAAAGTAAGAGGAGAATAGTGTGAAATAATATCATAATCTTTAGATCCTCTTGTCCTGCTACTCTCCAAACCAATAATAATTTCATCTTCTCCTCCGACGAACACAAAAGATCTCAAATTTATTTACCTTTCGGTATATCTCAGTCTCTCTATTTATGAATATAACCTCACTACAATATTTACATTTACCTACCAGTTAAATTTGTTTTACTGTTATTCCTTATCATTTTCTTAATTAATTTTTAGATTTGTTAATTCTAGGGTAAACACTAGATCTCAGTTTATTATTGCACGTAGTGTGTTAGAGATTGCTTATTGTTTCTGCTTAAAAATAAGCACATCATGATATAGTGTTAGGATTTGCTCTTTTTGTATAAAAATGCAATAATTTAGAGGGTGTTTGGGATTGCTTATTGTTTCTGATTATTATATTTAAGCCGAAGTAGTTTTGTGTTATTCTAATTGCCTATTATTAATTCTGCTTATTCTAATTGCTTATTGCAGTTTGTTTTCCAAATTAAATTAATCAAAACACTATTTCGTGAAGTACATATATATAAGCAAACAAATAATTAAGTAACCCCAAACACCCCCCTTAGCTTTATCTCAAATAAGCACTTATAAAAGAGCATATCCCGCTTGCTTATGGGAAACTGCTTATTTTGCCCCAAAATAAGCAGTTTAGATGATCTTAAATTTGCGAAGTGCTTATCTGTTTAGTTTCTTGAAACTGCTTACCTGCTAGAGATTAGCATATTAGCAGTTGAGCAGAAAAAAAATAAGCAATCCAAACGACAACGGTACCCAATCTCGCCGGAACGGGTTATGGGGGAGACTGCCTCCAGAAAGTCCTCGGGCAAGAGTCTGTGTATAAATATATAGCATGTGTGTGTGTACTGTGTACGCTCGTGTGTTAGGGTTTAATATAAACATAGAAGCATTAAAGCAATCCAAACACGCTATCAAATATACATCTTTTACCTGTATCTGCAGTTATTGTTACGGATATTGAGTTTGACTGTTTGGCATTAAATTAACTCGTTTCTGGATTTGATTGAACTTGCAGTAGTGTTTTGAATATATAGAGAAGTATGTCGATGGCTGACGAGCCGTTGTATCCAATAGCAGTACTAATAGACGAGTTGAAGAATGATGACATCCAACTGCGATTAAATTCAACTAGGAAGCTTTCTACTATTTCGCGTGCTTTAGGAGAGGAGAGAACACGGAAGGAGTTGATTCCTTTTTTGAGTGAAAACAATGACGACGATGACGAGGTTCTTTCTGCGATGGCTGAAGAGTTAGGCGTTTTTATTCCGTATGTTGGTGGAATTGAATATGCTCATGTGTTATTGCCTCCGTTGGAAACGCTTTGTATTGTTGAAGAAACGTGTGTGAGAGATAAGGCGGTGGAGTCGCTATGTAAAATTGGGTCACAGATGAGGGAGACTGATTTGGTTGACTGGTTTATACCTCTTGTTAAGGTTTGACATGTAATTTCATGTTTGTAACATTAATTTGAGTATGCCCATTTGGTTATTGATTTGTTATAGTTCTTATTATTGGTTATTCTTGTGGCTGCAGAGGCTGGCAGGTGGTGAATGGTTCACTGCTCGAGTTTCTGCTTGTGGGCTATTTCATATTGCTTATCCTAGTGCACCAGAGCTGTTGAAGGCTGAATTGAGGACGATATATAGTCAGTTATGTCAAGATGACATGCCTATGGTTAGGAGATCGGCCTCTACAAACTTGGGGAAATTTGCTGCTACTGTGGAACCTACTCATCTCAAGAGTGATGTCATGCAAATATTTGAGGATCTTACGCAAGATGGTTTGTTGTTTGGTGTCATGTTTCTTTTGGGTCCTGTCGCATTTTTGTTGAACTTTTATCATGGGTGTATGGTTTGATTGGAAATGGCAATAGTAATGTGGTGCCACTAGTAAGTAGGCAATGGTTAGGTCCAAGGTGTCAGTCCACATTGCAGATTATTTGAAAAACGACATCGTCGAGTCTCACTTTAACCACGTACGTGTTTGAATTGAGTCTTACCTTGACCACCTTGGCTATATTAGAAAAAAATGCAATTAATATGCTACCCGTAGGACAGTATATTTAGGCCTGATTCATATTTTTAAGCAGCTCCAATCTGATTCACATAGACTAAACATACGGATAAGGTTAGTTTTGCCTATGAAATAGAAGGGCGCATCTGCATAGGTATCCCTTTTGTGTAGGAATAATACTGCATCTGCATCAGTAGGATTTTTTTATTTTGGCTTTCATGTTTATAAATCGTCTATTATAGTGTAGGGATAATACATCTTCAGGCCGTGAAATTCTGAATTTACTAGCTTTAAAATTGTCTTTGTCTCCTTATGCTTTAAGGTTCACATATAGGGAAAAAAATATATACTTTCCTTTTCAAAGTTGCAATATCCTGCCAAAATATGATGGCTTTGGCTTAAAGTACTGTCTGCTATATTAAAAAATATATTTATAATGAAAAATGACCTTTTTTGTAAATGAAAATCCTACTGGTTGTTGACAGTGTTATCTTTCTTTGACAGTGCTTGCATCTTGCATAGCTACGTTGTATTTGCGTATTTGGCTGTATGATTTGTTACTTTGTTTTGCTATATTGTAAGATGATTGTGACATACTAATACCCGTTTAAGGGGTGGATACTAAATGCTTGTTAAGGCTGTATTATCATTGTTTTAGAAGGCTTCCAGATTTCATGGCTAGCATCATAATCCAATAATTTATGTAAGATTAAGACATGGCAGTTAAGGCAATAGTAATACCGGAAGAAAGAAAGGATGTTTTCATAGTTACGGTATTGGTATATATATGGATTGTCTCACATTTGCCCGATTTGAGACCATTTGACTTCATCTATATTATAATAAGCTCTTGATTTCTATTATTCTCCCTAGAAGTACCAGGGGAATGCCTATCTTCTGTTGAAGCTTCGCCTAGGAAGAGTAACACTGATGGACACATGTTGCATGTAAGTTTTCTGCAATATTGTAAAACTGGCTAGGTGGTAGTCGAGCGGTCGACTACCTTGTAGCTAGTAATCGGCTTAGGCGGATGGTGATTAGGGAGTACCATGGATTGGAATTTTCTGTACATAAATTTAAAAATTATATGTATGACATACACATAATACTTCAAATACTTAAAAGTTTATTAACAAAATCGATTCTTAAACATAAATCATTAACAAGTTCTTAAAACATAACGACTAATCAGTTTCTGAGATTAAATCAAACCGAGTGATGTTTATACAGAAATAATTTCGTAACAAAATAGCTTGAACATACTTTTGATTAGCCTCAAATAGAGTGATGGTTATTTAGTCTCCATATTCGAGTTATTGTGCTCTGACTGTGTGAGAATCGGTTTAGAGAAACACGTTGGCTAAAATGAAAAGAAACCCTAACTTTGATTGAAAAAAACGCCAACCAAGTTTGACCAATTTAAATCTATTTGGTCGAGCAGGGCTGCGCAATCGGAATTTTGACCTGGCCGACTAATGTGGCCGATTCACCTCAAATCGCCTCTGCATGTGGTCAATTAGTGATTACTCCCTGTTTATTGGCCGCGTAGAACAGCCTTTGCAACACTGGTTTTCTGTATGATACAAGTAGTCAGTAATCTCTTGATTCTTAGTTATTGGTTCTGGACGAAGTTATTGATGAACACTGAAATTTATGCTATGCTTTTTAATCCCGAAATGTAGACATATTTTTGAATAAATGTTGAAGGTTGTTCTCACAGTCACATTCACAAAATATGTTTAAAGTAATCGTTACGATGAATATTTTGTCTTCCTACAGATCAAGATTCTGTTCGTTTGCTTGCTGTCGAGGGTTGTGCTGCTCTTGGCAAGTTGCTGGAACCCCAAGACTGTGTTGCACATATTCTTCCTGTCATTGTCAGTTTTTCTCAGGTGAACTTTTAGCCGCTTTATGACAGAAATGATCTATAAAATCTAAATCTTAGTTGTTGAAGTATAAAGCGACTTGAATTATAAAAAGAAGGCGGGGTTGTCATTTATGGCAGTGGGGCTCTGTTGACGATGGAAAGGGGAATAGGTATCGTTGGGGGAAGGGGTCTGATTGTATAAACGTTTTTCTTATATATGGCGACAAACTTAAAAAATGTGTAGCCTTTCCCCGGTTCGTTAACATCAGGTTTTCCGTTTACCTTTAAGCGATAGGGGAGAAGCAAAGGGCAATACACGACAGGGAGTAAGGGGAAGGGGAGTCGTTGCCTCGTTGGTGGGTGATGGGGAGTGGCTGACGTGATGGGTGGGGTATGTGGGATGTAAAACAGTACATATTTTGATGCGTGCTTTTTAATTTAAAATCCAAAATGGAGTTGTAAATGAGTTCCCAAAAATCGCATGAAATCCTAGAATTGGAGGGTATAATAGTCAAATTACAATTTATAGATTTTTTCCACATTTGTGTAAATGACATGACACCAGTTTATAAGTTGATTAGCTTCTTTTGACTTCTTTTGTTGGGTAACCTCCTTGTATGTTCATCCTAATGTTTATACTTAAGAGTCTTAAACTAATCTGATTTCTGGAGTTTGTATGGATCAAGTTATTACATGGACTGGATTTTACATGTAAACGGTTCTATGGCTTGTGCTGAGGTAGTTACCCTAGCAAGTCTGCGTATTTGTGGTTTATGTTTTTGAATTGATTTTTAGGTTCTTGTTGGTAAATATGATTAGGATACGAGGCAATGAGATGAAAAGTAGAAGCTTACTACCTTTAATTACTTGGGATGTATTGCTAGTTTCAGTTCTCTTACTATTTTGTATATAGGACAAGTCATGGCGTGTTCGCTATATGGTTGCTAATCAGCTGTATGAGCTATGTGAAGCTGTGGGTCCTGAACCAACCAAGTATGTTTTAGTTTTCATATCTAAGTTTGTTTTCCTTGAATATATTTGTTTTTTCTGAAAATGCTTTTATTCAGTGTCTTGATGAACCTATATTAGACGATCATTTACTGAAATATATGTTAATTTGGTTTAAATTGTGATAGGACTGACTTGGTTCCAGCATATGTGAGGCTGCTTCGTGATAATGAAGCCGAAGTACGTATTGCAGCAGCTGGCAAGGTCACCAAGTTCTCTCGTATTCTTGGTCCAGAACTTGCAATTCAGCATATTCTTCCATGTGTCAAGGTAATATTATTGTGTTAGTATCTATTATTTAAGATTTAATATTTTTATTATATTGGTCTTCTTATCTCTTTCTACAATGTGGCATGTAGGAGTTGTCTTCAGATTCGTCCCAGCATGTTAGGTCTGCTCTAGCCTCTGTTATAATGGGCATGGCCCCTGTATTAGGGAAGGTAATATATCTCCAATACTCTTTCATGTCTTGTCATACTTCGTTAATCTTTCATATCTTGTATTGCTTCGTTTATTTTTATTAGACAATATATTTCACAATATCTATGCCAGACTATGAGTTATGGTTTTTTTTGGTTTAAATCTATATCAGCCTTTATGTTCTTGATCTAAATCTCTAAAGTAGACAGTCTATGTTCTGCGATGAGGCCAATAATACTGGTTATAATATATATTTGTTGTATAATGCAGGATGCAACTATTGAGCAACTTCTCCCCATCTTTCTGTCACTTCTGAAGGATGAGTTTCCAGATGTACGCTTGAATATCATCAGTAAGCTAGATCAAGTGAACCAGGTATGTTGCCATTAAAATGAGTTTTATATGTAGGTCTTTTTTTCATATGAGTTCATGGAATAGCTGCTTGATGTTTTTATGCCGTGTTGTTACAGGTGATTGGAATCGATCTTTTGTCCCAATCTTTACTGCCTGCAATTGTGGAACTGGCTGAAGACAGACACTGGAGGGTCCGATTGGCTATAATAGAATACATACCTCTATTGGCAAGTCAGTTAGGTGTTGGGTTTTTCGATGATAAACTTGGGGCCCTCTACATGCAATGGTTACAGGACAAGGTATGCACTTCGCCACACACACACATACACCGATGACATTGACTGATATACACGATGAGGCATATGGGGTAATGGGGTATATATGCAGGTTTACTCCATCAGAGAAGCTGCTGCTAACAACCTGAAGCGCCTTGCAGAGGAATTTGGTCCCGAATGGGCAATGCAACACATTGTTCCACAGGTACAAAGTGATTTACTGGGAATGCAGATAATCGTTAGGTTTCGTGTTTTTTGAACTGTTAAGGGTTAACGACAAAATCATCTAACTTTCAATACTTTGATGGTTTACCCTTGAACTTTTTTTGTCCTGATATAGTCCGTTAACTTTTTCGTGGGTCCATTTTCAGCAAATTTCTTTTAGTACAAAAAACTGTTTAGTATTACATCACCCCAAGAAAAAAAAGTTGGGGTACTTAATTGTTTACAGAAAAAATTACACGTTTGGTCCCTGTGGTTTGCTCAAATTTCAATGTTTAGTCAAGTCGTTTTAATTACACCAGAGATACCTACTTTTGAAACCTTGCACTCATTTAGTCCTTATTTTGGATGGGCCGTTAGTTTGACCGTTAAGTGTTTAAATAATATTTGCCCTTTAGTCCCTCCGTTAATATTTTTTGCACCGTTAGTCCTCATTTTTTAAAATGAATTAAAAAGGGCAGCATAGGCTCGAACTCGGGTCTTGTTGCCCAAAAACCAACGCCCCAACCATTGGACTAAGCGTCCAGTGATTGAATTATATCAAAATAAATATTAAACGTTTTCGTCCGTTTTTTACGTTTTTGTCCCTTTTTTTACGTTTTCGTCCTTTTTTTTACATTTTCGTCCTTTTTATACGTTTTCGTCTGTTTTTAAATGTTTTCGTCTGTTTTTTTACTTTTTCGTTCGTTTTTATACGTTTTTGTCCATTTTTATCCGTTTTGGTCCATTTTTATGTGTTTTCGTTCGTTTTTTATGTTTTCGTCCGCTTTTATACATTTTCGTCCGTTTTTTACGTTTTTGTCCCTTTTTTTACATTTTCGTCCATTATTATCTGTTTTCGACCGTTTTTATGCGTTTTCATCCGTTTTTTACGTTTTCGTCCGTTTTTTACGTTTTCGTCCATTTTTTACGTTTTTGTTCATTTTTATACGTTTTTGTTCGTTTTTTACGTTTTCGTCCATTTTATACATTTTCGTCTATTTTTAAACGTTTTCGTCTATTTTTTTACGTTTCCATTCGTTTATATATGTTTTTGTCCATTTTTATGCGTTTTCATTTGTTTTTATATGTAAAAAATGAAAGAAAATGTATAATCTAAGCATATGAAAATGGACGAAAACGTAAAAAACAGACGAAAACATATAAAATGTAAGAATATATAAAAACGGACAAAAACGTAAAAAAGAAAAGACGAAAACGTAAAAAAATAGATGAAAATGTATAAAAACGGACGAAAACGGAAAAAAGGGGAAAAAACGTATAAAAACGGACGAAAATGGATGAAAATGGACGAAAACGTATAAAAACAGATGAAAGCGTAGAAAAACGGACGAAAACGTAAAAAAATGACGAAAACGTATAAAATTGTACGAAAACGTAAAAAACGGACGAAAACGTATTAAAACATACGAAAACGGATAAAAATGAGTTTGAGCAAAAAAAAAGGTTAAATAGAATTTATTCTGATATAATTACACCACTGGACACAGTGGTTGGGGTGTTGGTTTTTGGGCAACAAGACCCGAGTTCGAGCCTATGCTGCCCTTTTTAATTCATTTTAAACAATGAGGACTAACGGTGCAAAAAATACTAACGGAGGGACTAACGGGCAAATATTAATTAAACACTTAACGGTCGAACTAACGGTCCATCCAAAATAGGGACTTAAATAAGTGCAAGGTTTCAAAAATAGTTATCTCTGGTGTAATTAAAACGCCTTAGGGACTAAACATGAAATCTGAGAAAACCACAAGGACCAAACGTGTAATTTTTTCTTGTTTACATAATGAAAGTTGGTTGGTTAAATCTAACATTAAAAAAAATTGGTGGTTTTAACATTATTAACTCTTTTCTTTTTGAATTGAACGGTGTTGGTTTCATGGCAGGTCTTGGAAATGGTCAGCAACCCACATTACTTGTATCGCATGACCATTCTTAGTGCAATTTCTCTACTTGCTCCTGTTATGGGCTCAGAGATCACCTGTTCTAAGTTGCTTCCTGAGGTTGTTACTTTAGGCAAAGACAGGTAATAGTTGCGATATATGGGCAATGCAACACATATGTGAGGCTTAATAGTTGGGTTTAATAGTTTCAGTATATGATGTTTACATGTTTTTCTTCGCAGAGTGGCAAATATCAGGTTTAATGTAGCAAAGGTCTTGCAATCTTTTATTCCTATTATTGACCAATCTGTAAGCAACTTTTTTTTCTTTATTTTGTCTGATTATGTATCATCATCATCTCATCCCTCTTATGGATGCGTTATAAACTCCTGTTATTTCGTAATGCAGACGGTGGAGAAAACCATTAGGCCTTGCTTGGTTGAGCTGGGAGAGGATCCAGATGTTGATGTCCGTTATTTTTCAAAAGAAGCACTTCAAGCTATCGATCAAGTCATGATGTCATCTTAGAGAACTTTCCTTATTAGTGTCACTTTAATGGCCATTGTTGTAGTATCAATGTGCCCTCTATATAAACAAAACATAGATACCATAGTCCATGTTTCCCATCTTCCCCCTTTGTCTATTTGGGCTTTGGTTTTAATTTCTTTTTAAAAAATTAGCAGACGATATCGTGTGTCATGACTATGGATGCAGATTTGAGGATCCTTGTTTTTGTCATTTAAATCAAGTCGTTTGTTGTCATTGTTATGTGCTAATTTTGATAGCTCAATCAATCAAGAAATGTGCTGATTTTTGGCCGCATTGTTTGATTAGTTTTCTGTATTATAACTTTGGCTTTGGATTTATCCATTATGTAGTTGCATCGGATGATTTTAAATTTTGAGTTTACTGGAATCAGTAAGTTTTTTTTTTTTTTTTTTTTTTTTTTTTTTTTTTTTTGATGAAGGACTTTATATATGACAAAGTTCACTTTGTTTCTTAAGTTCGTGTGAAATATATGACAAAGTTCACTCGTTTCACTGAGCTTTGAAAAAATTGCACAAATTGCCTATTTCTTGCTGTTAGTAGGTTAGAAAACACAGATATCAGTACAAGTGATGATGTTATTGCAAATGTTATACAGGGAAATACTACATTTATTTACAAGTTCCAGCGATATCAGTACAGGAGATGATGTTATTGCAAATGTTATACAGGGAAATACTACATTTATTTACAAGTTCCAGCATTCTTATAACCAATTTTTTATACTTGATCAAATATTCAATACGATGCCATGATACCAAGATATAGGTCGCGCGATCATCTGCTATTCCTTTTCTTGATGAAGGACTTTATATAAGAAATCATTTCTTGAGTTACCATTTGTGAATGTTGTGATTTGTCAAGGATTTGGAATGCATGGCCAACACCTTTATACACCACATACTCTACTTCAATCCCTGAATCTCTCAAAACCCCACAAAATTCCATATTCTTATCTTTCACAATGTCCAATTCTGATACACATACCATGGTGGGCAAATATGCCATTTTTTCCAACTTAATTGACCCTTTTGCCCTTGGGTTGCACCATGGATGGTCGCGGTTTGTTCCCTTTGGTAACGATAGTCTCCAGTATGCGTCTGAGGTTGTTAGATTTAGTGCAGAGCCTGGTGAGGATACCATGAGAGTTTCTGAATTTGTTCTTGATTGTCCACCAAAAAAAGGCTGGATTAGAATGTTACCTTTGAATACTAATGGTTTTAGTTGCGCCCAATTGGCACACAATCTTAATGTTACGTTATGTACTATATTGCCGCCAGCACTATCGCCTCCCAAAAACACGTTGGAGAGATCACATTGCTTTAGCCACCATTTGGTGGGTACACTTATAGCTTGTTGTTTCACCCACATGAGAGCCTTTTGCCCATCCTCATAGGCAGCCGGGAGAGGGTTTTCTGGGGCTAAACGGTAATCAATCGACATGATCACACAACCTACTGTACTAGCTAAACGTGCAAGAAACTCATGGTAACAACTCCATGCGGCTGAACCAACACAAAACCCTCCCCCATGGAAATAAACAAGCAAAGGAAGCTTTTTATTGCATTTTGGGACGTAAAAACGTGCCCAAATATTTGTATACTTGTCGATTACCATATCTCTGCATGTTACCCCAAGGTCAACGGGTAGCACACATGGCACACGTGGAACGATCTGAGATCTTTCCACGTGTCCATCTTTGTAAACCCTAATCAGGCCAACAATTTCTTCAACTAAGACTTTAGGGTTTTGAGGGTTTTTGGCAACTATTGGATGGCTCAAAGCTGAATCTAAGCTTATGATGGCCATTCGTTTTCTACCCATATATTATATGATGTTATCAAATGAAGAGAACTTTGAGAGAAAGGTTAAAAATTTGCTTAACTTTTGTCCCCAGAAGGGCATCAAATATATAAGGAGACATCTACAAGGATATGATTGGGACTTCATCCCCAGAAGGGCATTATGGGGATAAAATACTGTGAAAAATGTACATAGTAGGCCAAGCGATATGGAAGTTGCCAAGTGTCTTAAAAGGAGTCAACTTTGATGGGGCAAATGAACATTATTGGTGATTTGCAACATACACACATTTTAAACACTTTAAATATTTAATACGATATTCAAGTGTTATAATGCACATTATATATAGTTGTATAATTATTGGAGTAAACTACAAAATACATCCCTGTGGTTTGGTCAATTTCACACGATACATCCCTCCCAAAAAAGTTGCGCCATACACATCCCTCCGTTAGTAAAAGTCAGACACAATACATCCAAGAGGACGAACGGTGCAAAGATTGTCTCGTTAAGTTGGACACGTGGCAGTTAACTCTTTTTAAGCAAGGGTATTTTAGTCCTTTCCACATCTTTCTCAAAATCAAAATCAAACACAAATCAAAAACCAAAATCAAAATAAAAAACACAAATCAAAATCAAACATAAATCCAGATCCACATCTTTCTCAAAATCAAAATCAAACACAAATCCAGATCCAGATCAAAAACCCAAATCAAAATCAAAAACACAAACACAAACACCACTCTTTTTCAAAAACACAAACACAAATCAGTTAATACAAATCAAAAACCAAAATCAAGAACTCGAAAACAAACCCTGCTGATAAATGTGGTCAAGAGTGATATCAAGCAACAAAACATAGGCGGCAATTAACTTGCAACATGGCTCATAAGTTCAAGCCATAATACTGTGTAACCCTGTATTAGATGCACTAAACAAGGCCTTGAATCATAATAGCCTAATGTATTGATGATTAATTGAAAAAAATACATATGCATTGGAGGCAGTTTACTTACAGCAAGTAGCCACAAATGGTGAAATCCAGTTGGAACAAAATATTAAAATCCTTATTTGCTTCTATTTCTAATTTTTTATTAGATAACAAAAAATCCACTACGCATCTTGAGGTAAAACCAGGTTCCTCTCTTTTAAATATTAAAATCCGAACTTTAATCGACAAAAGCTAACATATACAAGATCTCAGTTGTGTTTTCTGGTTTATCTCTTATAAGATTACAAGATCTTTAACACTCGAAAACAAACACACATCATAGATCTATTTCAAGGCATAACCTTCTTTTTGATATCCGAACTTTTATAAAGAGTAAGAACAAAACCAAATCTGGTTCATTCTCTCTTTTTGCTCGGTTATAACGAAAACACAAAAACATAATAGCACCTACCCGAGACCTCAATTAAAGATCTTGAAGCCCTTACATTCGAATGTAACCATGAACGTGTTTTCTGGTACTCGTCTAACACCAGCAGAAAGTAGGGTTTAGATTCTTTGTGTGTTCGGATTTGGATCTATTAATTTTGAATCTCAATTAAAGATCTTGAAGCCCTTACATTCGAATGTGTTTGTGTTTGATTCGGATTGAGGATGATATAGTGGTTGAGGATGATATGGTGGTTTTTGATTTGTGTTAACTGATTTGTGTTTGTGTTTGTGTTTTTGAGTGGATTTGTGTTTGATTTTGATTTTGAGAAAGATGTGGATCTGGATTTGTGTTTGATTTTGATTTGTGTTTTGGATTTTGATTTTGGTTTTTGATTTGTGTTAACTTCAAGTTATACATTGTTTTTTATTTGTGTTTACGATAAAAGGACTAAAATACCCTTGCTTAAAAAGAGTTAGCTGCCACGTGTCCAACTTAATGAGACAATCTTTGCACCGTTCGTCTTCTTGGATGTATTGTGTTTGACTTTTACTAACGGAGGGATGTGTATGGCGCAACTTTTTTGGGAGGGATGTATCGTGTGAAATTGACCAAACCACAGGGATGTATTTTGTAGTTTACTCTAATTATTGGCTTGATTATAAATTATTTGACCTATGTTTTTGTTGACTTACTCATTACTTCTAATGGAAGCTAAAAAAGTTTTACAATATGTCAATATGTATGGAGGTTACATACCTCAATTAGTATAACACTTTGCAGCAAAAGTAAAAGCGTTTGGAAATATACTGTGATAACTTAAACAAATATCCGAATAGTGCTTAGTGACATTAATTAACTTTCGGGTCTTTATTAGCATTTTAGTTTTCTTAAAATAACAAAAGAAAACAAGTGGGGTATGCATTGTTGACATAAGGGTACAAAAAAGACAAGAAAACAAAAGAACAATGACAACGAGTTGACATTATTGAAAATAATTTAGCAAAGTGATAAAAACGAAAGAGGCCTAACTTCAGGTTGTCCCCCAATAACATCTTTTCCATCAACTTTTGAGTACCCTAACTCCATTAAAGGAATTCTCTCTTGTCTTCTAGAGTCATTTTCTCTATGTGTGGGCAGTGTGGTACCATGTCAATATGTCATAACTTATTAGAGTCATATAAATCATCATGTAGGTTATCTTTTATTATAAGTTAACTAATGCAACAAAGCCTGTAAAGTTCCCCGGTAGTGGCTCAGTGGTGGGATACATATCGTAAAATGGAAAAGTTCTCGGTTCAACTTATGTGTAAAATTCCTGTCTATCTCCTAGATATTGGTTGCGAGCTGAGACTAATTCGTAGAGTCCACCAAAAGATTGATCTCCCTTGAAATTAAAAAAAAAAAAAAAAAAAAAGAAAAAAAAAAAAAGAAAAAATCATGCAATCATGCACAAGTTACGTTTTGCAAAAGATTCATTTATCAAACTTTACCCAAATTATTATTGTATGCAGCCAGCTTTATAATATCTTGTTTTATGCACGGAACTAGTGTTTTTGTTATAAGTTTTGATACTCACACCACAACTTTTTATACTTTCACCACGATTCGTGCATTACAGTATTGTACAATATGCTGTACAGCTTGTACAAAGTGGTGTATCTATCAAATAAAATTGTGTGAGTATCAACACTCTTTTGTTATATGGTATGTATTTGGGCCATTTAGATTTGCACCATAATAATGTATCCAACTTTACCATAAAATAACAACTTACTTTCTCCATTTTACCGAGATGAAACACGTACTTTTTTATCAACATTTAAGCCAACGCAACTATCAAGTATTGTTCCGAGATGAAACACCTACTTTTTTATTAACATTTAAGCCAACGCAACTATCAAGTATTGTTCCGATATCAACAAAAAGTTGTTTAAGAAGACAAGGGTAATATAGTCATTTCAAGTATTATTTAATTATTTTATACAACTTTTTGTTGATATCGGAACAATACTTGATAGTTTCGTTGGCTTAAATGTTAATAAAAAAGTAGGTGTTTCATCTCGGTAAATTGGAGAAAGTAGGTTGTTATTTTATAGTCTTTACCCAAATTTCTATTGTATGTAGTCAACATATACTACAATAGAACAATAACACAAGTTGAGCATACAATAGGATAGAATAGTAATTTTAGTAAAGTTGAATACATTATGGTGCAATGCCATAAAAAGATTAATAACATGACATAAAAACATTATACTCCACTTTTTATACAAAAGTGTGGTTTTTAGAATGATGATTTATTTGTAAGGAAGAATACTTTAACTACCTGATAATTTTGTTGTGATATTTTTCTGCATAATGGTATGTATATTAGTCGTTTTGCTGTATAAAAAACATAACTTTTCTTAAAAAAATAAATGAAATATGATTATATTCTTTTTTAATACGGAGTGTGTGTACCAAACACAGAATAAAAGTATCTTTATAAGCTCTATTTCATCTTGTATTGCTTTACCATTTGACGTGGATGGAGTTGACTATCTTCCTTAGGTTTGGGACATTCCTGGAAAATGCTCAAATTGGAACAATTTTACATGTTTCTTTATTTCCATAATCCAAACGACAACCCAACAAAGTCAAAAGTTTTGTGTAAACAATTTCGGAAAATATGATTTAACTAAAATTTCAACCCGCGCTTTGCGACGGAGCAAGCGGCGGATGCATGCTTAAGATATGGGGGCGGTGCCTAGCCAGACCAACAAGATGAGATTTTAATGTATTATTATTATTATTATTATTTTTTTCGATTTTGATCTGTTTTTTAAAGTTCCCTCACCCAAAACTCAAATTGCCCCCAACCCACACATTAAAGTCCAACATTCATCACTCTAAAACTTTATTAATCCTTCATCTCTAAGAGCAGATGCAATGGTTAACGCACCATTGCGTTAAGGTTTAACGCAACTGCGTTAAGGGTGCGTTAACCATTGCAAGGGCTGTATTTGTATTTAAAAAAAAAAAAAAAAAATCACTTCACCCCCTATAACGTCCCATATAGCCATTGAATTCAAAAAAAAAAAATAAAATAAAAATCACTTCACCCCCTTCCAATTTGACCGTTATCATCAAACGGCTATATTATTAAAAAAATAATAATAATAAAAATAAAATAAAATTAAAACCATTTTCACTCCCCTATAAATATCCAATTAACATAACATTTTTTTTCACACTTGCACAAATCAATCTAATACATCATATACTTCCATCTTCAATCTTCCAAAAAAAAAAAAAAAAAAAAAAAAAAAAAAAATCATGATTTAACCCAAACGACGATGATAGTTTCATGAATCTCCTAAACACCGGGTGGAATAACCCAAGCGCCGGGTCATCTTCAAACCCGAACGCACCATCACCCAACAACCCAATCCCTAACCCACTTGGCTTGTCGAGCTAAGAACTTTACATACGTCATCAACGAATGCTTGACACTGTCCGAACTATTGTGTTACATTAGGTTTAGAATTTTTCCTCATTGATTATTTCATTTAATAAAATATTAGTTGGCTAATTATACACTTTTTGATAATAGATAATTCTTGTGCTAACAAAAGTTATAAGGTTGGCGTTAAAATAATCGTTTCATAATCAATAAATCTATATGAGTTTTGGTAAAACACTTCAAGTTTATATGTAATCGAATTAATGATCGAGTTTATATTCGCAAGTCTAGTTTTTCACCTTGTTCTCTTAGTTGTTAAATGCATAAAAACCTCCTAATCGTATGTGTAGAGTAAAAATCAATTTGGTCCTCTATAAGAAAATATCATGTCGAGGTATTTAAATACGTTGTATAGTTTAGATATTATATAAATATATAGTGAGATTCTTGTATTTTAGTGAAGTGTAACGAATTGATACTAAGTCAGGTTGTTTTTAAATCGTGAAATATAAAGTTTGAAATAGTCGAGAATTATTACTTGAACGATCGTGACGACAACTTATATATATATATATCCGAATATACAGCACACTCTTGTGTTGTGGAGTGGGCAGTGGCCCAACATGTAATTTACACTACTCAACTCGAAGTGGGCTTGTAATAAAACTAAACAGACTCCCTTATTCGATATGTGGGCTTGGCCTGGTAAGGCAAGAAAATAAACAAAGCAACCACTGATGGGCTTCGGCCAATTTATAACTAAATCAGTAAAAAAATAGAGATCCAGTAGCAACCTTCCTTTAAGTTTCAACATTTTCAATTCATTCTAAGTGTAACACCCCAACCCGACAAGGGTAAAGATATCACAACAATGGTTTCATATCAGATCAAGACAAAGCATACATCTATAGTAATACAAGAAATCTCAAAGGTTACAAATGAAATACGGAAATTTACAAGGTTACAAATGCAAATACTAATTCTGAAATATAATAACTTCTAATCACTTCTAAGTCCAAAAGTAGCTTATCAAGTCTTCTAAGTCCAAGGTACTCTCCACCCATTCCCAGCTTCCTACTAAAACCTGCCGCAGGAAAAGAAATGCGGCTGAGCTACGAGAGCTCAGTGAACAGATATAACAGTAGCAAGCAGTAATACAGAATAATGAATAGTAAATGAAATACGAATCAATCAGAGTTATGGCATAAGAAAAGGTAACAGTAATGAGAAGTACAAGGGTATAAGGTGTAGGAAACAGTAATCCTCTACGAGCCCAGTAACAGTAACAGTAACAGTAACAGTATCATCATGTAGCCATCTAGAGGGGAGATCTCTCAGTAATCAGTAAGTATTAGGGGAGTCCTCAATCAGTAAGTGGAGTAGCTAGCTCCCAGAGAGTGAAAGACGTGTATCGCACACACCATCAGTCACCAGTAATAACAGTATATATATCAGTAACAGTAACAGTAACAGTAACAGTAACAGTAACAGCTAGGATGCATCCATGCGCCCCAGGTGGCCAGAAACTCCTCATACACCAAATCAGATTAAGTCAGGGACGGGACAGGTCATCACTCTCCTGCCCTAGAGTCATGCCATCGGTGCATCAATGACATGGACATGAAACCCTCATGCCTAGTGAGTGGCTCGTAGTCTCAAACTGTGGGTCAATGGTCAAGTATCAATTATCCAGTATTCAGTTCAGTTTCATAAGTCAGTTACCATTTCAGTTATATCAGAAAGTTCATATCAGATGGTCCAATATCAGAAGGTTCAGTATCTGTAGGTTCAGTATCAGAAAGATTCAATATCAGAAAGGTCATATCAAGGGTTCACAAACAAAGGGGAACATAGCAATGGCTTAGGGAAATCCTATAATGAGTCAGAAATCAGAAAATCATGAGTACGAAGGCACCTTACTGAGAAGGGCAGAATATCTGTACCTTAACGAATACGCAAGCAAAAGAAATGAAAAGCAAATCAAGTAGGAGATCACTCCTTCTTCAACCGATCTACAAATAATCATAATGTACTTATAAGCTTCATATGATCGCAAGGTTTCATTTTAGTTCTCATTCCATTTTAGGTCACTTTCCAAAAATAGCAAGTTTCCGTATTTAGTAACTTTAAGTTATAACATTCCCGTATGCCTATTCAAAGTATTAAATATGATCATATTCATAGTTTAAGGTTCATAATGTCTTTTACGTAAATTTAGGGTTCATAAGGTAGTTTCCATAATTTAGGGTTTATTAGGTAATTATCATAAGTTTAGGGATTAATATGCAATTGAGCAATTCTCATAAATTTAGGGTATAAAATGTAATTACTATAAATTTATAGGTTTTCACAAGTTATGTCCTTTGGTTTTAAAAGAATGACGATTTAAACCCTTTAGTTTTAGAAAATAAGAACATAACACTTTTTAAACCTTTTAATCCTTAACAGCCCTTTACACTTACGAATTTAACACGTTTCCATTAATTTATGAATCACGTTAATACTTCGAAATAAAATCTATAAAAATTCACACACGTTAAAAAATGTCTTAAGTATTTTATGTAATTTTTTCCAGATTTTATGAAGTTGTATAGGTACGTATTAAAAATCCATGTTCTCAAAATGTTCCAAAATCGTATCTGATGGAACACCCGACAAGTTTACACCTTTTTACCCCTTCAGATAAATTCAAAAAAATCAATAAAAATTTCAGATATTATTAGACATATTGAATACATCTCAGTTCAAAGGACACCTTCTAACTCGACACGGTTTGAAAATTAAAAATCAGAAACCCGGACTAATTTTCTAGACATACAAATCCGATCAGACACTTAATTTTACGAAAATAAAAAAGTAACCTTCCAGGCCTCCAAAAATTACAAAATTAATTTTCCCAGGTAGCTATTTCATTGAACTTAGTTTTAGACTCTTAAAACACCCGAAAACACGTTCACATCATTTAGTTACATTCGATTTAAGTTGAATCTTTTCCTGGATCAGTAGCAGTTTCACAGAATCATGCATAAACTTAGGGTTTTATCATTCTAATTCTTTAATTCATGACACACAACGATTATAGATGAGTTCATAACATATTTAGGTCGATTTATCCATATTAATATCATGTTCATAATCATTTAATTCCAGATTCTCAAGCACAATTCAATTCATCTTAGGGTTTTAGTTGTTATTTTATGTGGCCAACATTATTCTATGTAGTTCACATCTATTACTTTATGCGATCTATACATGACATGAACATCAATGTGGACTGAATATAACAAGATTAAACACGAAGAGAATGATATACAATACCCTCAAAGGCCATACGAAGAATCAAGAACACAAGATCACCAACTAATCCCTCCTTCTCCTTCTTCTTGGATTCGCACAGCAGAAACAAAGAAAAGACCATAACACAAGTCGATTAGGGCTTGCAAAACTCGAATAGATCAAGATTGGACATGAGTGGTTACCTTGTGATGTGAAGGAAACAAGAACGAGAACAAAATCAAGCCTTCCTTTGGTTGTGTGTAGATCGACAGCAGCAAGAACAGGAAGGGAAGCCGAACTTTTGTTGGAGAGGAAGTTAGGGTTTTGAAAAAAAAAGGATTTTCGGTATTGTGATAAAATAGAAGAACCGAATATTTGATTTGGTTTATTTAGGGCAAGAATAAATCTCCTTAATGGCTAAATCAATTTGGATCAAGGCTTGATTATCTCTTCTAATTCTTTTGGGCCAAAATTTTATGTTGGACTCTTCCTATGGATCGTCTAGCTTAGCTAGTTGTAGAGATTTTATCTTGTGATTCACTTAAAATGATTTGTTGTTATTTAGAGCTTAATTCGTTACATAACTGTAACAACCCCAAATCTGGTATAGCGGAAGCATTCGGGTCATGGGGTGCTACTAAATTGAGTATCACAACACAAGGAGATAAAGAACGGAAAACATTTCCCGTTTTAATACATTCATTCAAATTTAAATAAGTCTACAACAAAGTTTTAGTTTTCAGAAATAAGCCCATAACAAAGTGGTCCCGATAAAAACAAGTCTAAAGAAAAGCCACATTAAATAGGTCGGATGCTATGACCCTTGCCTTGCCTTCCTGGTTTGCTTTAGAATCCATCTCATATACCTGAGAAAACATGCTAAAAGTCAGCGATATGCTGGTGAGTTTATAGGTTTAATAGTAAGCAGTAAACATAGTGTTTTTTTTTTTTTTTTTTTTTGGACCATAAGTAGGTATATGGACAAAGCAACCCATGCAATGCCATATAAAAATAGTGTCTATTACGTTAGCACTAAGTTCATGCAACCGAAGCTATAACAGTGTGCATGCTCTAGAAGCATGTTAAAATATAAAGGCCCGACAAGTGTTTATCCCAGACACTTGAGTTTCGACATGGTATACGTTCGTTTGCCTATCCGGTCAACCCGAACGGGGACGTTACTCCCAATAGATCTATTTATAACATTCGCGCTTCCCAGCAGGAATTGACGGTTCATGAGTTTGGGCATAAGGGACATAACAGGGCTTAGGCTAATCCACGTAATAGCATAGACAAGTAGATTGGTCCATAAAAGAGTTTTGCATGTTTCTCACCCCAATAGTAAAAACAAGTTTAAATAAAGCGGGGCTATAAACTCACCTCGTCACGTAGCAGTTAAATCACAAGCAGTTCAAATAGTGTGCGGCACCGACACGCGACCTAGATTAGTAAAGTACGTTTTAGTTCATAATTCAAGTTCAAGGATTTCAATTATTTCAAAAGTTTATGTTGGTGTTGCTGGTGTGACAACATTTAAGTGAAAACCAAGTTTAAATTATTTAAAGTTGTTGGCTCATTGAGTTGTACAAACGTACAAAAGAATAGGAATAGCGATTTTTGACTTAGTGATGAGCGGAAAGATATGTACGAACGGATATTGATTTTAAGATGACGATGTGTATGGTCGTAGAACGGTCGGGGGTTAATTGATTGTGCTTGCGTATATATATATATATATATATATATATATATATATATATATATATATATATATATATATATATATATATATATTCACATATATATGCTAGTGGTAAAATAAATAAAGTTGAAATGAAATATAAATTAGTGAGAAAATGATATTTTGAAAATACTATATTTGGTGTTAATAAATTATATGCTTTGCAAAAGAAATTAAATATATTACTAGATAAAATGTATTTAAGTTAACGAGCGAGTTTTAAATATTCAATTGTCCACATTACAAGAATAATAAATGGTTTATTATTTAACTATATATGTCTAAGTGGCTATACTTAGATAATTTCGAGAAAAATGATTTTGATGTCAAATATATATATATGTATATATATATATATATATATATATATATATATATTTAAAGTGTTTCGCAAAACATGTGTTAATTGTCAAATTTTTATATTTCGCTAATTAGTTAGCCGTCGTGTGTTAAATAGATTACAAGTTTTATATTAATCAAGTGTCGAGTTATTTTTATAGTCGTCGTGTGTAATAAACGGTCGCTTGTAAAGAAAATATAACGAGTCTCGAATGACGTAAAAATAATGTGTCGAGGAGAGGGGATGGGCTGCGGCCCAAGTGAAAACAGTGGACTAGGCAATGGTTTGTGGGCTTTTAAGTGTCAAGTAAAAAAAATATAATTATAGTTGGCTTTTCTTTGGTTTGGCGCCAAACTGGACAAGTCCACAAGGACTATAAACGGCTTGTCCAAGGAGTGCATATGGGCTGTGGCCCATGTGATGTTATAGCAGCAGCAACAAAAGTAGAGTAGCAGTGAAATGAATTTTTCAGCAGCAACCAAAACTAAGTAACATCTTATTTGGCCACTCTTGTTAATGCAGGAACAAAAGAAAAAAAAAAAAAAAAAAAAAAAAAAAAAAATATATATATATATATATATATATATATATATATATATATATATATATATTTTGAACAAGTTAAAATTGCAACTACGAAGCTACTGGACTCGAACTTTGGCACGGTTCGGGGAGGTCTTTAAACCATACAAACGAGGCCTAGTTTGGCCCTTTTGGAGACTTATAAATCGAAGGTCAAGACACCCATCGGGGCGGGTTTTTGTCACAACTTAACGACAAATATTTGAGTTTTGATAAAATGTTTGAGTCGAGTACTACTCGTCTCAACCACGAACACAATACAATATGTGAGCTTAGAATAGAAATAAACGACTAGAGTTACCTATTTTGGACTTATGGACCGCACAAAAGAAATGTTTTAAAGCCGTTTTCTCGAACCATTTACTAGTCACGACCACGACTGCGGTCCTAGACCGGTGTGAACTAGTGAAGACTCATGATTCTAGCACCTACAGCCACGTTTTATAAGTTAAGAGCTTTAGAGACATTTACTCGAACACTTCGCGAGCATGATTTTGACCTTAATTATTCGATTAGTTTGACTCCAAAAACAACACGACTACGATTTTAACATAATAAGCCAACGAGTGATAAGATGGACTTCGAATTAGCCAATGACTACAACCCTACCAATTAATCTAACTAGTTCGCAATAACATAAGATTCGACAAACAAATACATATCAAGATCGAGCCACAATTATCATTTCCGTTCATGGTTCGATTTAAACAAGGTGCACTAGGACAATTCATACAGCCAAAACAATGACACAACCCATGATACAGAGCCATTAATTCGTTCCAAGTTTTATCAGTTTCAAAATTTCTTAACCACACCAAGACCAACATTTTAATCGACATAACTAATGACTAAAAGAAAATTCATATTAACCACAAAGTGATATACAACTCAAAAGTTTCAAAGAACAAAACAACAAGAGTGAGATTAACCTTACAAAAAGAGATGAGGGTCGAATTCAAGGGTCACCACGGATAGTCCCCACTCGGTTCCAAGCTTATCACACCCTTCTTCTTCTTAAATTCTTTCGACTGAGATATGTTTGAGGTGAGTTGAAGTTTTCTTGGTGTGAATTGCTCCTCCTGGAACCAAGTTTATTAAGGGAAAACCTTAGGTAGATCTTGACCCACTTTCGGTATGGGGAGTGGAGTTTAACCATTTTTGAGTTTGCTTATCTGGGTATTGATATAGATTCGACCTCCTAGGGAGGGTTTGAGTCTCGATGTTCTTAGAAAGCAGGGAATATGCCACTATTGATGGTGATAGGATATAGAGAATATTTGATTGCGTGTGTGAAGTGATCTTGGGAAGAAGGAACATCAATTTTTTTTTTGAATTTTGATCTCTCTTTGATCCGGTTATTTGGTAGGTTTGGGTGGATCATGAGGGTTTGTATCGATGGGGATGAAAGAGATCAGGTAGAAGTACTGGAGAAGTATCACGTGTGAGGTGTTGGGGAGTGGGATAAGTTTGTTTTTATTTGTTTTATTTAAGTTTTTAGTGTATTAAGTGTACCCCGTGTCCCGTTAAATCAATGCTTGTTTGCGACAACGCGCCTTCATGTAAACGTGAAAAATATATTTTCGGAGTCGTTTTCCCGTTACTGATGAAAAATAATTTTGTCGACTCATAAAAAAAAAATTTAAAATCCAAATTTTACTAATGTGGTGTCGGTACGCGTGTGGTGTCGGTTTTTCAGAAAAACAAGATACCATCTCGTTTTTTATTTGTTATTGTCCGAAATTGTCGGGAAGTGTTAAATTCACTTTACTGATAAGTTAAAATAATTTGAG
This sequence comes from Artemisia tridentata subsp. tridentata, assembly GCA_021014915.2. Lineage (NCBI taxonomy): Eukaryota > Viridiplantae > Streptophyta > Magnoliopsida > Asterales > Asteraceae > Artemisia > Artemisia tridentata. Next base: position 82,551,187 of record CP139502.1, on the reverse strand, counting down.
TGGGTTGTTGTACGCTACTGCGTGCGGATTTGCTTCCCGAAATAAATACGTAAACATACAATTGTTTAGTTTAACAGTTTGGTAACAATAAATAGACATTTATTATTAAAATGTTAGGGTGAAAATTACCATTTGTCACAATAACTTAGGATGTCATTGTCATGAATGTTATTTATATGATTTTCATAAGTTCTCCAAATTTTAATTCGAGGGCATTTTTGTCATTTCGGATTGTTTTAATTTTGGGGTTTTACAATTCTTCCCCTCTAACAGAAAAATTTCGTCCTCGAAATTTGAAGGCGCAAGGTGAAACGAAGTCATAGCAAGTCGCAACAGATCATCGTAATATTCTCATGCCCGAGGAGGTTCTTCCAAAAGATCTTCAAACCAAAAGTTTCTCATGACTCATATTAAAACGAGGTGGTTTCAAATTTCTCAAAGGAGACAAACTAAATTGATTCTGATCAAGAGGTCCATGCAACATAAAGTGGATGATAGGTGAATCTTCAGGAAATTATATGGAATACGAACTAGAGTTCAAATTAAATTGATTGTGTCCACAGAAGATAGCTTTACAAGAATTTAAGATTTATAACTGAGGCCAACAGAATGCAAACGAGAGTCCAAACTCATCCATATATTTAATGAACGCAAACAGAGTATAGAATGAACCAAACACGGATAATCCTACGGAGATTCAGATTCTAAACTTCTTAGGTACTCCCCAAGATATCCTATGGCCACAATGAGTGCACGTTATATGGTGTAAGTATTATCACGTTGATTAGGCGTCATAATACTAGCACCACATAAATATGCCTTCATGATGATCATACTTTATCTCAAGTCGTAATCAAAACCACCTATCTTAATCCACCTAGTACTTCTACAGTCTCAGAGGTCGTCAAAATCAAACACCATAACTTAAGAGGAGGACGAACTACTCGAAAGAGTTAATGGAAGTCCCAGAATGTCTATCATAATTTGGTACATCGTTAAAAGCATCAGATCGTCCGCCACTCGTCAAATTTCACATAACAAAACCATCGTCCAACATACGCAGAATGAACACTGAGCGGAATTACTTAACAGGGAACATAAATCATTCAAGGGATCCTATCATCAGGTAACGGAAATTTTAGTAGGTCAAGAGGAAATGAATTACGTCACCCCTAGCTTCATTCTTCACAGGATCAACTCTTCCAAATACGAACGTTCGCTTCAGAATTATCGTCCATTCAAACACATGATCTTAAACTTCCTCCAAGTCCATGCAGTCTATCGTATGATCATAGGGTGTAGAGGAATTATAAACTTGAGTCTGGCTCCTCAAGCCTTCGACACTTCTTCTTGGAATCGTGGTGTAGTAACGTGAATCTCTGGCATGGTCACTGTGCCTTCTTCCATTCGCGAGTCTGCTTCTGCTCTCAATTCATCTTAGTACAACTAAAGTGAATAGAGAAGCAAGACTGCATGTCTTTGGCAGGTCTTCTCACACCGTTCGAAATTTACCGACTCAAACTGTTGTCGTCACCGGGTGCGTGGTAGTGTTGTCTGCTACAATCTCGGGACGCCAATCCAATCTACTCTTCTCGAACAAAGGGTCACTTTACAAAATGATCTACCTGTTCCTCTTCATGCCTAACATTGAAATGCTTCCCGGAGGTTACTCTCAAATAGTTATCTCTTTTCTTAGAAGTTCTTGTGGTTGCTTCTTCAGTCCTTCAAACACTAAGTGAGGCCGTCCGATACAGAGTTTACAAAGATAGAATAAATCACTCATTGACATGCTGAATTGAAAGATGGTCATGATAGTGATATGATTAGGTTTACGATAGTCGATACTCCAAAGTTTTCTCTTTCTTCTTCACAACTAACAGGGTATTCAAAATGAAACACTGAGGTGAACAAAATCATATTCCATCATCTTCTCCAATTTCTCAACTTCTATGGCATCATGGTCCGTCAACTGAGATTGGTTCCAATTTCATTCTACTTCTCAAACAGGAGGGAAACCCAATAGTTCCATCGGAGAACACCAGAAAATTTGCACAACAAACTTCCAATGCCAACGTTTTCTAAGAGTGGATACAAATAAGTGTCAGGGGACAATCATCAATCAAATGAGACCGAGGTAGATGTTTCCATAGCAGCGTTAACAGATTTGAGCGGTTACCGGTTATCATAATGAAAGTGGGATGAAACATATTACTAAAGGTCACAAATCAGATACGGTAGTCCCTGGCAGCGTATGAGGGCCAGCCAATCCATAACTTAAAGACCTTAGAATCGAATATGTCATAAGTAAACGGATTCGTAGGATGAGTACGGTCGCCAATCCAGACAGATAGTTCATATATCAAGGTCAAGTACATGGTTCATCAAAGTGTGGAGATAGATAAACGAACAATTCAAGGTGTTGGAGTCTTGTTTAGCTATTTAGCATAAGTGGCAGGTAGGTTGTGAGTCATCGGAAATACAAACATCGTATAACTGTCAAGAGTGAGGCATATCGAATATCAGTTATCAGTTTCATCATGCTCAGCTAACCATTTCTCATCGAGACAAAATTATCGTCATATCCATGGCTAATAATCACCAGAGTTCTCATAGGAGTAGTAATGGATTTCGCAAGGACAGAGTAATATCAGATGATACATTTTATATCCAGCACGGTTTATTTAATTCATAGGATGGGTCAAACACCTTAAGGTCAAATGACCTTCGAAATGGTCAGAGGAGTATTAAACTTCTTATCAAACAGGTCGGAAATGAAAATTAAGATCAGGTAGAGATAGCAAAAGTTTAACAATCGGGAATCATGGTAGGGGATTTCAAAATGGTTTTCAAACACCGAAGGTGAAACATAGGAGGGTAGTCGTCAATGATCAATCAACCTATCCTTTATCAGGATAAAAATCAAAGTTAACTATTCAATGAAAACAGATCGACAACGCAAGTCTTATCGTTCAGAAGTGAGAGGAAAACATTCTTATACTCGTGGTTAAAACACCACCAGACTTCTCATGGCAACGGAGATGTTTAAGACGAACTCAGATAGGGTCAGAAGATTCATAGATGCTTATCAAAACAAGGGACAATTAACAGAAAGTATGAAATGCTTATCAAAAGTAAAAGGCAAATAACAGAAGGTGTCAAGTACGTCATCGCCAAGGAGATTTTCAGAATGTCCGTAGAGGCATCAAAATGATTAATAGAAGGATCAGAGGTCAGAGTCAGACTCTGCAGACACGGATCAAATAGTGTCAGGCAATTACTATGCAGTTCTTAATGCCTTCGAGATTTATTTAGGTTCAAAACTTAGGTAATGCAAAGCATAAGCTTGCAATTTTCCAAAAATGATCTTAACAGACTTTAATCAAAAGCAAGGCACGAATCAGAGTGATGCGGAAGCAAAGATGCTTAAACAAACGCCTTAAAGTCTACCCATTCCTCACTGATCAGAACTTAAGTTCCTATAGGGAAATCCTAAAGCAAATTCTTACAGGTTATCTTATGAGCACCTACAGTGGAAACTTAATGGTCCAAACTTCACAGGTCAAGGGTAAATGTATTACGAGTCGCAGCCTGTCGCTTTGATACCATAAATTGTAACACCCCAACCCGACAAGGGTAAAGATATCACAACAATGGTTTCATATCAGATCAAAATAAAGCATACATCTATTGTAATACAAGAAATCTCAAAGGTTACAAATGAAATACGGAAATTTACAAGGTTACAAATGCAAATACTAATTCTGAAATATAATAACTTCTAATCACTTCTAAGTCCAAAAGTAGCTTATCAAGTCTTCTAAGTCCAAGGTACTCTCCACCCATTCCCAGCTTCCTACTAAAACCTGCCGCAGAAAAAGAAATGCGGCTGAGCTACGAGAGCTCAGTGAACAGATATAACGGTAGCAAGCAGTAATACAGAATAATGAATAGTAAATGAAATACGAATCAATCAGAGTTATGGCATAAGAAAAGGTAACAGTAATGAGAAGTACAAGGGTATAAGGTGTAGGAAACAGTAATCCTCTACGAGCCCAGTAACAGTAACAGTAACAGTAACAGTAACAGTATCATCATGTAGCCATCTAGAGGGGAGACCTCTCAGTAATCAGTAAGTATGAGGGGAGTCCTCAATCAGTAAGTGGAGTAGCTAGCTCCCAGAGTGTGAAAGATGTGTATCGCACACACCATCAGTCACCAGTAATAACAGTATATATATCAGTAACAGTAACAGTAACAGTAACAGCTAGGATGCATCCATGCGCCCCAGGTGGCCAGGAACTCCTCATACACCAAATCAGATTAAGTCAGGGACGGGATAGGTCATCACTCTCCTGCCCTAGAGTCATGCCATCGGTGCATCAATGACATGGACATGAAACCCTCATGCCTAGTGAGTGGCTCGTAGTCTCAAACTGTGGGTCAATGGTCAAGTATCAATTATCTAGTATTCAGTTCAGTTTCATAAGTCAGTTACCATTTCAGTTATATCAGAAAGTTCATATCAGATGGTCCAATATCAGAAGGTTCAGTATCTATAGGTTCAGTATCAGAAAGATTCAATATCAGAAAGGTCATATCAAGAGTTCACAAACAAAGGGGAACATAGCAATGGCTTAGGGAAATCCTATAATGAGTCAGAAATCAGAAAATCATGAATACGAAGGCACCTTACTGAGAAGGGCAGAATATCTGTACCTTAACGAATACGCAAGCAAAAGAAATGAAAAGAAAATCAAGTAGGAGATCACTCCTTCTTCAACCGATCTACAAATAATCATAATGTACTTATAAGCTTCATATGATCGCAAGGTTTCATTTTAGTTCTCATTCCATTTTAGGTCACTTTCCAAAAATAGCAAGTTTCTGTATTTAGTAACTTTAAGTTATAACATTCCCGTATGCCTATTCAAAGTGTTAAAGATGATCATATTCACAGTTTAAGGTTCATAATGTCTTTTACGTAAATTTAGGGTTCATAAGGTAGTTTCCATAATTTAGGGTTTATTAGGTAATTATCATAAGTTTAGGGATTAATATGCAATTCTCATAAATTTAGGGTATAAAATGTAATTACTATAAAGTTACAGGTTTCACAAGTTAGGTCCTTTGGTTTTAAAAGAATGATGATTTAAACCCTTTAGTTTTAGAAAATAAGCACATAACACTTTTTAAACCTTTTAATCCTTAACAGCCCTTTACACTTACGAATTTAACACGATTCCATTAATTTATGAATCATGTTAATACTTTGAAATAAAATCTATAAAAATTCACACACGTTACAAAATGTCTTAAGTATTTTATCTAATTTTTTCCAGATTTTATGAAGTTGTATAGGTACGTATTAAAAATCCATGTTCTCAAAATGTTCCAAAATCGTATCTGATGGAACACCCGACAAGTTTACACCTTTTTACCCCTTCAGATAAATTCAAAAAAATCAATAAAAATTTCAGATATTATTAGACATATTGAATACATCTCAGTTCAAAGGACACCTTCTAACTCGACACGGTTTGAAAATTAAAAATCAGAAACCCGGACTAATTTTCTAGACATACAAATCCGATCAGACACTTAATTTTACGAAAATAAAAAAGTAACCTTCCAGGCCTCCAAAAATTACAAAATTAATTTTCCCAGGTAGCTATTTCATTGAACTTAGTTTTAGACTCTTAAAACACCCGAAAACATGTTCACATCATTTAGTTACATTCGATTTAAGTTGAATCTTTTCCTGGATCAGTAGCAGTTTCACAGAATCATGCATAAATTTAGGGTTTTATCATTCTAATTCTTTAATTCATGACACACAACGATTATAGATGAGTTCATAACATATTTAGGTCGATTTATCCATATTAATATCATGTTCATAATCATTTAATTCCTGATTCTCAAGCACAATTCAATTCATCTTAGGGTTTTAGTTGTTATTTTATGTGGCCAACATTATTCTATGTAGTTCACATCTATTACTTTATGCGATCTATACATGACATGAACATCAATGTGGACTGAATATAACAAGATTAAACACGAAGAGAATTGTTGATGCAAATAATGTTCTAAAAACGTTATTTATATCTTTCGATTACTTCACGTTTTGAGGATGACAAAATGTGAACTCACGTTACGTTAAAATTAACGTTAACAAGTTTTTAATCGAAAGATCCCGTTTCTACGCAAATCACTCTTGAACAAAGTTACAACTTAAACTAGTGATCAAAGAAGTGAATTCATGTTTTGAAAATTCACATTTTAAATGGGACAAAACATTTTTTCAAAAATAAACATGACAAATTATTTTTGAAATATTAAAAAATATTTTAATGGAAAAATAAGTTTGAAAATCACAACAGCTATTTCCCCCCCCCCCCAAAATCAGCTCCAACCTTCCCCAAATAAGTTTTCATCAGAAAAGACAAAATCTGGAGCGTCCTAGTCTACCACGGCTCCACGGTACCGTTAAATTTAACGGAGCCGTGGGTCATTTAGTGGAGCCGTCTGTACCATTTTGAATTGTAACGTTCAGATTTTCTTTGCCTATAAATACCCACCTCTTTCACAGTTTTAGGTACCCTTCACACACAGAAAAATCCCTTAGTCAAACCCTCTCACACCTTTCACTTCTAAGGGTCATTTAGATTAGTTTTTCTTTGTTTCAAGAGTGATCCAATCATCCTTCAAGTGATCCTCTTCATACCTCTTCACTGGCAAGAGAAGAACACAAGTATCCAAGTTGATACAAGGTGTTGTCATCCCTCTTCATTAGCAAGAGAAGAACTCAAGTAATCAAGAAGATACTAGAGTTGTAGTTGATAGGTTTTTGTAACACTTGTTACAACCTTGTTGTATCTTAGCATACATCAAGTATATTTCCTTTTTGTGAGTGAGAGTGAAGATCAAGTGTGATCTATAGAGATAGTGAACATCTCTTGAAGCCATTGGGCTTGTGTGATTGATCAAGAAGATCAAGGGTCATTAGGTTAGTGTTAGTTGAGTAGAGTGAAGTGAGTGTTGATCATTGTGATCGTGTTGAGATCTTGGTGATCTCTTGAAGCCATTGGGCTTGTGTGTTTGGTCACGTGGACCTTGGTAGATTGGTGCTAGCTAAGATTAGCACTCGAAATCTAGCTTAGTGTCGGAAATAGGATAAGCGACGTGTACGATTTTCTCCGCCTGAAGGGAGGTTGTTGATATAGTGTTTGAAACTCTCGAGTGTGGTACTCGGGGAGTGGAGTAGGGCGAAGAAGAGCTTCGTAGCCGAACCACTATAAATCCTCTGTCTCGGTTTGATCTTTCCAACTCTACTCTTTACTTTCATTTGTTATTATTATGTAGCTTAGCTTGTAGTTCATATTGGTGTTGTTTGATTACACATAGAGTTCGAATCAAAGTTTCCAATAGCATACTTTTAAAACTAGATTTTTAAAAGAAGTTTTTAAATCGGTAAACTATTCAACCCCCCTTCTAGTTTCCCACAATTGGTATCAGGAGCCACGTCAGTCAAGTTTTTTAAAGTATATTGTATTTTAAAGCTTGAACCGATCAATGGATTCCGAAAATTATCTAGAAGGGCAATTGATGAGGCGAAAAGTGTACCGCTTTTAAGGGGTCATTTAAGCCCGAAATCGTATTTATTTGATCAAATATTGCCCTAAATCGTTCCTTTTGTCATTTTAGGTACTTTTGAGGAGAAATCTGGAAAAGGAGGCATTTTGGACGTTTTTGGAGCATTAAAGTGAAGAAAACGGCAAAGTCTCAAGAATCGGCTAAAAGTTACTCTTGACGGCGTCACAATTAACATGGGACGGCGTCATGCCTTGGCAAGAAAAGTTGGATGTGAAATTTACTCATGACGGGCCAGTGAGTTTGCATGAGAATTCTGACGGCGTCACGCTTTAACTAAATCAAGGGCGTCACGGCTTAAATCATAAGGGGACGGCGTCACGTTCATGATCCGACGGCGTCAAGCCTTGATAAGCCAGAATGGATTTTTGAAGAGCTAAAGAGGGACGGCGTCAAGATGGTCATCCGGGAACCCTAAAAGCGGCGAGGTGACGGCGTCACAATGCATAAGGTGACGCCGTCAGATGTCAAAGTCTATATATAGTTTTCTAATTTTTTGTCATTAGAGGAGAGCTTAGTGTGTGGAATTTTGGGATAAAACCCTAAGACGATTTTAGCTACTTTTTCAGGGCTTTTTGCCTTGAGATCTTCCATGTTTCATTGAAAGATAAGTTATCAATTAATCATTCAATATGTCTATGTGTTGTTTGATTCTATCTTATGCTTGTCTTTTGTTTAACATGTTAGGCTAATTTTATCTTGTGTTTGCTTAGATCTAATGAAACCTAGCTATTGATTATTGGTTGTTAGTGTGTTGTTAGTTGTATTGGATGATTGTTTATCTATGTTAGGCTTAAGAAAACTGGCTAACTTCCTATTCGGTAACTTGCTTGAACGTCTTAAGAAACATGAACCAAACGCGTACTAAAGGTTTTTATGGTTGTATTTAATGCACAAGCGAATTCTAGTGATCCCATGTTAGGAGCTTCCTAGCCGGCTCGACATAGGAGTGAAGTAGGAGCTTGTAGAGTTTGGGGAAGTAAGTACGCCACCCCACGAATGGTATTAAGGAATACACCCGTCATCCACGCGACTAATACACACTAATTAACCGGTAAAAGATAGTTAGGGAGTAAGGAAATCTAAGTAAACACATTTCTCTACACATAAGTTTCTCACCACTTTTCATTTTTGTTATTTTATTTTATTTGCATTTGTAGTAATTTGGGTTAGTTGACTAGCAACTAATTCCGCCCACTCCTTCAAAACCCGAGATTTTACTTGCTTTTATAAAATATAAAAACATAAAAAGAATCTTCCTCAACCCTTAGACCTAATTAGAGTAGCCTTTCACACCTAACGAACACTATTCCCTGTGGAGAACGATCAATCCCCGTACTTACCACTACACTATACTACATCGGTCAGGTACACTGCCTGGTGGGGTTGTAAGCCTCTTGAGATCCCTCGAGAGGTAAAACCTGTTGTAAGGTTGCAAAACCCACGCATCAAGTTTTTGGCGCCGTTGCCGGGGAATAGTTATTGTTTAGGTTGAATTTTTATTTCTATTAGGTCTACTCACTAGATTCCTTTCTAGTGAGATTTTTATTTTATTTTTCTAGGTTTTCTTTAGTCTATCTATTTTCTTCGTGTCTTTGTTCGTAACCATTACCGTCCGACATCATGGAAGATGGTAATATCCTTAACCCACACAACCCACCACCACAACAACCACCACCACCTCCTAGAGCCCGTACTTTAGGAGAGTATTCCCGTCCTAGCCACCACGGCTATCGAAACACCATTGAGCTCACGCAAGGAGCCAATATCACACCCTTGCGATCCGACACCATCCGGTTGGTGCAAAGCGGATGCGCATTCCATGGACTTCGTTCTGAAGATCCTAATCAACATCTCAAGGACTTTCTTAAAATCGTTGATTCTATAGACCTTGATGTTGCCACTCGAGAGACGACCCGATTGCGTCTCTTCCAATTCTCTCTGCGGGACCAAGCTAGTCAGTGGCTAGAACGTCAACCCGCAGGATCCATCACCTCTTGGGATGATCTCACCACTCGTTTCCTTGCTCAGTTTTTCCCACCGGGGAGAACTACCAAGCTAAGGAAGGATATCTTGATGTTTGAACAACGTCAAGGCGAAACTCTCTACGAGGCATGGACTCGATTCAAGGACTTACTCCAAAAAGTCCCTCACCATGGCATAGAACTTTGGCTCCAAGTCCAAATCTTCTATGACCATATCAATCTCTCCACAAGGCAAACCATTGACCAATCGGCCGGTGGCAAGCTACGTGATCTAAGTGCGGAACAATCATGGGCTCTCCTAGAGGATCTTGCTCTTTATGACAACGAAAGTTGGAGTGATCCCCGTGATTTGAATAAAACGGTCAAGGCAATATCTTTGCCTTTGAACAATTCAAGCACTTCCGACCGTAGGATCGTAGAACTTGAAGACCAAGTCAAGTTTCTCATGAAATCCTACGAGGCTCCTAAACCTTCAAGCCAAGTGAACAAAATCACTTCTTCATGTGAATTATGTAGTGGTCCCCACGACACTCGTGATTGCATGGAACTCCCCGAACAAGCTTTTGTGGACTACGCATCCTCGCGTACCGACGGAGCGGGAGACAAGTGGTACACTTTCAAGCCCGAGCCAAACCATTATGGTGATTCATACAACCCCTCATGGAAAAATCACCCGAACCTTAGGTGGAAACAAAACCAAAACTCACAACAAATCAATTCTTCCAACCCACCTAATCGTTTCCAATCAAGCGGTTCCAACTCGAACCGTACTTTCAACAACAATCCTTCCGGCAATGGTAGTACCAATAACTTTGAAGGATTGATGTCTCAATTTATGGCATCTCAAGAAGCTCGTTTAGCCAAGTTTGAAGCCGATTTCAAACAAAAACAAAGCGAGATGACCGACAAGATTGACACCTTGTTGAAAGCCCTCAATGACCGAGAAATGGGAGCACTCCCTAGCAACACGGTCAAGAACCCGAAACTAAACGTCAACGCTATTTCATCGGTTTCGTCCCCTAGTTCTTGTCCACAATATTATTCGGTCAATTCCATGAGCACGTGTTTCAAACAAACCCAAGTCGTTCCAAATGACCAAGAAGTTATGACATCCAAATTGGTCAACAACATAGTTGAAACACCTCCCACTCAAAACCTTGACGAAGAATTCAAGGAGCTCCACCTTGAAAGTCCGGTTGTTGATGAGAAGAAGCTCAAGTTAGGCGAAAAAGGGACCGCCTTTGTTCAAAACAAGCTACCTAAGAAGTTAGATGATCCGGGCTTATTTGTTCTACCTTGCAAGATCGGTAATTCGGAGGCTTATGATACATTAGCCGATCTTGGATCAAGCCTTAACCTACTTCCGTTACCTCTCTACACCTCTCTAAAACTCGGAAAACTTGAAGAAACCGAGGTGATAATAGGTTTAGCGGATGGGAGTGTTGCTTACCCGGTTGGAGTAGTCAAGGACGTGTTAGTACACATTGGAAAACTAACCATTTTAGCCGATTTCCACGTCCTTGATATGGTTAGCGACCCTACATGCCCCTTGTTGATAGGTAGAGGATTTTTAGCGACCGCTAGTGCTATGATTGATTGTAAGGAATCCAAGATAGCGGTAGGAGAAGGGGATACTTGGTCAGTCTATGATGTTAAGAAACATGCCTATGATACTAGTGAGGAACCGACACCCCATTGGTTAGAATTAAATAGGAGACCATCTAGATATGGACCTTGGATCGATAGAGACTTCATAGGACCCCAACGCCCATTTTACCTAGAAGAGGACTTTGTTAACCGAACGCATTCGGTAGAGCAACTCTTGGCTAGGGACACCGAATTGGATCCATTTGAAGACCCTCTAGTTTTTAGAAGGATGATTGATTTCCTAGGAGTTTTGCCAATTAACCTAGGAATGAATAAGTGGATTTGTGAGGAAGATGATCATAAGTGGAATTGGGATAAACCACCCAATGATGGAGATGGGTCATGGCATATCAAGATGACATTGTATGACCCGGATGGAGAGAAGTTTGAAAAGACATATCGTACTAAGCGGACCAATAGGAAACTTCAATCCAAGCTTAACCCTAAAGACGTCCTTGATGACGAGCTTACTTACATAGGGTAGCGTGACTTTGAGTCTAGCTACAAGACTCGTTAATAAAGAAAGGCGCTTCTTGGGAGGCAACCCAAGCTTTATTTGTTTTATTTGCTTTGTGTGTTTATTTATTTGTGTGTTTGATTTTATTTGCTTCCGTATGTATGTTTAATTTTTATTATTATTGATTCATGTTCAAAAGTAATTTGTGAAAATGCTTTATTTTGTTTTTAACTTCGTCTTAACTACATATAAAGGTATTTTGCAAAAGATAAGTGTAAGGGAAATCTAAATTGGTTTATTAGAACACATATGAACATGAATCGTAATAATAATAAATTAACATACATATCCGTATTTGTTTGAGTCAAATGCTTGTATCGAGTCATAATGATGTTTTGCAGAATTTCCAGGAAGTAAGGTAAAGGTTTTTCCAGAAATTTTCCGGAAACTTAAAATGAAAATTTTTGTCAGGTCATTTCTGACGGCGTCAGGGGTTATAACCTGACGGCGTCAGATTTAATTTCCAGAAATTTTTGAAAATTTTGTTTTCATAAAAAGTTTTTATTAAAATCTCCAACTTATAATCTCCAGGAATCTGCAAAGTTATCATTCCACAAGCATTATATCCTTATATATAGATTTTATCCCGCCGATGTTATGCAGGTTTTCGTGTTTGTTTTCTCAGGTTCAACAGGTTATTTTGGACAAGGAAATGTTTTGAATCAAGCTTATGGCGATGCATTAGTCATGGAGCTTCAACATTCTCTTTGGAGGAAGATTTAACCGTGTAATTTCATTATCCAACGAGCGAATCAGGGGAGTATTTGATTTCATTCTTTTACTTTTTGCTTTTACATCTTGTTATTTGAACATTGGGGACAATGTTCATCTTAAGTGTAAGGGGAGGGTAAAAGTACGATTTTAGAAAATACAATTGCGCTTGATTTTTGTTTGTTTAATAGTAGATGTGTAATAAAACTGAGAGAAATACTTGTTAAGGTAATTTTAGTGCCAAATTTAAAATTTTTTACAACATATAGGAGTGAAACTTTGGTCTTAATGAGCGTCTCATGGATAGGAGTTATATGACTAGCACAAAACCGTACCACTAAAAAATTTTCCACCCCCAAATATGTGAGGTTCGCCCCTAGAATTGGTAGGAAAAGCATTTATGCTATGATGTGTGTACCGGTAGCACTTAGATTCTAGAACTTGCGTTAGGACCATTCCGAGGCCACAAGTGAGACTACATTCGTGTAGTTAGATTTACTACATGATAAGAGGCATTAGGATTAACCCATGTTTTACACCTGTGTTTTTGTTATAATTACATTGGCTACATTGGTCAAGTAATTCTCCCACACCCTTTGCGTTGTACTCATTTTTAGTACACGATACCCCTAGTACACCCCTCAGAGCCTATCTTTTCGTTTCGACCTTTAAGCATTTTACTTAAAGGAAGAATTTGTTACACCCCACTTAAATGTACACCCAAATCGCCTTAGCCTACCTTGTATGCACTCATTTTTAGTGCATTATTGTTACAACATTTGTTTAAACCCAAGTTAATTATCTAGTTGATTACATGGTTGCTAAGTCGAGTCATATCCTTGTACATATTGTTTTGGGACGATTGGGACTCATGGGTAAAGTACTAGTGTAATGGAGTAATGGGGAAGAACATCATTTATTACCCCCATATGTGCTAAATGTTTTAAAAGTACTCCAAGTTTTTCAATTATCTTAATTCGAGTCATTAGATTAGTATTTGTAAAGTTATGTAAAAGTTCAAGTGTAAGGGGATGCAATGCCCCTATGATGTATTATTTTGGATGGTAGGGCAAAAGTGTATGCAAAAAAAAAAAAAAAAAAAAAAAAAAAAGAAAAATAGAAAAAACATACGGACTACCATCCCGTTTCATTTTATGTTTATTTTATGTTTATGTTTTGTTATTTTCTTTCATTAGCTTAAGATCGAGTCTAGTCTTGGCTTAGCAACATTGTATAGTACATGTAATTGATCAAGATCTTTAACTCGCCACCAGTAAAATATCCTTTATCCAACAAAACCGTGTTTTCCTTTTCCCTACACCTAACGTTATAACCCATTTAAAAGCCCTCTTTGATAGTTTATCTTAGGTGCTTACGCCTAGTGGAGGAGGTTTTCGATCCTTTCCCAAGCCTATGGTAATCTATTTGCTATGACAGGTAGTGAGAGATATTATCCGTTTTCATTTATGAGATTTATTTTGATGACACTTGAGAGATGTGAGTATCTAAACACTACTTGTGAGGTGCTAGTATGTAATCTCCGTGCTTATTATGATTGAAGTGGAACGATTATTTGTTGTAATTACTTTTATGTTTGCATTAAATGACCCCTAACTTGTATTTTGATTGGAATAAAAGCGCATTTGCTTGAGGACAAGCAAATCTCAAGTGTAAGGGTATTTGATGAGGCGAAAAGTGTACCGCTTTTAAGGGGTCATTTAAGCCCGAAATCGTATTTATTTGATCAAATATTGCCCTAAATCGTTCCTTTTGTCATTTTAGGTACTTTTGAGGAGAAATCTGGAAAAGGAGGCATTTTGGACGTTTTTGGAGCATTAAAGTGAAGAAAACGGCAAAGTCTCAAGAATCGGCTAAAAGTTACTCTTGACGGCGTCACAATTAACATGGGACGGCGTCATGCCTTGGCAAGAAAAGTTGGATGTGAAATTTACTCATGACGGGCCAGTGAGTTTGCATGAGAATTCTGACGGCGTCACGCTTTAACTAAATCAAGGGCGTCACGGCTTAAATCATAAGGGGACGGCGTCACGTTCATGATCCGACGGCGTCAAGCCTTGATAAGCCAGAATGGATTTTTGAAGAGCTAAAGAGGGACGGCGTCAAGATGGTCATCCGGGAACCCTAAAAGCGGCGAGGTGACGGCGTCACAATGCATAAGGTGACGCCGTCAGATGTCAAAGTCTATATATAGTTTTCTAATTTTTTGTCATTAGAGGAGAGCTTAGTGTGTGGAATTTTGGGATAAAACCCTAAGACGATTTTAGCTACTTTTTCAGGGCTTTTTTGCCTTGAGATCTTCCATGTTTCATTGAAAGATAAGTTATCAATTAATCATTCAATATGTCTATGTGTTGTTTGATTCTATCTTATGCTTGTCTTTTGTTTAACATGTTAGGCTAATTTTATCTTGTGTTTGCTTAGATCTAATGAAACCTAGCTATTGATTATTGGTTGTTAGTGTGTTGTTAGTTGTATTGGATGATTGTTTATCTATGTTAGGCTTAAGAAAACTGGCTAACTTCCTATTCGGTAACTTGCTTGAACGTCTTAAGAAACATGAACCAAACGCGTACTAAAGGTTTTTATGGTTGTATTTAATGCACAAGCGAATTCTAGTGATCCCATGTTAGGAGCTTCCTAGCCGGCTCGACATAGGAGTGAAGTAGGAGCTTGTAGAGTTTGGGGAAGTAAGTACGCCACCCCACGAATGGTATTAAGGAATACACCCGTCATCCACGCGACTAATACACACTAATTAACCGGTAAAAGATAGTTAGGGAGTAAGGAAATCTAAGTAAACACATTTCTCCACACATAAGTTTCTCACCACTTTTCATTTTTGTTATTTTATTTTATTTGCATTTGTAGTAATTTGGGTTAGTTGACTAGCAACTAATTCCGCCCACTCCTTCAAAACCCGAGATTTTACTTGCTTTCATAAAAAATATAAAAACATAAAAAGAATCTTCCTCAACCCTTAGACCTAATTAGAGTAGCCTTTCACACCTAACGAACACTATTCCCTGTGGAGAACGATCAATCCCCCGTACTTACCACTACACTATACTACATCGGTCAGGTACACTGCCTGGTGGGGTTGTAAGCCTCTTGAGATCCCTTGAGAGGTAAAACCTGTTGTAAGGTTGCAAAACCCACGCATCAGCAATCTATGCAAAGACCACCACTATTTGAAAGTGATGGTTTTCTTTATTGGAAAACAAGATTCGAAACGTATGTGAAATCAAAAGACATTGATCTTTGGCATGTTATTACCGAGGGTGACTTTCAACCTATTCAAAAGAATTCGGAAACTAAAAAGGATGAAATAGTTTCTTATGATAAACAAAGTGATGAACTTAAAAGGAAATTAGCCAAAAATAATGAGGCTAAAATGATGATTTATAATGCTTTGCCTAAAAAGGAATTTGAAAGAATTTTTATGTGTAATACGGCAAAAGACATTTGGAAAACTTTGTTAGTCACTCACCAAGGTAATAACCAAGTCAAAGAGAACAAGATAGATCTTCTTGTTCAACAATATGAACAATTCTCCATTTCGGAGGATGAGTCAATAGATAATGCTTTTGCTAGATTTAATACTATTATCACTAGTCTTAAAGCTCTTGATGAAGGTTATTCTAGTAAGAACTATGTTAGGAAGTTTCTTAGAGCTCTACATCCTAAATGGAGAGCAAAGGTCACTGCCATAGAAGAGTCAAAGGACTTGGCGGCATTGTCACTCGATGAACTTATAGGAAACTTGAAAGTTCACGAGATGATCATCAAGAAGGATTCCGACATTGTCAAAGGCAAAAGCGAGAGAGTTAGATCTCTAGCATTAAAAGCCAAGAAGGAGTCTAGTGATGAGGAATGTTCGAGTTCCGATAGTGAAGATGAAGAGTACGCACTAGCCGTTAGGAACTTTAGAAAGTTCTTTAGGAGGAAAGGTAGATTTCCTAGACAATCTCGAGATGAGAAGAAGTCATCCCAAAGAAATCATGATGAAAGAAAAGGGACAAGTGATAGGAGATGCTTTAGATGCGGAGATCCTAATCACTTCATAGGAGAATGTCCTAAGCCACCAAAATCCAACAACCAAAGAGCCTTTGTAGGAGGTTCTTGGAGTGATAGCGGTGAAGAAGAAGAGAAGAAGCCTAACGATGAAACGTGCTTAATGGCTCAAGCTTCTAACGAGGTGCAATCCGACTCTTCTTATTATAGTGATAATAATTCGTCAGTAGATGACAATGAATCACATGACGAATACAACAAACTATGCGTAGTTAGTACTAAGATCTTAGGTAGAAACACAAAGCTAAAATTAAAATTAAAAGAACTAGAACTACAAGTCTTAGAACTAAATGATCAAGTCAAGAGACTTGAGAAAAACAAGGAAGTAGATTTAGGATGCGGGTCATGTATTAGTCTTCAAGTAGAAAATGAAAAACTTAAAGAAAATGCTTTAAGAATCATTAGGTTTGATGAAGGAACTAAAAAGCTTAATGATATACTTGAAAATATTAGATATAGTGAACATGACCGTTCGGGTTTAGGATTTGACCCAAATCAGGCTTCTAAAAGTAGTACTAAACAAGTAAAATTTGTAATGCCTGAAAAGTCCATGTCTGAAGGTGACGACACCATTAAAGATACAGACGGCACCACTAAATTTAGTGGTACCGTGGTACCGTGTGGTGCTGAGGACAAAACTGGGTCAATTCTGAAAAGTAACTTAAGTCCTAAACCAAGTCAAGTAGTTGTAAATAGAACTAGAGTGTCTACTCCAAGTAGAGAGGAAACCAAAGGCTTTAACAAACCATTGTCATCTCCCGAACATGGATTTGTAAAGCGTGACACTAGGTCAACTACTCCTCCACCTAGAAAGGTAAACTCTCCCAAACCTCGGTCTAGAACTCCTCTACCGAGAGGTAACTTTAGAAGACAAAATCATCCAAGTAACTTTCCCGTAACTTGGAATGATCGTCCACCACAAAGTTACTTACCATGGGAAATGTGTCCTCCATTCTCACATCCTAAACTAATGCAACAAATGCGTAGGATGTTTAACTCTAACAACTTTGGACCCATGAGATATTGGGGACCAGATGTTTGAACATTTGTTTTGCTAGGAAAACATAAGTGTAAATAAACCATGGAGTATAACAAAAGGAGTATGATGCGTTATCAAGCATACCCGGTGACGCAATAGTCAAGTCGTGTCTTTCATGCTTAACATTCAACAAAGGTACCCTAGTCTTCTAGTTTTAATAGCAAACACCTCAGGCACAGGTACGCTTTCTTAAAACACCCTTTGTTAGTAGTAATGTTTGGCATGAAATAGTGTAGTTAGAATCTAACATTGTAGGCACTATAACACAGAAACTCTATTCACATCTCATCATGCCAAATTCAACTTGTCCAGAAATGTTCGATGATCGCTTGAAGATCATGCGTGACAAGTTTGAATTAAGCATTGATAAGTGAATCAAGTTCCCTTCCTTGCACATACGTAATCTTGCCTAAATGAAGTATCCCTGTAAACTTATGAATACTATATGTATGAGATACATAGTTTAAGTAATAGTCTTTATTGACAATAACGCCCATATCTGCAAATGCGAAACTCACAAGAGACGAAGAAGGTGAGTGCGCGGATATAACTAGGTTAAGGGCGTAATAGGTAAAGTAGTTTACCTAACGGCAAGTAGGTCCATTATCATGAATAGTGTTGGCTTTGTGCCCACTTGTAAGAAGTATCCCAAAACTTCTTACATCAAAGTGTTTAATGTATCATAACATACATTAAAGATACTATACACTTGAGATTACGATATCTTGAGGAGATTGATGTAGAAAATGTTTCTATACCAACTCTGATAATGTAAGAGTTAATGTGGGTTGAAACATAATGAGTAATGTTTGTACCTTCATAGGTTGATTAACAAACATCTTGGTTCCCCAAGAAACAAACTACTCTTATTGTCACCACGACCGAAACCGAGTACGCAAGCGCCGGAAAGGCATGACAACAAACACTATAGATGAGACAACTCCCTGTGAAGAGTAGCAGTCAAGATGCCATTAGACTTGTCCGGGAACCCTATAGTTTGCTCATGAACGAAGCTCGTCGAAGTACGTCATCTCCTCGCGGAAAGACATCTCCTCCGTCATGATAACGTCGAATGAGAAATCTTTTCTTTGAAAAGTATTTCTTCTCACCTTAACCTTTACATTCTCGTCAAATGACCTCTTAATACTCCATTGGAATTATTAATGTCATTTCTCACGTCTCATCATATGACTTTTCAAGTCATTCCTCATATCCCGCTCATGACTATTTCAATATTTCTATGGAAATATTAAAGTCATCTCATACTTCCATCCTATTCTCGACTCATGACTCTTGAATATTTCATTAGAAATTTAAAGTCATTCCCTAAGCCTTATCCCATGACTTCGTAATATTTCACTGGAAATATTAACGTCATTTCTCGCGTCTCTTCATATGACTTTTCAAGTCATTCTTCTCATCCCGCTCATGACTATTTGAATATTCCTTCGGAAATATTAAAGTCATCCGTCACGTCATACCTCATAACCTTTCATCCCTTCTATGACCTCTCGAAAGTTTCGCGGGAAACATTGAAGTCATTCTCTACAAATCTTTCATGACTTTTTAAGTCATATCTTTCACTCGTCACATGACTCATGAATATTTCACGGGAAATATCTAGTCATTCCTTGTGTCGCGTACTCCGACTAATTAAATATTTCATGGGAAATATTATAGTCATCCTCCTAAACACAACTCATAACTTCTATTTATTTCACGGGAAATACTAGAAGTAAATCCTCATCCAATGACATCTTAGTCAATTTCCTCGGAAACACTAAGGTCATTTCCGGTCATCCCATTTAATCATCTTTCATCAAAAAGGTTTATTAGGTATAAACTTTTTCCTCGTGTCAAAAAGTCTTACTAAATAAGTAAGATTAATCAGCCAAAAGTCAAAACAGAAGAAAAACTGGACCATCAGATATACGGCTCCACTAAAGATCCACGGCTCCACTAATGTTTAGTGGAACCGTGGAGCCGTGCATCTGAAAAACGCGCCCAGTCACTCTTTTCTTCTGCACAAACTTTCCAAACACACAAAACCTCTTCCACTTGCTGTCAAAATCGAACCATAACACCATAATTCAACTAAACTCTTGCAAATCAAGATTGAGGCATTGGAATTAACAAATCCTAACCACAACATCATCAATTGTAAGTAATTCACTCTTATTTTCTTTTAATTTGAGTCTAGGGTTTGTTCTTGAGTATAAATCCGAATTGGGGATTTTCAAAATTAGTTAAACCCTTGTGAAATTAAGACTAGGATTAGACAATTTAGTATTCACATGATTCCCTAAACCTAGGATTTCCAAAAACCCATTTATGTTGCAAAACCTAATCCGAAATTAATCACTAAATTCGGATTATGATTGATTATTTGTAATGGAATCATGTTTAGGATGATTAAAATTGGATTAGGAACGTTCTGCATTAAAGCTTTTCAATCTTAAAGCTTGTTGGCACCATGTTGAGGCATTTGCCAAACACCCCAATTCGATAATTTTTCGAAAAACTTCACAAGTCTAGGATCATGAAACCTTTTTCATGCATTGTTGATGCAAATTAAAAACGTTTTTGCATGCATACATGATCTCTCAAATATGGCTCGAAGTACATAATTGATATGTATCATTCGACATATTTGATTGAGCAAAAGTGAAGTTAGGAGCGTTTGGGTAATCTCTTTAGGATAATCTTAGAGTCGAGATTGCCGCACCTCCACATTGTTTGCATTTAGGCATACACACTAGAAGTATAATCATTAAAATGCAACGAACTAACATATACAAAAATATTTTTTTTGTAGACGAACAATGCCTCGGAATGATTATCAATTAACCCGAAAATACATCATTGAAACACTCGAAAACCCAAACATTACTGATGAACAAAAGGCTTATTTTTCCAAAGTGCTAACACGATACATACACGAAGGACGTGTTGTCGATGCACTTTATGTCATGTCAGATAGAGTCAGTGCTTGTTTCCCTTCTATTCGGTTCGATTGTTTATACACAATAAACGATCAAATATGTCCCCTTTTTGTTCTCGAATTTTACAGTCGTGTTCGTACCTACACTGACTCTGACGGAAACGTCTTTCTTGACTTTTGGATTCAACAACAAAATATCACCTTGTCTGTCACTCAGTTTGGTGAAATTCTTGGTGTTCCCTCATATGGTTAGTGTGCATACACCAACGACCATTCTCTAGAGTCTCTTTACTACAATGTTGAGATAGAAGGTGCCTATAGTACCCAAATTCCCGACATTGAAGTAATCAAACAAATTATCCAAATTCCTCGAGTCGCCAACACGTACCAAAAACGTGATGGATCCGTTGTCTTTCTCGACCCATCCAAAATCTACCTAAGGGAACTCCGTCCCGACCTTAGAAGTTGGGAACTTCTTCTACGTGAAAATGTGTTAAGCCTAGCGGGCAACCGTGATCACGTATCGGCAAGTCTTGCCCTTATGCTCTACTGTCTTAGTATCGAGGAACCATTCAACCTCGCATACTACATGGTCAAACGGATGGCTAACATTCATCGTCGGTCCGATGAGCTCATGCCATACGGCATGTTGCTTACTCGTTTATTCTGGTGGGTCATGGAACATTTCCCACATCTTAAAAGTGTCAACTATGTCCTAGTCAATCCAATTATGCACCCACTTGGTGGACCACAACGTCGCACAAAGCAACGTAAGGACAAAGGGTCCAAACGTGGTCGTAAATCCACTTCCGATATTCCCCATTCATCCTCCTCCTTCAGTCACGAATCATCATCTGAACCCATGGATGAGGATGATGATGAGGTGAACGAAGAAGGAACTTCTAGCTCTCAAATCCCTTCTCCCGACACCTACTTTCGTAACCTTGATACCTCATCATTTCGACGTACAACCGACCTCGAAAATGGGATGGTAAATCTATCCCACATGATGAGAAGGCAAACCACAATGTACAATAGACAAGTGGAGATGCATGAGCAAACTATCGGGGGATTCAAGTCCATCGGCAAGGCGATCAAAGGGCTTGGAAACAAAATTAAGAAGTTGGGGAAAAGAAAGGATTAGATGGAAATAACTTAAGTAGTATTATTAATATAAGTATTATGCTTAAAATACTACTAATAATTTGTGGCATTGTTGCCTAATACATTAACTTGCTTGATGTGTTTCCTTTGAACATGATTAATTCTCTTGTTAATTAATCCTCATGTTAGTTTATCTTGCCTAAATCATGCATGTTAGTTTATTTTATTACATGCACTAGATGTTAAAAATGCTTGAATTCATGCATGCTTAATAGTTGCCTAAATACATAGATGATCACATGATCATGTTAGTTGCTAGTTGAAACTAGCTTTAGGAATTCTATGTGTTTAGTAATTTGAGGCTTTGAGATTTGCAGCCAATGGATTCCCCAGAAATTTTCCCCATTTAGGCTGCCTAAAACCTGCAGACCTGGAAAGAAGGTCAAAAGAGCCCACGGCTCCATTAAATAGGCCACGGCTCCACTAAATTTAGTGGTGCCGTAGCACCTTTAATGGTGCCGTGCCTCTGGAAGACGAAAACTGCTATTCTCTTCCACTTTTTGACTATCTTTTCCAGAAAATCTGCAACCAAAACCTGATTCCCATGCACCCAAATCCCCAAATCCAACATTTCAAACTTGCATGCTTATGTTTTGGCTATTTAAGCTAACATTATGCATTTCCATTCTTACACCCATCCTTACACCTTTACATTCACTATACCATGGGATCAAGAGTATTCAAGAAACCTAGATTCAACATCAAACCAACCAACCAAACCTCTCTAGTTGATCAATGGATCAAGAATGTCAACACACCCCAATCATCAACTAAACCTATCACCAATGACATTCCCCTCATTGATCTCACCTTGGATGATGAAGATGAAACCCATACACCCATAACCTCTACCAACTCATCATCTTCTTTCACTACACCCCATGCTCCATCCAAGGAAACCTCTATTCAACCTACATCCTCATCCTCCACAACAAGAATCAACACACACTCATCTCCACCTAGTCCCATTCACCCTTTAACCTTAACACTCAACTCATCACCATCAACTTCCCTTGAATTGGGAACTCACACAACACCCTCATCACTTTCAACATCACTACAACCTCTAACTCTCACCCTCACCCTTTCACCAAACACTCCCTTTGAATTTGGGAGCAACATATCATCACCTTCACTATCACCATCACCTCAACCCTTAATGGGTTATCCAATCATGTATCCCCTTCACTCACACACCTTGAGTTGCCCTTGTTGCAACTACAACCTTGAACTCATCATGAACCTTAGAGATGAGCTTAGCTTTAGGTTTTCATACCTAGAACACCTCCTCACACCACCCATAGGACCCATCATCCTTCCACCACCTCCACCACACAATAGCCCAAACTAAACATGGTTATGTTTAGTCCCTCCAATAAATGATTAGGAACTTTTTGAAGTTGGAAGCAAATCTAGAAGCCTCATGTTACTTTAGATGTTTATGTGTCTTCTTGTTAGTTTAATTTGCTTCCCTATTGTAGTCATACTTATGTATGACATTTATTTTATATTTATGTAATGGGCTTTTCATTTTGGCTTCTTAGCCATAATTTTTCTTGTGGTTGGATATTTGTCTAAAGTGCTACTTGTTAGATATTGTATATTTGTCGTCTAACTTTGTTTTGTAGCACGATCCATCGCTCGATTCCTTTGTGTTCTCCAAATGAGGGGGAGTACACATCAAGGGGGAGCCTTAACCACCTTTTTGATTTGACAAAAAGGGGGGAAAATGGGAGTAAACTCATTAAAAACTTGTTAAAACTAATTTTAACCTAAAATGAGTTTATATTTTGTCATCATCAAAAAGGGGGAGATTGTTGATGCAAATAATGTTCTAAAAATGTTATTCATATCTTTCGATTACTTCACATTTTGAGGATGACAAAATGTGAACTCACGTTACGTTAAAATTAACGTTAACAAGTTTTTAATCGGAAGATCCCGTTTCTACGCAAATCACTCTTGAACAAAGTTACAACTTGAACTAGTGATCAAAGAAGTGAATTCATGTTTTGAAAATTCACATTTTAAATGGGACAAAACATTTTTTCAAAAATACACATGACAAATTATTTTTGAAATATTAAGAAATGTTTTAATGGAAAAATAAGTTTGAAAATCACAACAGCTATTTTCCCCCCCAAAATCAGCTCCAACCTTCCCCAAATAAGTTTTCACCAGAAAAGACAAAATTTGGAGCGTCCTAGTCTACCACGGCTCCACGGTACCGTTAAATTTAACGGAGCCGTGGGTCATTTAGTAGAGCCGTCCGTACCATTTTGAATTGCAACGTTCAGATTTTCTTTGCTTATAAATACCCACCTCTTTCACAGTTTTAGGTACCCTTCACACATAGAAAAATCCCTTAGTCAAACCCTCTCACACCTTTCACTTCTAAGGGTCATTTAGATTAGTTTTTCTTTGTTTCAAGAGTGATCCAATCATCCTTCAAGTGATCCTCTTCATACCTCTTCACTAGCAAGAGAAGAACACAAGTATCCAAGTTGATACAAGGTGTTGTCATCCCTCTTCATTAGCAAGAGAAGAACTCAAGTAATCAAGAAGATACTAGAGTTGTAGTTGATAGGTTTTTGTAACACTTGTTACAACCTTGTTGTATCTTAGCATACATCAAGTATATTTCCTTTTTGTGAGTGAGAGTGAAGATCAAGTGTGATCTATAGAGATAGTGAACATCTCTTGAAGCCATTGGGCTTGTGTGATTGATCAAGAAGATCAAGGGTCATTAGGTTAGTGTTAGTTGAGTAGAGTGAAGTGAGTGTTGATCATTGTGATCGTGTTGAGATCTTGGTGATCTCTTGAAGCCATTGGGCTTGTGTGTTTGGTCACGTGGACCTTGGTAGATTGGTGCTAGCTAAGATTAGCACTCTACATCTAGCTTAGTGTCGGAAATAGGATAAGCGACGTGTACGGTTTTCTCCGCCTGAAGGGAGGTTATTGATATAGTGTTTGAAACTCTCGAGTGTGGTACTCGGGGAGTGGAGTAGGGCGAAGAAGAGCTTCGTAGCCGAACCACTATAAATCCTCTGTCTCGGTTTGATCTTTCCAACTCTACTCTTTACTTTCATTTGTTATTATTACGTAGCTTAGCTTGTAGTTCATATTGGTGTTGTTTGATTACACATAGAGTTCGAATCAAAGTTTCCAATAGCATACTTTTAAAACAAGATTTTTAAAAGAAGTTTTTAAACCGGTAAACTATTCAACCCCCCTTCTAGTTTTCCACAAGAATGATATACAATACCCTCAAAGACCATACGAAGAATCAAGAACACAAGATCACCAACTAATCCCTCCTTCTTCTTCTTGGATTCGCACAGCAGAAACAAAAAAAGACCATAACACAAGTCGATTAGGGCTTGCAAAACTCGAATAGATCAAGATTGGACATGAGTGGTTACCTTGTTATGTGAAGGAAACAAGAACGAGAACAAAATCAAGCCTTCCTTTGGTTGTGTGTAGATCGACAGCAGCAAGAACAGGAAGGGAAGCCGAACTTTTGTTGGAGAGGAAGTTAGGGTTTTGAAAAAAAAAGGATTTTTGGTATTGTGATAAAATAGAAGAACCGAATATTTGATTTGGTTTATTTAGGGCAAGAATAAATCTCCTTAATGGCTAAATCAATTTGGATCAAGGCTTGATTATCTCTTCTAATTCTTTTGGGCCAAAATTTTATGTTGGACTCTTCCTATGGATCGTCTAGCTTAGCTAGTTGTGGAGATTTTATCTTGTGATTCACTTAAAATGATTTGTTCTTATTTAGAGCTTAATTCGTTACATAAATTAGGATGTCATTGTCATGAATGTTATTTATATGATTTTCATAAGTTCTCCAAATTTTAATTCGAGGGCATTTTTGTCATTTCGGATTGTTTTAATTTTGGGGTTTTACACTAAGTAGGAAAAAGAAATCCAGTACACCACAAGCAC
This sequence comes from Artemisia tridentata subsp. tridentata, assembly GCA_021014915.2. NCBI lineage: Eukaryota > Viridiplantae > Streptophyta > Magnoliopsida > Asterales > Asteraceae > Artemisia > Artemisia tridentata. The sequence goes on along the minus strand of CP139502.1, from coordinate 82,525,487 downwards.
AAGTTTTTCTTCCCTCTTGTGATATAACCTTCGAATGAAACAGCTTATAGGGAACTCGACAATTATATTCGACTTTGCGTACGAGTAACAACCAAAACACACCCCGTGTGTGTTTTACAACCGAGTGAAACAAGCACCCTTCGTGGGCGTTATTTACCGAGACAACAAGCACAAAACACGACCATTTGAGTGGTTTTTCCCAATAAACCACGGCACCCCTTCGGGGTGGTAATCGAACCAAAAGAAGGAAGGGGAACGAGCCACTTCCCATGTGAGCTCGAGTGGCCTCTCGGCTCACATACAAACCAAGACACTCGAATCCAATTTTTCTCAAATCAACCTAGTTTTACCACATGAGACCAAGATCATTGACCACTAAAAATTACATTTGAAACCGAACACAACCACAACTAAATCACAGTTCGAGTACCATACCAACAAGACTCGAGTCATAAGCCAAACGCAAACACATTCCAAGTACACTCAACAATAGGATTCGAGCACAAGTATAACACAAACATAACCGAGTGCAAAAACCAACAACTATCAACACAAACACAAACAAGGGTCGAACACCAGTGTATATATGACTACAACCCAATTCGAGTAAAAATGCAACACAAGGCAAGCAAAAGTCGAATACTTAGCAAAAATCCGAACACATCCAGTATTTAGTATCTTGACCAAATTTCCTTACTGCCTAAACTATTCGACCAAGAACACATAACAACCGAATACACTTCCACATTCGAGCCGATATAGATACGAATTTAGTTTTCAGGTTTAGTTTTACCACACCATAACATAAACATCAACAAGAGATCGAATGATACCACAACATTAAATTTCAACCAGAACATAACAACAACAACAACAACAACAACAACAACAACAACAACAACAACAACAACAACAACAACAACAACAACAACAACAAGAAAATATCGAATCATGTATTTAACAATTTCTATCGACTGAAAGTTGAATCAACATATATAGAACACACTTATACTCGAATGAAAGAATCAAAAGAAAACTTAGAATTCTTACAACAAGATGGTCGATTAACAGGAGGTTAGAAGGAATCACAGGAACCCAAATCCGATTCGAGCAAGCAATCCACACCCACTCTTGACCCAGTAATCGAGAATATCAACCCTTGAGTTTGTTTTTGATAGTGATTTGAGTGACTGGGTTTGCCTGTGAATCGAATGGGGTTTATAACACATAACAAAGAAGGTTTGACTCGTTCTTTCTTGATCTTCAGACGCTCCTATGGCCATAAAGGGAAGCCCTAGTCCTCACCTTTGTCATCCCCTTGGCTCGATGCGTTGACCTTCGGATTTGACAAGAGATGGCAATGGTCTCCTTTTGGACATAAGGAATGAGATAAAAACTCTCTGGCCTTGTTTTATTTATGGCGTCACCTTATTGTTTGTTTTCGATCTGAGAAAGAGGTTAAGAAGATGACGTTTTGGAGAAGCAGAGGGGGAGTGGGGAAGGAGAGAGAGAGAGAGAGAAACGTGTATATATCTCCTTTATATATATATATATATATATATATATATATATATATATATATATATATATATATATATAAATAATGTGAGTGGGGTACGGATGTATATAGATAAGTATAAGGTTTTTGTCTTAAGTGTGTATTAAGTGTACCCCGCGTCCGTTGAATCCCGGTGTAACTTGAGATTTCCGGGTTGTCGTGAGCACGAAAAATATAGTTCATGAGTCGTTTTTATCAAACTGTCATAGTGTAAAATTTATTGACTCCGGAATAAAATTATAAATTTTTAAACCATTACTAATTGTGGTGTCGGTACGCGTGTGGTGTCATTTTTTCAAGAAAAACGAGATAACCTCTCTTTTTTGATACGTTGGTGTCTGTAACTGTCAGGAAATGAAAATTTCACCATTTTCTGATAAAATCAAATAGTTTTGGTGAGTTACTGTACGCTACAGCGTGCGGGTTTGTTTCCCGTAATCGTTATGTAAACGCATAAATGCTCAGTCTAACAGTTAGGTAATAATAAATTGACATTTATTACTAAAATATCAGTGGAAAAATTACCGTTTGTCACACCTAAACACCAATTTCTCTAATCTTCAATTCACACAACAATCAAAACAATCTCAAACGGAAACCCATGATGTTCCCGAGACACCTACATCTCCTCCAAAGCCATACAAACGGGGTGGCAAACGAAAGGCAAAAAAAACGAAAGACCCCGAACCATTGGAGGAGGATGAAGAAAATACCGACTTCATCAAACGTTGGAACCAACACGAGGAAAAATTGCTTACCATGTGTTATGTGGCCGCGACCGAGAATGCACAAGTGGGGCGTTCATAAGCGAAAGATACATTTTGGCAACGAGTGAAAAATGAGTTTAATAGACTCAATTTTCAAAAGCGAAACAAGTATATGATTCAAGAAAAATGGAAAACGTTGAACCGTGATTGCACAAAGTTCAACGCCTATTACAAATGTTCCCAATGCCAACAAAAAAGTGGGGAAATTGACATGGATATCATTAAACGCGCCAAACAAATGTATCAGGACGAGCACAGAACCGCTCCGTTTAACAACGAGGAGGCTTGGGAGGGTTTTCGGGCTCATATGAAATGGGACGCGCCGAAAGGGTTTGATTTAACCGAAGATGTCCCAAGCCAAACAAACGAGGCGTTGTTTGGTCGTGATGAACACCCACGTCCTATGGGAACAAAGCGTGCTTCAAAGAAAGCTAGATCCGATAGCACGACAAGTACGGGGGAGCGAGTACCGGAGGAACGAGCTCGTCTAGCCAATTCGGGGTTTCTATGTCATCCGAGTATCGTTTAAACGGGAAACCGCCCAAGCAGCGTATCGGACGGCCCAAATAAAAGATGAGACGATAACAAGATTGGAGGAAATGAAATTTTTGATGATGGACACGGACGGGAAGGATCCAAACGTTGTTTGTTGGATCAATGACGAAAAAGATCGAATCATCAAAAAATATAACCTCCAACCTCGTCACTAGATTTAGTTTTTTTTTTTTTTTTTTTTTTTTTTTTTTTTTTTTTTTTAATTTCGTTGTAACTTTTTTTTATTAACTATGTAATGTAATATGTTTTTAATGAATGTTATATTTTTAATAAATGAAGTATTATTATAAGTTTAGGGGTTGAGTTTGAAAATATTTAAGTTAAAGTTGAGTTAAGGTGAGTTATGATAGTGGGTGTTTTTTTGAGTTAAAGGTGAAAAGGTTAAAGCTGATGTGGCGCTGACGTGGCAGTGTGCTAAAGTTTAACTTTGGGTTACCATTGCATCTGCTCTAAGTAACAATACTCGACTTATCATTTCGACACTCGTCTTTTTTTTGCCGCATTTTGTTGTTGTAGTAAAAAAATTACTATCTATATTAATTCAGATCACAAACGACGACGTATTCGGTGAAACGACGTCGTTTTCGCGATACGACGACGTTTTGGACGAGACGGTACCGTTTTTGACCAATCGACGTTGTTTTGGTCTTATATTTCACTGTTTATACTCTTCCCGCCAAAAATTCGCCCCATGTCCTTCGTCTTTTTTCCGTGGCCCAGCCCAATTACTCTGGCCTTGCTCCACTTTTTATTTTACACAATACAAAAAAAAAAAAAAAAAAAAAAAAAAAAAAAAGAAGAAAATAGTAGGGTTTAACGCAAGCCACGTAGGTGGCTAGAATCTTCCGGATTACTCTTTTCACAGACACACATTACTTTTTATATACCAAAAAAAAAAAAAAAAAAAAAAAAAAAAAAAAAAAAACTAATGCAGACCACACAAATGGCTACAATCTTCCGGACTATTTTTTTTTCAGACATATACACTAATCATTATTGATAATCACGATTCTTACTTTATGATTTTTTGTGGGTTGCTTTTGCCCTTCCAGATTTGCTAACAGCTGGTGACATGGGTTTTAATTTTGGTGTTTTGTTGGTGCGAAAAGATTTCTGGGTATAACTGTTTTCCTGCTTAGGATCAGGTACACTATAGTTCATCTTCCATTTTTTTAAGAAGTCTTAGATCCTGAATTTTATTTTGTCAGCGATTTTGCATAAAACATTTGCTCCTACTTTCGTTGTTGTCAAAGAATAAGGGGCTAGAAAATTAGGCTGCTAGCCTTATATGTCAAAATGATCCAAAGTTAAGTTGATGGGATAAAAGGTATATTGACTCAATGGGTTTTGTTTGATTGTAGGATATGTTATTGGAATTTTTTTAAAGGTTTGGTCTGATGTTGCTGATAGGACCTCAAATAGGAGGCTTTAGGTCAGATATTTTGTAAATACGCATAAAACATTTTATTACAGTAATATTAGAAAACTACCCTGCTGGCCTAATATGTAAAAATGATTTAAAGTTAAGTTGATGGGATAAAAGGTATATTCACTCAATGGGTTTTCTTTGATTGTAGGATATGTTACTGGAATTGTTTGAGGGCTATCAACAGCCGTATTTTGGCAGACCGTTTACACTAGCATACCTATGCCGGTCCACAAACCAAACGACACCGTCTAACTGTTCCTTAACTGTTCAGCGACCGTTGAATACCGTTTACAGAATCAACAAGAGATAAGTGCTACTAGAATTTGCATGTTTCAACGGGTTTTTTCCTTTTTTTCCTCCTAACAGATTTTGTATATCTAGCAGATTGAATAATAGACAAAATATACGTGCAATAGCTTCGATTGTTACTGTCTTCACAAGGTTTGTACCTGTATTAGAATACCTCCTAACAAATTTTCTATTTCCTTATACTAACAGTTAGTACCATGTGACTGTCATAGTTCATTTTTTTTCGCATATTCATAACTGCGGTGGCACAATAGGCTCTGATCAACAATAGGGTTTAATTCGTAAAGAGAGATGAGAAACCGAAGAGAATACTATGACAAGTGATTTGGAACAAATTACTTCTTCGCATCGTCCTCTTCCGTTTCCCATCTTTCCTTCGTAATTGAACCATACTGTTGACCAGAACCATTTGTGTCACCACATTTGCGAATATGCGAAAACAAATTTAAACAGCGTATCAATACGTCTGGTACAAACCATTTTTTTAAAGACAGTTCAAATAACAAAAGGGATTTGAAAAAGAGGTCAGAGTTTTCACCAGCCATAGACTTATTCCGTTCAATTTTGCATCCTAATAACGTCATACAAAAACACCTTATTACTACAGAATGCACTTTAATTGCGTTCCCTGCTATATTTTCAGCTTTCAAAGATGGCAAAGTAGATAACAAAAATCCTAAGCCGTTCGTTAAAAAAATCAAAATTTTACCATAAGAACCACAAAAACTACCTGCTATTTCTTTATTCGACGATACTAACAGTTACTGTTCTACGCCTGTTATCGTTACCTTTTTTTTTTTTTTTTTTTTTTTTTTTTTTTTTTTTTTTTTTTTTTTTTTTTTTTGCATATTCATGACTTTCATAAAAAAACACTGATCAGCAATACAACACAATCACTGAAGAAAGACGAGGAACCGAAGAGGATGCTGTAACAAGTGATTTGAAGCAAATTACTTCTTCGCAGTGTCCTGTTCCGTTTCTCATCTTTTCTTCATAATTGAATCATAGTGTTGATTATTTCCTTTTATGTAATTGCAATTGTCAATATGCAAAAAAACATTAACTGTTGCAGCCACACAATATAAACTTTTAATATCGACAAACAAAAAAATACCACCTAATATTGGGCCCCTTTTAAAGTAATTTTTTTTATCGTACGCCTTATGCTTTTTGTTATCTCCTCTGCCATCTTTGAACGAAGAAAATTTCCTCTCATCATGTCTATTTCGAGTACTCGGGGAATCCTTCTTAATCAGTTTCATAACTCCAATTCCCCAAGAGAGCTTCATTAACAATAAGGTAGAATTCTAAAAGTTTGGTGTGAAATGGGATAGGATAGTGTCACAAGTGGTTTGGTCCATATTACTTCATCGCACTATCCTATTTCATTTCCCACTGATCTTCCAGAATTCAATCGTATTGTTAATCAGTTTCATAACTCCTTTCCAACCGATTTACAATAATCCAAATGTATTGTCGACCACAGTAATTACCTTCTCTAACAATTACCAATCTGAAAACATTATAACCGATATACCAATCAAGGTATCTTTCATTATTTTTCTCCATTTTATATGTGTTTTTTAGACACAGTTTTTAACCTACTCCAATCTTCTTTTTAACTCCTTCTTTTCGACAAGGTATATATCATGCTTTGCCTCACTTATGCATATTCGTTATGTTTTTTAATTTACCTTTTTTTTGCTTTGTATGTATACACTGTTAAGAATGCTTATGGACTTCGGTTTTAACAAATGCATGTAGATTTGATGTATATATGATGCCAATAAATATAAGCCTGTATGTTTGATGCACATTTTATGGCCACTTTATTAGCTTATACTTGCATGCAATAAATTAGGATTACATATGTCCAATATGAATACTAAAAAAAAAACCACACATAGGGTTACTTCTAATGCTTCTTTAGAATTTACGGATATTTGCAACTTTGCTCAAGAGGGAGAATCTTATAATCTAGATTTACAGCCAGAGAGGTTGGTAAGTGATACACACAGTGTTGACCCATCTTTAAATTCGATTAGTAACGACCCGTGTAACAAGTATGCGCTCTGTCACCAATGAAAAAGAGTTTACAACTAATGCAAGAAATGTTGAATATGATGTTACCAATGTATTCCCTGCTCCGCCTACACAAATACCAAGTACGTATTATGTTTCTTATATTTATGCCTATGTCTACTACAAAGAATCCTTTTAAAGCCAGTTGCATTTTACAAAGAATTTCTGCTACTGTGTTTCAGGTCAATGTACACTCGAAAAAATGCACGACAAAAACACGGCTAACTTAGGTGGGAATACTTCATATCATGCACACTTTACAACTTCCAAAGATAAAGGAAAACGGAAAATGTATGAACTTCCTAATGAAGATCAAACACTTACAGAAGGACATGATGTTGCAACATATTCAAAAATTAACAACAACCCAGAATTAATATGTAATTTGCGGACACTTTTCCTTTCCATTTAATATTCGATATATTGTTCAATAGATTTATAACCATATTATCTCTCTTTTTTACAGGTACAGAAGATTTCTTTATAATCGATGATAACCACTCAACGATTATACCTGAACATCTTACACACAATAGTATTCATTTACTTTTGGCGTCCACTTTAGATGCTACTGCCCCTTCATCTAATGAAACTGCTCAAACCCACACTACATTAACATGCAACCAAGACCTAAATGTACGGATGAATAACCAACACTATTGTTCTCAGGGTTTTATCAATTTTTTTTTTTTTTTTTTTTTTTTTTTTTTTTTTTTAATTTTTTTTTTAGTGTATAGTTTTAAATCAGTTTTCGCTTACTTGCTACATTTTCTTTTATTTGTTCCAGATACAATGCAGTCTTAATCAAATACAAGCCGACGCCCACATAACCTGCGGAAGAAACCTACAGGATCTAAACAAGGTATGCTGAAATGTTGGTTTCTCCTATTTCTTATGTAAAATAAACCATGCATCTTTATTTTCACCAGGATTTAACCGGTGTTTCCCAAATTTCTCATGTTATGCAGAATAACATGAATTTCGCAAACCTTTGCAGCACATACCTCCTATAGACGGAAAATGTCAATATTGACGATGACAAGGTTTCCATCTTCTAATCTCTTTCTAAGTCAATCTTGAACATAGAAATCCCAAGGTACTTTTCAGTACATTTACCTTACACTGCAAATATGTTATTTATAAATACCTTAAGCTCCCATACGCTCTTACAAGCTTGCACACCAAACACCATTCTCATTTCCCTATTGCAGATTCCTCAGATGAAGAAGAACTCAACTATGAACTCGAGTACGAAATCTTATAAGCTGGAAATGTACGAGCATAACATGGTACAGATATATCATCCTGCTATACATAACAAAAAGATAGCTGAACAAGCAGCAATACATGAAGTAGTTCAAAAACTTGAAGAATACGGAACACCTACCCGAACCTTTTTATTGATTCTCGAATCTGTTTTTGTTTTTATGAAATGCAAATTTAGAATTTATAAAAACTCAATATTGTTTTGTCTTTTTGTTCGGCTGCGTTTATTATCTGGCAATAGATAAACCGTTTCATTTATTCTTATTTGATTAAACGACAAAGTGTATACAGCCATTCGCTTGAGAAAGATTCTACGATTAAAATTCGATCTATGTGTGTAACAATCTACACCCTTCCTCTTCACAAAAAGAGATACAAACAAATGGCAGTTGCTATTAGTGACTATCTCTATTGTTTTTTTTATTTCGATCGCTTTATTTTTTTTAACTCATGCTTTTTGCATAAATATACCTATACATAAGTTATAAATATAATCAACTCGGCAGAAAAACAGGCACGCCCGCAACGCGGCGATCATCGCCAGTCTCGTATAAATAAATACTCGACTTATCTTACAAATTTTTGTCTAAAAATGCTAAACATCTTTGTCTAGTTAACAGTACGACTATTTTTTTTTTATTTATTTTTTTTCCAGTCACATTTGGCTTGTTGGTCTTGACTTATGAAGAGTGGTATTAATGCTAATAATTAGTACGCTCTAACCTCTTTTATTTTAGGTTTCTGTTTTCACAAATTTGACACCTATATTTTTTTCTCTACAAATCTGTGTACCCCACCCCGACATGATTGTGTATGTTGTTTTTGTTGTACTAAGAGCATGAGCAATGCATCAAGTCATAAAAAACTTGATGCATTTAACACAATTAAATTCTTGGTGTAAAAAGCTTTTGGAAAAACCCATTACTCCAATGGAACAATAACTTTTGAAATGAAAATGCAAGAATAAATGAGTGTATACCTCGATTAAATAATGGTACAGTAAAAAGCATCAAAGACTTGAAGAATTATACAGTAAGTCTTTTGAAAAAGCTCATATATGCCATGCAAAAGAGTTTTTCGAAGAATGGTATAGTACAAAGCATCAAAGACTTGAAGAATTATAAGTCTTTTGAAAAAGCTCATATATGCTATGCAAAAGAGTTTTTCGAAGAATTTACCAAATAGTAAAAAGCTTTAGAAAAAGCAAGTAAAGATTTAGTTTTTCAAACTATAAAAATGAGGGGGTTTTTTTTATTATTATTTTTATTTTTTATATATTATTATTATTATTATTATTATTATTATTAAAAAAAAAAAAAAAAAACCTAAAAGGGAGAAGGATTTCTAGTCAGATATTTTAATTAAGAGGAAAAATTTTAAGGGGAAATCCATCTATTTTTGTTGGTACATCTGGAATGTGTTTGTGGTTTCTTTTCACTATTCTTATTTTAATTTTTCGGGTTTCTTCTCATCCTTATCATTAATTTTTTTTTTTTTCTCGTTTAATACTAATAGAATGTGAAATGAATAGTCAATTGAAGATAACTAGCAGGGTACTCGCGTGTTGCAACGACGGTTACCCTGAAATAAAATTTTTCTGTGAAATAAAATTTAAGGATATCAAGAATTTTGTTTTGCTCGTGCCCGTTGGCTCGTGTCCGTTCGGGCACGAGCCCGTTTGGTCCGTGCCCGTTCGGGCTCGAGCCCATTTGGCCCGTTGCCCGTTCGGGCTTGAAAATTTGTATAATGTGCTTTATTATTTGTATTAGTGACATTTAATGCAGGAATTGTGTTTAAGTTGGTGGTACAATATGCTTGATAATTTGTATTTCTTATGTAAGGTGTGTTTTAATAACAGTATTAATTGTATTTATTGACCAGTTAATTAATTGTATTTAATGTACATAATGATTTATTTATTGTATTTAATGTTAGTATTTCTATTTTAATTAGTTGTACTTTGAGCTTAAGAACTTGTAAATGTTAGAAAATTAACTATCTATAATGGAGGAATCATCAAAGGTGAAAAAGTGAAAAGTCAATATTGTGGAATGTTGAAATTAATGTATTCCCCAAAATGCCCTTTGAAACAACCCCCATATTCCGATCCTTTCACTTCCCCATTCCATTTACTTCAACCTATTTCTCTGACCTAAAAAAACACACAGTTTCACCTAAAAAAAAAACTCTCTGTCTTCGCATCTAACTAAACATTCTCATCCACCACCACCAAAAGCCCAGCCGAAACACCATCACGCTATAACCCTCCACCGCCATAACCATATGCCACGGAACACCACCACCGGACGAGGCACCAAGACCCACGACCACCGTTTTGAGTTTTTCATGTTTTGAGGTATTTTGTTGAGTTTTTTTTAATAGATCTCTGTACATTTATCAAGGTTTTAAGGTTTTTTCTATAGATCTATAGTTTTTATTTGTAGATCTATAGATTTATTTTAGATCTATTGGTTTTTTTATATAAATCTATTTTTGGTATTTTTTTGTTACAGGCGCCTCCGTCGCAGACGTCACCTCTCCGGGAAAAACTGTTGTCGCCAGAAACACTGCTGCCGCCGCCGGGAATTTTAATGTTGTCGCCGGAAATATACATCCGCCGCTGTAAATGGTCGGAATAGTATACTTTGTTCTTCAAGTTTTTTCAGGTTTTGAGTATTTTTCTTTGTGTTATTTTATTAGATTTATACATAATAAGAAACGTTTGGTAATGTTTTGTGAAGATATGTAAATTTTGTTATAAAATATATGGTTTAAATTTTGTTGTGAAGTTTATTTTGTAAATTTTGGTAGGTAATAAGGATGGCTGGATACACACTCACCGTCATCGGGGTTTTTCTGGGTGTATTATAGATGGGTGCCTCGCTGGAATTACTTCTTGCTAGAGACTACGGACAATGACTGTGGAGGTAATTCATGGTAGCCCTTAATTAATTTTTTTTTTGGCATTCTCTTCATGGAGGTAATTCATGGTAGCTCTTAATTAATTTTTCACTCATTTGTAGTAAGAAAATTGATAATTATAACCCTGATGCAAGCACATATGTGGAGAATAAAATGAATGTGGAGAATAGAAGAGACTATGGAGACACACATTTATCTGAGGTAAAATATCACCGTTTATGTAGATGATATATACTGATATACAGTGTGCAGATGACAGATGATATATACTGATATACAGTGTGCAGATGACAATTTGTGGTGTCCTGTTTTGGTGGATAGAATATATTTAGTTGCTCCAAGTGTGACAAATGTAGACTTTGCATATGTACTGATGGTTACTCTATTCTTATAGAACATATTAATGTTTTGTTTATGATAAATATTTAGGAAACGTATTAATTATCTATCTAAAAACATAAAACTTACAGGATATCATACATGCCATGCCGCATGATGCTCATCCAATGGGTGTTCTCGTCAGTGCAATGAGTGCCCTTTCTGTATTCCATCCCGATACAAACCCTGCGCTTAGAGTAAGATATCTCTCTTTAGAAACACATTTACAGTTTTGCTTTAACCCCAAATCTCATTATAGAGGACATGCTTGTGAAAATCCTTTGAATCTTTACTTTTTTATATAGGGTCAAGATCTATACAAATCAAAGCCTGTGCGTGTAACACCCCGACCCGACAAGGGTAAAGATATCACAAATATATGGTTTCATATCAGAACAACATAGCATCCATAAACCAAAATAGCGGAAGTCAAATACATAATCCAACAATAAGTCAACATGACTTTTATCCAAAAGGAAAGGAAATAAAAGAAGTACATAAGTTCAATGCCTAAACAATGGCAACATAATGTCTAAGGAAAATCAAATGGTAGATAAGCTATAAAGAACAAGCTCCACTCAGGTGCACTCTTCCCAAAAGCCATACCCCAGCTACTAGCTTAATTACCTGCCGTGTGAAAAGAAACACGGCTGAGCTACACGAGCTCAGTGAACAGATATAACGATAACAAGCAGTAGAATAAAGAATAATAATAACAGTATGAATAAATCAGAGTTAAGCATCAATGTGAAGTAGCAGGAATGAAAGATAAAGAGTAAAGGTGTATGAAAACAGTAATCCTCTACGAGCCCAGTATCAGTAATCAGTAATAGTAATCAGTGTAATCATGTAATCATATAATCATATAGAGGGGAGACCTCTCAGTAATCCAGTAATTATGAGGGGAGTCCTCAAACAGTAAGTGGAGTGATCAGCTCCCAGTATGTGAAAGACGTGTATCGCACACACCATCAGTCACCAGTAATACAATAATCAGTAATCAGTAACAGTAACAGTAACAGTAACAGTTCTAGGATGCATCCATACGCCCCAGGTGGCCATAAACCTCCCAACACACCAGATAAAATATAGTCAGGGACGGAACAGGTCATCACTCTCCTGCCCTAGAGTCATGCCATCGGTGCATCAATGACATGGTCATGAAACCCTCATGACTAGTTATGGCTCGTAGTATCAAACTGTGGGTCAGTGGTCAAGTATCAGTATTCAGTATTCAGTTTAGTTTCATAGGTCAATATCCAGTTCAGTATAACAGGCAGTTCATATCAGATGGTTCAGTAACAGAGGGTCAATATCAGTAGGTTCAATATAAGAAAGGTTCAGTATCAGTAGGTCAATGTCAAAGGTTCACAGAAACAAGGAACATGGCAGTGAATCAGAAATCAGAAATGAGACGAAGGCACCTTACTAAAGAAGGGCAGAATATCTGTACCTTATTGCTTGACAAGGATCACACTGAAAAAAATGATAAAGAGCACAGAACTACTCCCTCTTCACACCTAGAGGAGTAAAGACATGATTACTAAAGATCCCATTTCCATATTAAGTAACTTTCTATTTTTAGCAGGTTTCCATTTTTAGAAAGTTTCCTTATTTAGTAAGTTTCCAAAATTAGCAGATTTCTATAATGAGTAAGATTTAAGTATTTTGATTTAGCTAAATCATTAATTTAGTCTCATTATGGGATTAGGGTTGGTTTTAGCAAGTTATAAAAGTTTAGGGTTAAATATGACAAGTTTACATAGTTTAGGGTTTTAATTGTAAATATATCAAGTTAAAGGTCTAGAATGAAAATATCATGATTTACTTATTTAAATACCCATTTATTCAGAATTACATCTTTAGCCCCTTAAGTTCCATATTTTACACTTTAAACCCTTTATTTATAAAAGTTACAAAATAAACCCTAAAGTTACATAATTTACAATTTAATCCATATAATATCTTTAATTACACCATTAACCCTTAGCTTTACTTATATACAGAATCTACCTTCTAATTTCATGCATGGTACGATTTAACCCTTTAGTTTCCCATAATTACACATTTAGTCCCTATAATTATAAAACATATATATTAATTTATAAATTCTAAATAATTACATATTAGCCCCCATAATTATCCAAACTTACACCAAACCATCTTAACATTATAATTTACTCAAAATGACCTCAAGTTTCAAGTATTTACATTTTTAGTCCCTTGATTTAATTAATTTGCAAATCGAATTACTAATTATATATAATTACCCATTTAACCTTTTAAATACAAAATTTACATATAGACCCCTCATTTAACATTTTATACGAATTATACCATGTTCAAATAACTTACAAAAATTATCCCTTGAGTTTTTAGAATTACAAAACACACCCTTGGATTTAATTATTCAAATCGATATACACTTTAAAATACATAAACCCTAAAACTAATCATGCCAATCATTGATTCATCATTCATGAGTCTTAAAAATCATTTAAAATTCAGATCATGGTACCCAAGCCTAACCCTAATCGATTTAGGGTTTTAGTTTATTTTTTTCTTATTTATTTGATTTAATAAAACCCGATTTGTACTAAGTTTTAACAAGACATTTTTAGGCCTCCACAACTCGAACCAATAATTTTCCTAGATCATATGGGTTGTATAAGGCTCAGGAAAAATAATCCTTACAACCAGAAAATTCGCATAGATTTATTAGAGGTTTTCATCGATTTTAAAGATTTCGAACACATAAATTAGCATGCGATTTATATAGAATGCATGAATCGAATTTCACATTTTTCTTAGGTCTCATATGATTAAAAGGTTACGGGAAAAATACCAGATCGAATATTGAACGTGTAGATTAGGCGTATTAAATTTGGACCTATCGAATATAGCGCTCGACACTAAAGAATTCACCACGATCACCACAGCCACTCCACGACCTTGTAATCATTTTTCAAAGACCATACATGATGTGAGGGACGTGAGAAAAATGGAGAATGAATTTTACATTGATCGAATTGATAAAAATGGAATTATTACCTATCGAGTGGAATAGAAGAGGAAAATTCGACAACTTGCAATCCCGACCTCTAAAATTCGAAGAGCTATTTTTCTAGGCTTCTTGAGATCCTTAAGAACACAGGAAAAATGGTGCCTCACTTCCAGAAATTCGTATGATCAAAGGAGAATTATTTTGGGTGATTAGGGTTTAATCGGTTTTGAATATCTTGGAAGAAAATGTGTAAATTATAAAAATTGTGGAGTGACCGAGTCTTAGGGGGGGATAATGGGCCATTATTTCGGGATTTAGTCAAGGAGGGTTAATTGCATTCATTAACAATTTTAATGCCCTTAAATTTCCTTTAATTTCCTATTATAATTTCATAACTTTTGAATTTAAACTATATTAGGCGCCCAAGGGCATTTTGGTAATTTTCATGGCTTGTATAAAAGTTAAATGAAGTTGTTAAAATTATTTGGGATCATAACTTTCTCATTGCTAGAAGTTTGGAATTTATTTTGTGCTTTACATATGTTTTATTTAGGTTTTAAATTCCCAGGGGTAATTTGGTCATTTTACATGTTATAGAATTTCAGGTATTACAACTTCTTCCCCACTAACAGAAAAATTTCGTCCTCGAAATTTGCAAGGACATACGAAAGGAAACATGACAGAAACGAAACTGAACATACCAGATCAAAACATGAAATGAGGATAACTCGATCGTATTGACTCTTCGGTCTCCCAGGTTGCCTCGCGCGCTGGGTGATTCCGCCAAAGAATCTTTACAAAAGGAATGACCTTATTCCTCATAACGCGCTCTTGACGCTCTAACACCGCTTCCGGTTCCTCAGATAAGGTCATATCGGGACGGATTTGATCAAACGGATAAGAAGCCACATGCAGAGGGTGATAGTTGTATCCCCTCAAAAGAGATACATGAAATACATTATGAACATGAGCCAACTGAGGTGGTAAAGCTAGACGATACGAGACTTCTCCGATACGTTCCAGAATTTCAAAAGGTCCAATAAACCGAGGGCTGAGCTTGCCCTTAATACCAAAACGTTTGACACCTCGGAACGGAGATACTTTAAGAAATACCCGGTCGCCGACATTAAACTCTAGATCCCGACGGTGTTTATCCGCATAACTCTTTTGACGCGCTCGTGCCTCTTTCAATTTCTCCTTAGCCGTAGCAACCTTTTCATTAGTCACCTCTATCATCTCAGGTCCTTCAAGAAGACGTTCCCCTACTTCATTCCAACATACCGGTGCTCTGCACTTCCGCCCATATAACATCTCAAAAGGTGCCATATCAATGCTAGCGTGCCAACTGTTATTATAAGCGAACTCTACCAAACACAGATAATTGTCCCAACTACCCGTCCATTCCAACGCACACGCCTGTAACATATCCTCTAATGTCTGGATGGTCCTCTCCGACTGACCATCAGTTTGGGGGTGAAAAGCGGTACTGAATTTAAGACGAACACCCCAAACTTTATGTAATCCCTTCCAGAAGCGCGAAGTAAAACGAGGATCACGATCAGAAACGATAGAAGAAGGAGTGCCATGCAATCTAACAATCTCCTGCGTGAAAATCTCTGACAACTTACTAACACTGTAGCTCATACGGATGGGTAAGAAATGAGCGGATTTAGTTAGCCGATCAACGACCACCCAAATCGCATCATGTTTCCTACGAGTCAACGGTAAACCACAAACAAAATCCATAGATATTTCATCCCACTTCCAAACTGGAATCTCCAAAGGCTGCAATAGCCCACTAGCTCTCTGGTGTTCAATCTTGACCTGCTGACAGGTCATACATCTAGCTACAAACGCTGCCACATCCTGCTTCATGCCATTCCACCAGAAGTGTTGCTTCAGATCCCGATACATCTTGGTAGAACCAGGATGGATAGAAAAAGGAGAACTATGAGCCTCGGTCAACAAGGCCTCACGTAGATCAGAATCATTAGGAACACATAATCGATCCCCATACCATACGATACCACTATCATCGACCCGAAATTCAGACTGCTTACCTTCCTCGACATTCTGCACAATAGCCCAGAGTTCACCATCGTCCTTCTGGGCTTCTTTAATCCGCAGCATCAAGTTTGATTCCACCTTCAGACTCGCCCAAAAACCACTAACGCCTTTTTCACATAGCTCAACCTCTAACCGCTCTAAATCCTGAAGAATACGAGGCTCGATATTCATACTAGCAATCATACCCGATTTCCTGCTGAGTGCATCGGCAACAACATTCGCCTTGCCGGGATGATACTGGATATTAGTGTCGTAATCTTTCAGAAGCTCCAACCATCTCCTCTGCCTCATGTTGAGCTCCTTCTGAGTAAATATGTATTTGAGACTCTTATGATCCGTGAAGATATCACATGATTCACCGTATAAGTAATGTCTCCATATTTTCAACGCAAATACCACAGCTGCCAACTCTAGATCATGGGTCGGATAGTTTTCCTCATAGGGTTTTAACTGCCTTGAAGCATAGGCAATTACTTTCCCATTCTGCACGAGAACACAACCTAAACCCTTTTTGGAAGCGTCTCTATAAATCTGGAATCCTCCCGAACCCGACGGTAAGGTCAGAATAGGTGCAGACACTAGTCTTCGTTTCAACTCTTCAAAGCTCTGCTCACGTTCATCCGTCCACACAAACTTTTCACCTTTTCTCATCAATTGAGTCATCGGTAAAGCCAACTTAGAAAAACCCTCGACAAAACGTCGATAGTAGCCAGCTAACCCCAGAAAACTCCTGACTTCGGTTACCGTGGTAGGTCTTGGCCATTTTGTGATAGCCTCAACCTTAGCTGGATCCATGGTAATCCCATCTGCAGACACGACGTGACCAAGGAAAGCAACTCGGTCCAACCAGAATTCACACTTGGAAAATTTAGCGTATAATTTCTGCTGCCTCAGAATATCCAAAATAGTACGCAAATGCTGCTCGTGCTCTTCCGCCGACTTAGAATATACCAGAATATCATCAATGAAAACGATGACGAATTTATCAAGGAATTCATGGAAAACCCGGTTCATTAAGTCCATAAATACTGCAGGAGCATTTGTTAACCCAAAAGGCATAACTAAAAACTCATAATGTCCATACCGGGTACGAAAGCAGTCTTAGAAATGTCCTGCTCTTTAACCCGCAACTGGTGATAACCAGATCGCAAGTCAATCTTGGAGAATACTTTAGCTCCCTGCAACTGATCGAACAAATCATCGATGCGAGGTAGCGGATAACGGTTTCGAATAGTGATGCGGTTTAGCTCCCGGTAATCGATACACAACCGCATAGACCCATCTTTCTTCTTTACAAAAAGTACAGGAGCACCCCATGGTGACACACTCGGACGAATAAAACCACAGTCCAATAGTTCTTCAAGCTGCTCCTTTAACTCCTTAAGTTCCACCGGTGCCATCCGGTACGGAGCCTTAGAGATAGGCTCAGCGCCGGGAATCAGATCGATACTAAATTCAACCTCTCTGGCCGGAGCAAGACCAGGAAGTTCTTCAGGGAAAACATCAGAAAATTCCCGAACAACATGAACAGTATTAATATCAGAACCCTCGACAGATGAATCCTTAACAGAGGCCAAATAACCTTGGCAACCATGAGATATTAGAGTCCTTGCTTTCATAGCAGAGATAATTTTCACAGATTTCAGAGAACGTGTTTCATGAAAGACAAATTCAGGCTGAGTTAGATTACCAAAGATTACTTTTCGAGCATGACAGTCAATGGTGGCTCTATGAAAAGATAGCCAATCCATGCCCAGGATAACGTCAAAATCAGTCATGTCCAAAGGGAGTAGATTTGCCGAACGAATCCGGTCTTCGAATCGTAGAGGACAATTTACATATTCATGATCAATAAGAGTACTGAGTTTCATGGGAGTGGAGAGGGATACTTGGTTACTTAGTGGTGTTGGTGATATATTAAGTTTCTAAACCAATTTCATAGATATGATAGAATGTGTAGCTCCAGTATCAAAAAGTGTGAAAATAGCGTGATCACCAATATATAAAACGCCCGTAATCGTACCTGAAGATTGTGCCGCCTGATCCCGAGTCATAGAATATACACGGCCAGTGTTGGGTGGAGGAGGAGGTTTCAAATAGTTCCCGGCTGCCTCCGGGTGTTTAGGGTAGTCTTTCACTCTATGCTCCGTAGACCCGCATCTAAAACATGCCCCAGTAGCCACACGACAAGCCCCAGCATGACGTTTCCCACAAGTAGTGCAAATAGGAAAAGAATAAGAACCCCCAGACGCACCTCCTTGAGAACTAGAACCCGAAGCCCTGCTCTGCTGATTACCCCTAACAGTCTGGTCTCTCCACTGTTTCTGACCGTTGTTGCGTCCTGAGCGATCATCTCCCTGCCTAGTAGTGACCCCGGAACCCTGGCCCCTCGCATCCGGCCTCCTCTGATCATAATTCCTGCCAGCCTGACCCTGATGGTCGTATCGTCGATCCCCCTGCCCACGGGAATCATAACTCCTGTCATTTCGGCCCCTAAAATCCCTGCTCTGACCCTGAGTCTGAATCCTATCCCCATCTCTGTTCCTCTTATACCCAGATCCCTGATGAAATATCTCGATATTGCGAGCTGCGTCGCAACATTCTGCCGGGTCTCGAAATTCATCATTAAGTATGCGGTCTAGTACCCACCTAATACAATAGCAAAAGAAAAATGTATTAATGTCTATTGGTACCAACCATCAACTTGAATGGGTTACTAACCTCTTGAGTCCCCATTTGAATTGTCTAGCCTGCTGCTTAGCATCCCCAGCAAGCGGACCCACAAAACTGACTAATCTCTGAAACCGCTCCAGATACTGCCCAGCATTCTCAGAATCAAGCTGAGAGATAGTGTTGTACTCCCTAATGAATCTCTGCTGCTCGAAGATAGGAAAGTACCGATTATAGAATGTGGTACGAAACTCAGCCCATGAACAACCAAGAACATATGCATCACCACCCTTAGCTTCTTTGTGCGCTTTCCAACAGTTGAGCGCGTCACCCTCTAGCTTGAACACAGCCAGACGAGTCTTGAACTCGTCCTCACAACCTAACACCTCAAACAGTTTCTCCATGTGGGTGATCCAGTCTTCCGCTGCATGAGGAGTAGCAGCAGAAGTGAAGGACAACGGCTTGAGTTTATTGAAACTCTCCAGCCACCCGTTAATGGTAGTGGGTCGGCCCCCACCACCAGAAGAACTGCCAGCACCCCCAGATGAACTAGCCCCACCATTAATAAGCCGGTTGATCACCGCATCAGTGTTAAGGCCCGGTAACAGATTGGCTATAGCATTAGCCACCATAGCCTCCAGATTGGGGATTTCAGCATCTCCTCCACTGTTATACTCCTGGTGACGAGTGTTAACCATCTATAGAATTATGAAGATGATTAGTACGATGAAGCAAAAATATGGCAGAGCAGAATAAGGAAAAGAGTACGCGAAAGGAAAACCTAATGTCTACCCAATCCTCACAGGTCAAAGGCCTAAGCCAACGGGTTTCGGAAACCTGTCTCTGATACCATAAATTGTAACACCCCGACCCGACAAGGGTAAAGATATCACAAATATATGGTTTCATATCAGAACAACATAGCATCCATAAACCAAAATAGCGGAAGTCAAATACATAATCCAACAATAAGTCAACATGACTTTTATCCAAAAGGAAAGGAAATAAAAGAAGTACATAAGTTCAATGCCTAAACAATGGCAACATAATGTCTAAGGAAAATTAAATGGTAGATAAGCTATAAAGAACAAGCTCCACTCAGGTGCACTCTTCCCAAAAGCCATACCCCAGCTACTAGCTTAATTACCTGCCGTGTGAAAAGAAACACGGCTGAGCTACACGAGCTCAGTGAACAGATATAACGATAACAAGCAGTAGAATAAAGAATAATAATAACAGTATGAATAAATCAGAGTTAAGCATCAATGTGAAGTAGCAGGAATGAAAGATAAAGAGTAAAGGTGTATGAAAACAGTAATCCTCTACGAGCCCAGTATCAGTAATCAGTAATAGTAATCAGTGTAATCATGTAATCATATAATCATATAGAGGGGAGACCTCTCAGTAATCCAGTAATTATGAGGGGAGTCCTCAAACAGTAAGTGGAGTGATCAGCTCCCAGTATGTGAAAGACGTGTATCGCACACACCATCAGTCACCAGTAATACAATAATCAGTAATCAGTAACAGTAACAGTAACAGTAACAGTTCTAGGATGCATCCATACGCCCCAGGTGGCCATAAACCTCCCAACACACCAGATAAAATATAGTCAGGGACGGAACAGGTCATCACTCTCCTGCCCTAGAGTCATGCCATCGGTGCATCAATGACATGGTCATGAAACCCTCATGACTAGTTATGGCTCGTAGTATCAAACTGTGGGTCAGTGGTCAAGTATCAGTATTCAGTATTCAGTTTAGTTTCATAGGTCAATATCCAGTTCAGTATAACAGGCAGTTCATATCAGATGGTTCAGTAACAGAGGGTCAATATCAGTAGGTTCAATATAAGAAAGGTTCAGTATCAGTAGGTCAATGTCAAAGGTTCACAGAAACAAGGAACATGGCAGTGAATCAGAAATCAGAAATGAGA
The DNA here is from genome assembly GCA_021014915.2 of Artemisia tridentata subsp. tridentata. NCBI lineage: Eukaryota > Viridiplantae > Streptophyta > Magnoliopsida > Asterales > Asteraceae > Artemisia > Artemisia tridentata. The sequence continues at coordinate 82,504,545 of CP139502.1, read as the reverse complement.
CGAAGGCACCTTACTAAAGAAGGGCAGAATATCTGTACCTTATTGCTTGACAAGGATCACACTGAAAAAAATGATAAAGAGCACAGAACTACTCCCTCTTCACACCTAGAGGAGTAAAGACATGATTACTAAAGATCCCATTTCCATATTAAGTAACTTTCTATTTTTTAGCAGGTTTCCATTTTTAGAAAGTTTCCTTATTTAGTAAGTTTCCAAAATTAGCAGATTTCTATAATGAGTAAGATTTAAGTATTTTGATTTAGCTAAATCATTAATTTAGTCTCATTATGGGATTAGGGTTGGTTTTAGCAAGTTATAAAAGTTTAGGGTTAAATATGACAAGTTTACATAGTTTAGGGTTTTAATTGTAAATATATCAAGTTAAAGGTCTAGAATGAAAATATCATGATTTACTTATTTAAATACCCATTTATTCAGAATTACATCTTTAGCCCCTTAAGTTCCATATTTTACACTTTAAACCCTTTATTTATAAAAGTTACAAAATAAACCCTAAAGTTACATAATTTACAATTTAATCCATATAATATCTTTAATTACACCATTAACCCTTAGCTTTACTTATATACAGAATCTACCTTCTAATTTCATGCATGGTACGATTTAACCCTTTAGTTTCTCATAATTACACATTTAGTCCCTATAATTATAAAACATATATATTAATTTATAAATTCCAAATAATTACATATTAGCCCCCATAATTATCCAAACTTACACCAAACCATCTTAACATTATAATTTACTCAAAATGACCTCAAGTTTCCAGTATTTACATTTTTAGTCCCTTGATTTAATTAATTTGCAAATCGAATTACTAATTATATATAATTACCCATTTAACCTTTTAAATATAAAATTTACATATAGACCCCTCATTTAACATTTTATACGAATTATACCATGTTCAAATAACTTACAAAAATTATCCCTTGAGTTTTTAGAATTACAAAACACACCCTTGGATTTAATTATTCAAATCGATATACACTTTAAAATACATAATCCCTAAAACTAATCATGCCAATCATTGATTCATCATTCATGAGTCTTAAAAATCATTTAAAATTCAGATCATGGTACCCAAGCCTAACCCTAATCGATTTAGGGTTTTAGTTTATTTTTTTCTTATTTATTTGATTTAATAAAACCCGATTTGTACTAAGTTTTAACAAGACATTTTTAGGCCTCCACAACTCGAACCAATAATTTTACCAGATCATATGGGTCGTATAAGGCTCAGGAAAAATAATCCTTACAACCAGAAAATTCGTATAGATTTATTAGAGGTTTTCATCGATTTTAAAGATTTTGAACACATAAATTAGCATGCGATTTATATAGAATGCATGAATCGAATTTCACATTTTTCTTAGGTCTCATATGATTAAAAGGTTACGGGAAAAATACCAGATCGAATATTGAACGTGTAGATTAGGCGTATTAAATTTGGACCTATCGAATATAGCGCTCGACACTAAAGAATTCACCACGATCACCACAACCACTCCACGACCTTGTAATCATTTTTCACAGACCATACATGATGTGAGGGACGTGAGAAAAATGGAGAATGAATTTTACATTGATCGAATTGATAAAAATGGAATTATTACCTATCGAGTGGAATAGAAGAGGAAAATTTGACAACTTGCAATCCCGACCTCTAAAATTCGAAGAGCTATTTTTCTAGGCTTCTTGAGATCCTTAAGAACACAGGAAAAATGGTGCCTCACTTCCAGAAATTCGTATGATCAAAGGAGAATTATTTTGGGTGATTAAGGTTTAATCGGTTTTGAATATCTTGGAAGAAAATGTGTAAATTATAAAAATTGTGGAGTGACCGAGTCTTAGGGGGGGATAATGGGCCATTATTTCGGGATTTAGTCAAGGAGGGTTAATTGCATTCATTAACAATTTTAATGCCCTTAAATTTCCTTTAATTTCCTATTATAATTTCATAACTTTTGAATTTAAACTATATTAGGCGCCCAAGGGCATTTTGGTAATTTTCATGGCTTGTATAAAAGTTAAATGAAGTTGTTAAAATTATTTGGGATCATAACTTGCTCATTTCTAGAAGTTTGGAATTTATTTTGTGCTTTACATATGTTTTATTTAGGTTTTAAATTCCCAGGGGTAATTTGGTCATTTTACATGTTATAGAATTTCAGGTATTACAAATCAAAGCCTGTGCGAGACAAGCAAATTGTGCGCATACTTGGGAAGGTTCGATTATTGACCAGTTCACCTGTATCCAATATTTCTTGCATACTATTTTGTTAGTCAATTGAGCTTATGCAAACTATTGATTAATGGTCAGGCTCCAACTATCGCAGCAGCAGCTTATCTGAGGATGGCAGGAAGGCCTCCTGTTCTTCCTTCCAGCACACTTTCTTACTCAGAAAATTTCTTAAACATGCTCGATTCACTGTATGTCATGTTCTGATTTTGTGTTACTGATTATCCAACAATATCAACTGCTGTTATACTATTCGGCTAATTTCATGAAAAGGTAACCAACTTTGGTATGATTGTGATATTCGCTTTCTATACTTGCAGTGGTGATAAGTCTTACAAACCAAATCCTAGACTTGCTCGAGTACTCGATATTCTCTTTATATTACATGCAGAACATGAGATGAACTGCTCCACAGCAGCAGCAAGACATCTTGCATCAAGGTAACCATTTCATTTCTTTTTATGACTGAATAAAGTCACCAGCCTTATGTTATGTCAACAAATGACCTAATATGTGCATTGCATTGGTGTTGATGTATACACAGCTCTTTCTGGAGCAGTTGGAGCACTGTACGGTCCACTCCACGGTGGAGCAAATGAGGTAGGCTATTGAATCATGGGTCAAAACGGGATTTATCCAATGTTAGAGGAAGTGAATGAATAGGACTAAGTTTTCATTTATTTCTCTTGGTGTCTTAGGCGGTCCTAAAGATGCTGAATGAGATCGGGACTGTTGACAATATCCCAGAGTTCATTGAAGGTGTGAAAAACAGGTCTGTTCTCGTGTCTGATTTATATCTGACATGTTAATAAGAAAAATGTAATGATAATGATGATGGCGGTTTTCGATTTCATGTCTACAGGAAACGAAAAATGTCGGGTTTTGGGCATCGCGTGTACAAGAACTATGATCCCAGAGCCAAGGTTATCAAAAAGTTAGCAGAGGAAGTTTTCTCGATTGTAGGCAGGGATCCCCTTATTCAGATCTTATCATATATTTTTGCTGTCACCTTTTGCTCAGGTCTACACAGGTGTATGGATGCGCCATTACATTCCTGCCCAAGAACGCATGTCATCAACTGGAGCTGTAGTAGATAAGCTTGGACAGCTGTCAATCTCCAATGCAACAAGGCGTCGCTTATCTGGCTCTGCTATCTGAGCTTAATATACGAAATGGTGTGTCTTCTGCGTGCTTTGATTTTCAGACAAAGTTAAAAAAAGTTGGACGAGCTGGTTCAAGTACTATGATAATTCATCTATATGATTATTGTATGGTACTTCTAATAAAATGTATAATCAATTTTATGTTGAACTCATGTTTTGATATACAAGACATGTTGACAGTTGCTCATATAAATTCTTATATTTGGTTGTCAATGATCAATAAATGCACATTCACCATTGTTCGAGTATGTTTCTAAATTTCTATATCTGAGTAGTGCAAGAACACATGATGTAATGTTCCCCTTCTTTCTTTTGATACTTTTTATTTTCCTCTATAAAATTTCAATTTTGATTTCTCATATCGGATTAACTGTATAAAGATGAATCTAACTGTTTGTTTACCATTGTGATGCTTTATTCATTATCAACTGTGAAAGAAGAGGCATGGTCAGACGTTTTTGGGGGACAAATTCTTGTGGATATCTTAGCACCCGTTGCAAAACCAAAGTTCCGGCACAGAAAAGAGTATGGTGTCATTCCACACACTAAAATTTGTATATGTTTGTGTTCGTTATGATAGCAATGTGCAAGAATTTGTTCAGTTTCATTAAATGTTTTTATATGTTGTTTGATAGATGTTAAGAATTTTTTCTAGACTTTAGTTATCGTGTAGTACAACCGTTTGCAATTACATTCTGATCGGTTCACGTTCTATTTTGAACGCTACACAAAACACTCACCACAATATCACAAATCGTTAATTATTTGCCGTTACGAATTCCGTTGCTATGCACGGGTACTCGTCTAGTGTTAGAAAATATGTTTTAATTACTTGTACTTTTAGCTTTATAACTTGGATTACTTAATTTTAAGAGTTTCCATTATTAGTAGGCTTTAATGCTTTATAATATAGTAATATTAGTCTTTTCAATTGACACATTAATTTTTCTTTCATCTCAAAATTTAATTAGTTCCTTTTCTTTTTGCCATGTTGTGTCTTTCAACTATGTAGTTTATTTAGATTGCATTTTTAATTATAATTTCAACTTTATAAATTGATATGTAAAAAAGATATGTCGTGTCAATTTTGTAATTTATATAATTTGTGTTTTTGACTTATAATAATTAAATTTGTAAATTGATATATAAGATATCGCAACTATTTATAATTTTAGCTCATTTTAAATAATGAGTTGTGGTTAGAAAATTGAATACCTTTTTGCATTTGCCTTTTAGAGCACTCACCAAGCTCATCGAAGCAATTAGAAAAATTTGATACGCATAAAGCTTACTGTGGGCAAATTTAAAGAATAGTAGTGACTAATTTCGATCTAAATTATGATTTCAGATTCTAATCCACCAGCTCGAACGACTCCTCTCAAGATAGTTCACCAAAGTGGGTCCCCCCCTACTTTAGACACAATGAAGCTTAATTGTGATGGAGCGTTTAAACTGAACCAAGGATCTGTTGGTGTTGCTGCTCGAAATAATGAAGGGTCCCTGCTTTTATGTCTTGGTGAAAGATTGCACGCTTCTTCAGCTTTAGCCACCGAACTTATAGCTCTACGCAGAGCCTGTAATCTTGAAATGACAAAAGGGTGGTATGGCGCTATTATAGAGTCTGATTCACAACCTGCTATCTCTCTTGCTTCAACAGAATGTGATCCTCCATGGTCTGTTGCTGTTATTGTTGGTGACATTAAAGCTTGGGCACTCCATCTGAATTTGCATTTCTCTTGGACACCTCGTACATGTAATCGTGTTGCTCATCACGTGGCACATCTTGCTTTCAACTCGGTTGCAAATTTTATTTGGAATGCAAATTTCCCTGTAAAAATTACCTCTTTAGTGAGGAGTGATATTGTATAATTTTGTGGCTTTGGCCGTTATAGTCCACAAAAAAAAAAAAAAAACTCTTGTCAAAAAATATTTATATCTAAATACTCGTCATGAAGCATTTTGGGATACATAGTCACACAACTATAGACCTTCACCCAATAAAAACTTAGACAATTTCAGTTCGGATTGAGCCATGAAAGGCCCCAATGTAATGGAAAAGCAATAACCTTGACGAGCATTGAGCCCAAAAATAACCCACGTCTTAAGAAAGACATTACAATCCAAAGGTAACTTGTGTCGTAAGAAGCCACAAACCTTTTGGTCAAGGTCCTAATCAATAACAAAACAACCTGTGGTCTCAACCAAGTTCAGTTAAGTTTTTACCTATTTTAACACGTGACATCTGATATCTTGAAACATTGATTGCCATTTTGTTGATCAATAAAAAACGTTATAAAAATTTAAATGTTTGATGAGTGCTCATTTACTCATCATTTTATGTCCATTTAATACATAAAAATAACTAAAAACAGTCGAATATGCCAATTTATATTGCAGATATCCTTGGAATGTGTTTTTATGTATTTCAGGTACAAAGGATTGAAAACAGAGCGAAAATGGACATTTTTGGATCGACTCGACAACATTTGTGCATTTGATCAAGTGAAGACAAAGTCAAAGTCAACCTCGGGATATAGCATTGGAATGAGCATGGAAAAACGAACCAAAAATCAAAATCACATTTCACCATTAAGCTTAAAACTAATTACAAAATTAATCTTAAACTTAATTTGGTAATTTTCCTAAACTAATAAATCAAAAACCCAATCCAACCTAATAAACCAATCCACCCCACAACCCGGCCCAAACTTAACCCGTAAACCCTTTTATTAATAAAACCAGGTCAAACCGGTCAACCCTCACCCCTTTCCCTCTTTCCCGCCAATTCACACTGTAACACCCCGAAAATCGGGTCCAGCGGAAGCATACATGTCACTGGGGTGCTACGCAATTGGTATCACAACACAAGGTACAAAGAACGGTTTTACCTTAACCGTTTAGAAAAAAATTCCTTATCAAAACCTTAAGTTTACATTATTTAAAATATGTTGCGGATGTAAGGCCCAAAAACGATTAAAGCGGTCCCAAATATAAACATCAGAGTCGTCTATGACCATGCCCCTTGCCAAGCGCCTCCAAAGATAAGCTATAACCTTAAACCTGAAAATACATGCTAAAAGGGTCAGCTTACGCTGGTGAGTTCATAGGTTTTAGTTTAAAATGTAAAGCATTCAGATAACGATTTCCTAGCAAAGGCATTGTAAATCCACTCAGTCCCAAGTCCCGCCCATACAAGACTTGCAACCTGTGTGTTTACAACCCACTGCCAAATAAGATTTGGTTTAGGTAAACAAAGTAGTAGGTGGACCAAGATAAGGGATTTGCTACACTGGACTAAGTTAGATATAATCACGAAATCCACATCATGAGCCGCCCTCAAGGAGGGTCTCATATCATAACCAATCATGAGCCGCCCTCAAGGAGGGTCTCATATCATAACCAATCATTCCAATATCAATCATTCCAATGTCAATCATTCCAATGTCAATCATTCCAATATCAATCATTCCAATATCATAACGAGATCTCAAGTAGGGCCCTATGCGACTCTAGCCAGGTGACATGGTTATAGCAAGGGGTTGCTACCCTGGTCTAGGCCGTAAGCAGATATCTATTCTTAGCTAGGCATCATGGTTATAGCAAGGGATTGCTACTCTAGACTAAGTCAACATCTACTGCAAGTAAAATCCTTAGCCAGCCAACAAGTTATAGCAATTCCAAAACGACGGTTAGGTCCATTCAAAATAGTTTAAATGTTCTCACTCATGAATACCAGATAAATCACGTAATGTCATCAAATAACCAGATATAATGTATCAGCCAAATAGTCAAAATAGAGCAAGTAGTTCACGTATTCCAAATAAACAGTCATGAGTTTAGTTAAAAACGAGCATGTATTCTCCCCCAAAAATAGTTAGAAAACCGGTAAAAGTAGGGGCCATGAACTCACCTTAGCCACAGAAATGCAAGATCACAACTGACACGACTGGCATCTAGAGCATATCACAACTGTCTCAAAACATACGGCACGACGGTACACGGAGGTACAAGCACGACGGTACACAACGGTCGAGGATCGGCACAACCTAATACGTATACGATTATCTCAAAATACGTCTCGCAAAAGTAATAAAGTCTATAAAAGAGAAAGTGTCGTAGTTTTCGTGGATTACTCAGTTTTCAAAACTTATCAAAAGCTTATTTTCAACGTTTCGTGTGGTGTGGTAAGAAAACATAGACTCGACAGACCACTCACGCCAAAGAGAAAGGACATCAACAAACTCGAGAGAATACTGACGAGAACTCAAACTAAGGAAGGCAAACCTAGAAGTTTACGACAAACAAACACCTCATATAAAATAACTCAGTTGGTACGTTTCGACATTTACCCCGTTATCCCCAAATAATTTGTATAAAACATAAACGTTTTATAATAAAAATAAGTTTAACTAATAAAATTAGTTTTTATCGACTCGTCGAGACTTGGATTAATCAAAACTGGAATTACAATATTTAATAAGTTTATGTCTCATTATTATTCTTGTAAATATTAGTTTTGGTTTTATTGAAGATTTTGTGTCTGTTCCGAGTTTAATATATTAAAGTCTTTTCGAGTTTAATATATTATACCGTCTCGAGTCTCAAAATGTTCAATAAGTCCGCTAACTAATATCGTAAGTCCGATAACGATTCACGATTGTCCAAACGTCCAAGTATAATAATCAATATTCGTATTCAAATTCAAATCACGATTCCAAATATTACCCGAAACGTACTAATGTGTCACCAACCAATTATAAACGAACGTACTTTTTATTTTAGGCTTATGGGCTTGTGACTTATTAAAACCAAATGCTCTAGTTTAGGCTTCGGCCCAAAATAACATCAAACGCACCCTCATATGGCTGTTACGCCCAAATCAAATCCGACCCAACCATAGTCGCAATCCACAACACGCTAACGTATCCTAATTCATCCGAGACAACAATATCAAAACAACAACCACGTAACAACGACAACAACGACACAACAATCAACGACCATTGCCGAGACCCTAATGGTCTCGGCCTTGACTCTTGGCTGCCAAAACCAAACAGCACCCTCGTGGGTGATTTTGTGAACCGAACAACACCCAACAAACAACAACAACAATAACATTGCCGAGACCCTAGTGGTCTCGGTCTCAACCCAAACGCAACCAACTGGACTCGAACAACAGCCAAATCAAACGACAAGCACCCCACGGGTGGTTTCTCTTATTCGATTACAACACGAACACAACCATAACACAAATCCAACACCATTTGTAATTCACATCCGGGTCTAATATGACCCGTTTTCAAACCCGAATCAACAGAAAATCTTCAAACCGATTCTTACCACACGATTTTATATATATCAAGTGTTTTAAATCTCGTTTTTATAATAAATCCACGAAAAGAGTAACAAAAATGAGAAAGATCAGTTTATCAAAAATAATAAATAAGAAACGGGTTTCTCTCGATTTACCAAGTCGAGGGGAGAGGAGAACAAGGCGGTGGAGACGGCGCGTAGTGACTGAAAAACTCGAACCAAGACCTTCGATCTATACACGTTACGGCTATAAACATGGTGTCGCCGGAAAACTCGCCGGAAAAATCATAAGTTACCGAGAGAGGAAAATAGGTGAGGGTGGGTTGGACTTTGACGGCGACGGAGCAATAATAACGAGGGTTTGGGGTGTTTGGGTGGCGCGTGAACTACACCAAAAGAGAGAGGAGAGTGTGAGGGTTATGTTGGTGGTGGCGGTGAGAGGTGGTGACCGGAGGTGGAGCTCCGGTGGCCGGAACAGTGGCCGAAAAAAATAAAGAGGAGAGAGGGAGAGGAGCGGCTGAAATGGGGAAGAAAATGATAAAAACCCTAGGTGTGTTATAATAGTAGTATTTATAGGGCATGTTGGGACTTGTGGCAAACCCTAGTGCGCCCTCAGGGACTAAAACTGTCAATTTCTTCATATTTTTAACGAAACGCCAACGAGACCAATAAATTGTGTTGTAAATATTTCCCGAGCATCCAAAAGTTATTCCATAAATTTTAAAAATTGTTTTTCCATTAAGAACGACTATTCATACGTCTCGTTTCTCACGAATAATAAAATAATCAAATCAAATCGTCGGTTGTGCCAGTACGCGTTGTGTACAAATTTCACGTTTCGCGAGATAAATTCACGTTTTAGGATCAAATGAGCTCGGAAAGGTTCGTAAATGAAAAACAGGGATAATCTCGTATAGAAATAAATCAGGAAATTTACGGGTTGTTACAGTCTCACCTCCTTAACGGAATCGCGACCACTCGATTCAATTCAAGTTACCCGTTACGGTTGAAAAGAGATAACTATACACACAAGAGGATTCATCGTCACGTTCTCACGTGAATTCAGGACCTTTTTCGCGAGCTTCGACGAGCTTTGTCGATAAGGATGCGACTTTACTAAAGTCGTTCGACTTCACGGTTCATGATTTCGATAGGTTTCCCAACAAGGTTTAAACATTCGTCAATTTGGATCTCTCCCGGGGGAGTAGCAACTGCCTCATCGGCCAGTCGTTGCTTCACTATGCGCATAAAAACGTTGCGAACACTGCTGAGTCCTAACGGTAGCTTGATCCTGTGTGCTACCGGTTCAACTCTAGCAGGGATTTCAAAAGAACCAATATAGCGAGGATTAAGCTTTCCACGTTTACTAAACGTATCACACCTTCTCATGGTGAATCTTTAAGCATAATCTAGACTTTGACTGGGAATTCGAGAGGTTTACGTCATTTGTCAGTATAACTGTTCTGACGATTTCGTGAGCAACTAGCAACTCGGTTTCGATCTGAACGATCTTCTCAGTTGTCTCGTGAACAAGTTCGGGGTCAGTAAGTTGGGTATCCCCAACTTCTACGCATCAAGTCAGCGATCGGCACTTGCAACCATATGGTGTCTAGTACGGTGCCGTGAAATACTGGAGTCGTAGGTATCGTCATAAGAGAATTTGGGCAACAGGAGGTGTTGATACCAACTATTGCCAAATTACGCAGGAACACAATATGTCCTCTAACACTTGAATGATTTTTCCACTTCGGCCATCAGTCTGGAGATGATATACAGTATTCATCCCCAAATCTGTTCTCATGGCTCTTTGGTGTGATTGCCGGGAATTTGATGTGAAACCACTGTCCCGATCAGAGAATGGTGGGAATCGACACTCTATACCGGGAAGTGATTTCCGATGAGTATTGACGAGCAAGTTTGCCAATACTGTAGTTTCATTGATTAGAGAAGGTGAGTAGATTAGGTGGGATTATCAACAATAACTCTGGTAGCGACGCGGGATTTATTTCCAAGGTTTCGTTTGTGATATAATTTATCAACCGATAAGAAGGTAGCAAGGATCACTGGTACTTCTGAGGGACGAGTGAAAAGTCAGGTGGTTGTCCCAAGGAATCGCGGTTTCAGTTACTCCTTAGAGTCTCAGGATTTCTGATGGGCGTGGAATCTCTGCCAAATAGAGAGTTTAGCGAGTTCAGAGTATAATTCTGAGAAAAGAAGTTGATTGCCACAAGCAATCAGTTGGTTGAATCGGTAATGTACAAGGTACTCAAAACGGAAGGTACAACATTGATTGAACAGCTTCGATTGAACAACCTCGGTTGGAAAAATGAATATAATCGATTGAGCACAAGGCTTAGAGTAGCGGCGACTGTAACAAGGTCACAACAAAACAAGGTCGGATAACAAATCCAAATCCAGGATGACGTCCAAAATCATAAAATCAAACAACTCGAATTAAATCAGAATCAAAACCAATCCAAACATAGTCGATATCGAATCCAAACGTAGTCAAAAATCTAATCCAAAAGAGGCAAAAATTAAATCCAGACGTAGCCAAAATCAAACATAAGCGTAGATAAAATCAAATCCAAACGTGGCCAAAATCAATTCCAAACGTGGCCAAAAATCAATTCCAAACGTGGCCAAAAATAAATTCTAAACGTAGCCGAAATTCAAAACCAAACATGGTTGAAATCGAATCTAAACGTTCCAGTAAGCTCGGACGGCTTATAACGCTCTTAAGGGGTTACAAATAAGTAACTCAGATTCAAACGGTGCCAATCGGATCTAACTCGACCCGATGCAAATTACGGTCAGACGGCGACAAACAGGATTTCCATATAATGGAGACGTATAGCGATGCCAAGGGCATTACGGTTCACGGGGTGTTGTGATGCCAGTGTGTAGTGTGTGTTGTGTGTGAGGAAGTAAAATTCCATGTCCGTGTACACACGCAAAACTGTACCATTCCAAAATCCAAAAGTCAACTCGGACATAATTCCATTATAACTACTCCAAGTATTGCAAAATTCACCTCTGAGTCGGACATAGGTGATCAGGCTATGTCCCACTGTCCCTGGTTGAATATAGGTGATCAGTCTATATTCACCCGAGGTTCAATGAATTTTGGAATACTAAGCCTAGTTATACTAGTAGTATGTCCGTTACATCCAAAATCATTCCCAAAACCACGACAATTGTACAAACACGACATTCAGTAGTGAGATTACGCAAGGAAATAGCGTAACTCTGTGACAGGTTCGGTGCAAGTATAAGCATATGGAAATGCTTATAGTGAACAGCTAAAATGAGCGGATATAAAATATCCAAGAGTCAAGCACACATCTCAAACAAATATAAAATCAAGTATCTCATCAAATAACTCGTCAAATATATCATGAATATCTCGTCTAATATCATCAATTATCTCGTCATATCAATTAAATCCTCAAATAAAATCATACGCGAGGCATCAGCTTGGCAGGCAGGCACGTGACGGTCATATGGTTAAGTTTTCATAAAAGTGGCTATAGTCCAGGTTTTAGAAAATAAACCCAGTTCTCTATAACCTAGGCTTTGATACCAATCTGTAACACCCCGAAAATCGGGTCCAGCGGGAAGCATACATGTCACTGGGGTGCTACGCAATTGGTATCACAACACAAGGTACAAAGAACGGTTTTACCTTAACCGTTTAGAATAAAATTCCTTATCAAAACCTTAAGTTTACATCATTTAAAATATGGTGCGGATGTAAGGCCCAAAAACGATTAAAGCGGTCCCAAATATAAACATCAGAGTCGTCTATGACCATGCCCCTTGCCAAGCGCCTCCAAAGATAAGCTATAACCTTAAACCAGAAAATACATGCTAAAAGGGTCAGCTTACGCTGGTGAGTTCATAGGTTTTAGTTTAAAATGTAAAGCATTCAGATAACGATTTCCTAGCAAAGGCATTGTAAATCCACTCAGTCCCAAGTCCCGCCCATACAAGACTTGCAACCTGTGTGTTTACAACCCACTGCCAAATAAGATTTGGTTTAGGTAAACAAAGTAGTAGGTGGACCAAGATAAGGGATTTGCTACACTGGACTAAGTTAGATATAATCACGAAATCCACATCATGAGCCGCCCTCAAGGAGGGTCTCATATCATAACCAATCATGAGCCGCCCTCAAGGAGGGTCTCATATCATAACCAATCATGAGCCGCCCTCAAGGAAGGTCTCATATCATAACCAATCATTCCAATATCAATCATTCTAATGTCAATCATTCCAATGTCAATCATTCCAATATCAATCATTCCAATATCATAACGAGATCTCAAGTAGGGCCCTATGCGACTCTAGCCAGGTGACATGGTTATAGCAAGGGGTTGCTACCCTGGTCTAGGCCGTAAGCAGATATCTATTCTTAGCTAGGCATCATGGTTATAGCAAGGGATTGCTACTCTAGACTTAGTCAACATCTACCGCAAGTAAAATCCTTAGCCAGTCAACAAGTTATAGCAATTCCAAAATGACGGTTAGGTCCATTCAAAATAGTTTAAATGTTCTCACTCATGAATACCAGATAAATCACGTAATGTCATCAAATAACCAGATATAATGTATCAGCCAAATAGTCAAAATAGAGCAAGTAGTTCACGTATTCCAAATAAACAGTCATGAGTTTAGTTAAAAATGAGCATGTATTCTCCCCCAAAAATAGTTAGAAAACCGGTAAAATTAGGGGCCATGAACTCACCTTAGCCACAGAAATGCAAGATCACAACTGACACGACTGGCATCTAGAGCATATCACAACGGTCTCAAAACATACGGCACGACGGTACACGGAGGTACAAGCACGACGGTACACAACGGTCGAGGATCGGCACAACCTAATACGTATACGATTATCTCAAAATACGTCTCGCAAAAGTAATAAAGTCTATAAAAGACAAAGTGTCATAGTTTTCGTGGATTACTCAGTTTTCAAAACTTATCAAAAGCTTATTTTCAACGTTTCGTGTGGTGTGGTAAGAAAACATAGACTCGACAGACCACTCACGCCAAAGAGAAAGGACATCAACAAACTCGAGAGAATACTGACGAGAACTCAAACTAAGGAAGGCAAACCTAGAAGTTTACGACAAACAAACACCTCATATAAAATAACCCAGTTTGTACGTTTCGACATTTACCCCGTTATCCCCAAATAATTTGTATAAAACATAAACGTTTTATAATAAAAATAAGTTTAACTAATAAAATTAGTTTTTATCGAGTCGTCGAGACTTGGATTAATCAAAACTGGAATTACAATATTTAATAAGTTTATGTCTCGTTATTATTCTTGTAAATATTAGTTTTGGTTTTATTGAAGATTTTGTGTCTGTTCCGAGTTTAATATATTAAAGTCTTTTCGAGTTTAATATATTATACCGTCTCGAGTCTCAAAATGTTCAATAAGTCCGCTAACTAATATCGTAAGTCCGATAACGATTCACGATTGTCCAAACGTCCAAGTATAATAATCAATATTCGTATTCAAATTCAAATCACGATTCCAAATATTACCCGAAACGTACTAATGTGTCACCAACCAATTATAAACGAACATACTTTTTATTTTAGGCTTATGGGCTTGTGACTTATTAAAACCAAATGCTCTAGTTTAGGCTTCGGCCCAAAATAACATCAAACGCACCCTCATATGGCTGTTAAGCCCAAATCAAATCAGACCCAACCATAGTCGCAATCCACAACACGCTAACGTATCCTAATTCATCCGAGACAACAATATCAAACAACAACCACGTAACAACGACAACAACGACACAACAATCAACGACCATTTCCGAGACCCTAATGGTCTCGGCCTTGACTCTTGGCTGCCAAAATCAAACAGCACCCTCGTGGGTGATTTTGTGAACCGAACAACACCCAACAAACAACAACAACAATAACATTGCCGAGACCCTAGTGGTCTCGGTCTCAACACAAACGCAACCAACTGGACTCGAACAACAGCCAAATCAAACGACAAGCACCCCACGGGTGGTTTCTCTTATTCGATTACAACACGAACACAACCATAACACAAATCCAACACCATTTGTAATTCACATCTGGGTCTAATATGACCCGTTTTCAAACCCGAATCAATAGAAAATATTCAAACCGATTCTTACCACACGATTTTATATATATCAAGTGTTTTAAATCTCGTTTTTATAATAAATCCACGAAAAGAGTAACAAAAATGAGAAAGATCAGTTTATCAAAAATAATAAATAAGAAACGGGTTTCTCTCGATTTACCAAGTTGAGGGGAGAGGAGAACAAGGCGGTGGAGACGGCGCGTAGTGACTGAAAAACTCGAACCAAGACCTTCGATCTATACACGTTACGGCTACAAACATGGTGTCACCGGCAAACTCGCCGGAAAAATCATAAGTTACCGAGAGAGGAAAATAGGTGAAGGTGGGTTGGACTTTGATGGCGACGGAGCACTAATAACGAGGGTTTGGGGTGTTTGGGTGGCGCGTGAACTACACCAAAAGAGAGAGGAGAGTGTGAGGGTTATGTTGGTGGTGGCGGTGAGAGGTGGTGACCGGAGGTGGAGCTCTGGTGGCCGGAACAGTGGCTGAAAAAAATAAAGAGGAGAGAGGGAGAGGAGCGGCTGAAATGGGGAAGAAAATGATAAAAGCCCTAGGTGTGTTATAATAGTAGTATTTATAGGGCATGTTGGGACTTGTGGCAAACCCTAGTGCGCCCTCAGGGACTAAAACTGTCAATTTCTTCATATTTTTAACGAAACGCCAACGAGACCAATAAATTGTGTCGTAAATATTTCCCGAGCATCCAAAAGTTATTCCATAAATTTTAAAAATCGTTTTTCCATTAAGAACGACTATTCATACGTCTCGTTTCTCACGAATAATAAAATAATCAAATCAAATCGTCGGTTGTGCCAGTACGCGTTGTGTACAAATTTCACGTTTCGCGAGATAAATTTACGTTTTAGGATCAAATGAGCTCGGAAAGGTTCTTAAATGAAAAACAGGGATAATCTCGTATAGAAATAAATCAGGAAATTTACGGGTTGTTACACACACCACCTCACACCATCATTACCCTGCTACCTCTCTGCTTCACTCCACCCCCCTGCAACCTCTCTACTCCACTCCACCCTACTCCAAGACAAAATCCCCTCACATGTTAACCATTCCACCTCATCAATCCTGTGGTAACAATTGGGCGCCAAAACCAATCCAAAGGCTGAGATGATTCCAGAATTAATCCAAGGGCTCAGAATGCACAAGAGAAAGCACAGATGGATACAAAGCTGCTTCTCTCTCACAGAAGAAGCACAAAGACAGAAGTGAAACCCTAGCTTAGGACTAGCATAAATAGGACCTTATTGTAGCTTATTTGGAGTTAGTAAGTTAGTTTTAAGTTAGATTTTAATTTAAAGTTGTAACTTATTTTCAATTTAAAAATTGTATTCAAGCATTGTAATCTTTTAAAGTTTTAATTCAAATTCAGTTTCGCATTTAAATTCTTGTTTTATTTACTTTTTATGCTTTTGAATATTATCAAATAGTTTATAAGTTTTCATAATCTCTTTGTTTCTGTTTTCATAAGCTCATATAAGCTTTGTATAGCTTTTTGTGAGTTTATTAAGTTGTTTACTGTGTTAATTCCAAAAAAAATCCAAAAAGTTAAATAAAGTCAAATAAGCTGTTATGGATGATAAGCCAGAAATGGAAGGGCTTATTGCTGATACTAGCTTGTCTTTTGACAAG
The DNA here is from genome assembly GCA_021014915.2 of Artemisia tridentata subsp. tridentata. NCBI lineage: Eukaryota > Viridiplantae > Streptophyta > Magnoliopsida > Asterales > Asteraceae > Artemisia > Artemisia tridentata. The sequence goes on along the minus strand of CP139502.1, from coordinate 82,488,014 downwards.
CTAGAGCTTGTTGAGTAGCTGCTCGAGCATTTTTGGCCTTTGTTTTGCTAAGGCATATGTAAGATCTCTTTCTTTCAAAGCTATTTGTGTACTTGTGCTTATTTCTGCTTAATTCAGTGCTTATTTAGCTTATTCCTGCTTATTTGATCTACTTGTGTTCATTTGTTGCTTAATATTTTGCTTATTTACTCTTGGTCATTTTTGCTCATTTTAACATTTTATAGTCATTTTTAGCTTATCTACTTTTAGCTTATTGTAGTGCTTATTTTTTAGTTAATATAGCTTAATTATAGTTAATATAGCTTAAGTGTCAAATTTGGTTCAATATTTTAGCCTAAAATAGTCTAAACCAAAAAAAAAACAAAAACAGGATAAATAAGGGGGTGTTTGGCATAGGCTTATAATAGGTAAAATAAGTTGTTTCACTGTTCAAATACCATTTAGCTAACTTAGTTTATCTTAATTTGAGTAGAATAAGCCATTTTCAGTTTGATTTGAGCTGGTTTCACTAGATGTTCAAGTTCTAAGTCTGTGTTCTGAATTACTTACTCTTAAGCTGTCCACATTGGCTTATTCTAAGATAAGCAGTTTTAGGACTTAAAAATGCAAGTCAAATGTCCATTCTAGCATGTTAAGTTGATTTTGCTTCATTAGGTTTTGAGGTGTTTTTGACCCATTTTGCATAAAACCTAATCTCAGAACACTTTTTCCACAAAAAAACCAAATCAGCCTCAACAGCCCTTTTTGATCTCATTTTTAGAATAGCTTCAGTAGGAATTAGTGTCCAATTTTTGGTTTATAATTAGTTTGTAGTATGAACTTTACATGTTTCAACTTATTTTAGGTTTTTGAGTTTTTTTTGGTTGGCTTATTATAGGCCGCAATCATTAGATCGAGCCTGCATATCCTAAAATTATTGTAATCAGCCCAATTTCAAGCTTATTTAATAGCACTTAATAAGCTCTGAATTGGCTGAATTTTGGTCAATATGTTCTTTGGTGCATGATCTTCATTTGTGTTCAGATTATTGTTGAATTGCTTATTGTTTTAGAGCTTTTTAATAAGCTCAAAAGTGCCTTATTGAACTGTTTTAACCTGCAACTTAGCCTTTATAGCTTAATTGGATTTTCAGAGCTTATTGCTTGTTTGTTCTGCTTTTTCTGACTTTTTGGCTTATTTAGGATTGCTTTTAGATATTATAGCTTATTTCAGTTCCCCTTAAGTTTTTAGAAGCTTATTTGCTTTTTTTCTTTTTTACCTTAGCTTATGTTAATTTCTTATTCAGTCTGCTTTTTAAGATCCTTTTCTAGCTTATTTTTCTAAAACTAAAAATAGTTCCTTTACAAAAAAGTGCTTATTCTCACCTTAACTTCCAGTTTCAAAAAGGAAAAAAAAAAAAAAAAAAAAAAAAAAAAAAAAAAAAAAAAAAAAAAAGTTTTTCAAAAAGCTGAGGTCAGGGGTCGAACCTGAGACCTCAGCCTTAGCCAGCCTCACACAGTACACACAACACCAACTGCCCTTGGGTCTTTTTCAGTCTATCCTTTCAAAATTTTATATTTAACATAGCTTTTTCAGTTTTAGCTTATTTAACTCTTTTGTTAATTAACTGCTTATTACAATAAGCAGTTGACTTCATTTTACTTTTCCTAGGATTGGCATATCTTTTAGCACTTTTCTGAAATTTTTTATAATTTTTCTCTTTTATTTAGTATTTTATATATATATTTCTTTAAAAAATAGTTTTTAATTCATAATAAAAAATATAAAAGTCAAAAAAATATAATTCTTTTTCCTGAAATTTTCTTTTATCATTTAGGACTTAGAAAAATTAGATTTGCACCCGTAGAGTTAATATTTCATCATTTCACTTTTCTAGGGCTCGGGATTTCCCGATTTAAGCTCGTTTTTTATTTTCTTTACGTTTTTGCTCAATTATGCTGTGTAGACTTATTTATTATGCTTGTTAAGTTGTATTTAGCTTATGTATGCTTTCTGTAGTTGTAAATTGCATAATTTCCATTTTCGTTTTGAATTCCCGTTTAACGTTTTTAGTTTAATTTCGTTCGTACTTTATTTTGCTTTGTTTCTTTACTTTCCATAACTTAATTAGAATTAAAAAACACAAAAACCCAAATTCCATCCTTCAAGCACTTTAATTCCAAACCGTACACGAAATCCTCGATTCACACCTCATCGGGAAACGACCCGGGTATCACTTGCCCGGTATCTCATATCGTATTCGCGGGTTTTGCAAGTTGGTCTTGTAATAACCGTGGTTTTGGCAGGTTAGTCAAACCACTAGTGTTGACTTGTTAAATTTTTTTGGTGTTTTAGAGGTTTTTATGAGTTTATGTGTGGGTTTGGTATTCGATCGTTATGTGTTTGTTGTGGTGTTGGATTCGGTGAAGTTCATTTTGTATACTTTTTGTGTTGTGGAAATGAGTTTTACGGTTTTGTGATTCGGGGTTTTTGCGTAGTAAGTTTTGTTCAAGTTTTTGAGCGTTAGTAAGTTACGTGGTGTTCGGTTTTAAGGGTTATATTAATGATAAGTGTGAAATTCTATTTTTGAAAACTTTGAAAATGATAATTATTTAGGTTGTCGTAAAATGAAGGTTTATCGCGTAAGTTGTTAGATTTCGATATAGGCTTTTATAAAATAACAAAATACAAGGTTTTATGTGTAATATTAATATAAAATAAAAAATAAAAAAATGTGTATGTATATCTAGAATAATCCTAATTAAAAGAGATATCTAGAATAATCTTAGGGTAATATAAATACAAACCAAAACACCCTAAAAACGTTTTTGTTGATTATATGGTCGAACCAAAGAGGGCTGTTAGGATTTATAAAAGTGATGGTCATTGACGTGATTAAAATGTGATCAAAAGGTTTAAAGTTCGTGGAATCTCAAAGTATGCTCACCAGACAGACTCAGTTCTAACCCTCGAATTGACGAAAACTAAATGTCCGTTATCGAAAAGACTTGTCCGGGACGGGTAATAATTTCAAGATGGTTATCCATTGATGTAAACGTGTCTCGCAAAGGACTTGTCTTAGTAGAATGTACCAATTCGAGAGATGATTTTGGGATATGACCGGGACGGGTAATAATTTCAAGCTAGTCCAACTAGTGATGTAAGCGTGTCTCGCGAAGGTCATGTTCATTGAAAATCAATCATTTCAAATGTGCGAACTCTACCCAACATGTGCAATTCTTTCTTAAATCTCATGAGCACATGTGAAGGGGGAGTATTTCAAAAATATAAAACTCTCAAAGTGCTAACTAAATGTGTTTATTCATAAACACTTTGAGAGATTTTCAAAAGGTTTTATGGCAAATCTAGGATAGTCATGGTGTTATAAGGTGACTAAGGTTAGGAAAAACCGTCCTATGATCCGCCAGAGCCGGAGGGATCTACCCAAGGACAAATCCAATAGATTAGAATTAAAAGTCCTTAGGTATGATTGAAAAAGGAGTAAATGAGAAAGGGAAAGAAGGGGTTGAAGAATTAAAAAGAAAAGTTGAATGAAAGGGTGAAAAGAAATAGCCCTCCATGAAAACTTAGGGCAGAAACCGGGTCAATTCATATGCTATCGGTACTCACTAAGGTGATACTGATATTGAAGATAAGACGTCATGGACCCAGTGACGCGCTGCACCACCCCTCCTAGCCACTCAGATATCTCTCAAAAGATATTTGTTTCATTTCTCACGGAGAACACTGCATAATCTATCGGCCTCTCACTCCGAGATGTGTTGATATTGAAAAGGTGGCACTCTGCTCCATGCCTCCGACGACTAAAAACCAAAACGCACAATAGAGTCTAGAGCCATGAGATTCATCAAAATATCTCGTTAGGAACACTTTCAAAATGATACACTTGTGTTCGCCAAAAAGAGCACAAGTTGTAAGAGTCTTAATGAGATCTACAAATCTTTCCATTTACATCATGATGGTTACGTGCTTCAAACGGTCTACAGTCGTGGGGTGATCTCCAGCGACTCACTGAATCGTGGGTGCACTTCGGTGTGTCCGTGTAAGCCCTCTTGGGGGTATCCGGTTCAGAACGGCCTAGGGAAGGATTAGAGAAAGTCTTCACACTATGCTGTTGACAATCTCAAAGTCCCAACCTGTAAGCGCTGGATGATTATTACTAACAGTTTTATGCAGCTACCTATAAACATCCATTAACCATCACCACATACATCATTCATCTTCACCTCAGCATACTCATACTTATGAAGAACATCTCCAACAAAGCTCAAGTGTAAATGTTCAAGACAAGAAGATCAAGTTAAAGACAAAGTCAAGAAGCTAATCAAGATGTCGAGAACAAGTTCATATGATGAAAGATTATGGGGAGATTGTTAGCATAAGTATAATGTCCAAGATGTATGAGTATGTTGGAGGTCACGACGCATCATCACATGAAGATGTTGATCAAGGCAAGAACAACCTCAAAGACGATACTTTGAAGATCACATAGCATGAAGGAACCAAAGACAAAGACTGCTATACAACGACACACAAAGCTCAAGACAATGAAGTCTAAAGATCTAATCATATGGAGCATCATTTGAATGACCATCCCTTAGGGGGAGATTGTTAGGATTTATAAAAGTGATGGTCATTTACGTTTTATATTTTGTAACGTGTCGTTGTATTTAATTAAGTAAAAGTAGTCTATGGGCTTGGACCTAAACTAATAGGTTAAATGTAATGTATTAAAGAGTCCATGTAAAAGCCCAACCCAAGTCCAAGCCCATCCACCCATCTCTCAAAAACTATAAATAGCACCTCCCTACACCATTTGGGAGGTTGGTGTTCTTAGGGTGCTTGAGGCTTGTAGAGAAGTAGTGTGTGCTTATTGAATGAAATACTTTTTCTCTCTACTCTCTCTCTAGATCTTATCTTATCTTGTGCTTTATTGTTTATTAGTGTGTGTGATAAGGATTGATCATAGGTCCTACAAGTGGTATCAAGAGCCAAACATTGATCTAGGATTGATAAGTTTTTTTTTGTTATTCACGTTACTGTTATATTTTTTTTCACGATATTGTTTTTGTCTTTGTCACATTATTGTTTCAAAAATAGGTGTTGTTTTCATTGATCAAACAACTTTCAAGCAGCAAAGTAGTCGAGCTAGACTTCTTTGATCGAACAACTTTGTAGTCGAGTTAGACTAGTCGAACTTTTTCACCGAACTTTCATCAAAGAAGTTTAACCGAACTTTTTCACCGAACTTTCATCAAAGAAGTTTAACCGAACTTTTTCACCGAACTTTCATCAAACAAGTTTAACCGAACTTTTTCACCGAACTTTCATCAAAGAAGTTTAACCGAACTTTTTCACCGAACTTTCATCAAAGAAGTTTAACCGAACTTTTTCACCGAACTTTCATCAAACAAGTTGTGATCGAACTTTTTCACCGAACTTGTGTGTAGTCGAACTTCATATCACCGAACAAGTTGTGATCAAACTTTTTCACCGAACTTGTGTGTAGTCGAACTTCATATCACCGAACAAGTAGTGATCGAACAACTTTTTAACCGAACAACTAGCGAGTTAGCTAAGTTGATTGAACATCCTCACTTGATCGAACAACTTCATTTGATCGAACTTCAATTGATCGAACTTCATTTGAACGAACTTGACCGAGCTTCCTCTCTTCATCGAACAACTGGTGATTTAGTCGAACATCAAGTTAGTCTAGTTAGACTATCATCGAACTTCTTGTTTAGTCGAACAAGGTTTTAACCGAGCATCTTCACTTCGTCGAACTTTAATTTGATCAAACAACTCTCTTGATCGAACAAAGGATAGTCGAGCTAGACTAGTCGAGCACTTTGATCGAACCAACAATTTAATCGAACCAACTTTCATCGAAGCTTCAACGTGATCGAACCAACTTCAACTAAGTGATTGAACCTCAAGGTAGTCAAACTACTCGTCACTTCATCGAACGAGCAAAGTCTTAATCGAACCACTTTCACTTAACATAGTCGAACCAAAGCAAAGTTAATCGAAGCACTTACTCTAGTCGAGCCAAGACTAGTCGAAGCACCTAGTCGAACCATTTTGCTCTAGTCGAAGCATCTTTGTTTCAACAGCAACTTTAGTCGAACCAGGTTCACTTTCACAAATAAAGTTTGCTTTTGTTTCATCTTACTAAGTGTCTTCATGCATGAGTTTAACTATGTGGTTTGTATGCTTGTGAAGTGTGTTTGATAACAGTGTTTGTGAGCTTATTTGTGGTTTATTTGACGTGTTTGTGAAGCGAGTGCAAGGACTAAGAGGAGTTTATATAATATTGTTTGTGTTTGTGTCTTTCTACGTGTGTGCTTGATATACATGAGCTGTGTGGTTTAAGACGTGTGTTGTTTTGTTTGCTTGTGTTAGTGAATTTGCATGTCACGTGTTGCATGAAAAACGTTTTACTTTTAACATGTAAGTTATGTAATTGACGTGTGTTTTGCATCGTGTGTTTCACTTTCACTTTAATATCATAAGAAGCATTTTAATATCATTTCACTTTCACTTTCACTTTAATATCATTTTAATATTACAACGAGTTCTTTAATATCGTGTGTCTAGTTTCTTAATATCATTTCACCTTTGCGTGTGTTTTGCTTTTTGAACCGTAACCGACCTACTCCTAGATCTTTGCATCGATCCAACATCAACCTTATCACATACCGAAATTGAATGGAATCAAGTTCTCAAGCGGTAAAGATGCCTCAAATTGTGCCATACGCTATTCACTCAATGGAAAATTGTCTAGCACACTTTAAATCAGTTAAGAGTCAATGTGAGGCAATCTCAGAAGCAATGTTACCGCTAGGGAATCCATATCCATTTCGTCGAGTTTTTGCAAAACTCTTCGGATCTGAAATGGATTATTCAACCTTTAGAAGGACACTCCTACATAACTTGTTTCACATAGAGAACCACATTGAACAAGGAAGTGAATGCAAAGAAGCATATCAAGCGCTCAAGACGCAGTTTCAATGGTTTCTCGACGTAGATTTCAGAATGATCAAAAAATCTCCAGATTATGAATCAACAAGCCGAATATGGAGTGAATGCGTCACTAGATACCTGGAAGTTGAAACGTTCAGAAATCAGTTGCTTATACTAATGAACACATTGGAATTGGTGCTTACTTCAAGATCACTTCATCTGAGAGAGATGCTGGAAAAGAAGAAAGTGGATGAACGGGAAAGAATTGAAATGGAGAAGCAGAAACGGGAAAGAGAGCAAATTGAAAGAGAAATGCTATTAAAGGAAACAGAGGGAAATGAGAAAGAGGCAGACAAAGAGGAACACACGGTCAACGCGGGAACTACAACAGATGCTAGCTTGGTTTTCGCAGAAAGAGATACATCTTCAGTATAGCATATTGGAAGCAGTACTCCAATGTATGATTCGGATGCTGATGGTACACACACGAATGAAGTTGTTTGGGATACTGAGGATGGCCATATCAGACCTTCATCCGACAAAGCAATTTTGGCTACGGTACAACATTCAAACGATAATGATAATGTTGTTGTGTTTGATAATGTGTTTGCTCATGACAAGACACATCCTGCGCATCCTGAGTCCATAAGTGACACATATGTGGTTGAACGGTTTGATAGTAATATCACTCCCACAACTCCAGATATGGATCCTAATGGAGGAGAGCCTGCCCAGGATGGATCTTCTTATGAACAAGATCGTGCTTTATTTGCTTCTTTAATCGATAATTTCAAAAATGAACTTGAAAAGTGCAAAGAGGACAATCGCAAAGCTAAGCAAACCAACGTCTTATTATCCAAAGAGCTTGAGGAATTTAAAGAAATAACAAAAAGCAAAAACATTGAAATCTCAAACCTGAAATCTCAAGCTCAAAAATTAAATGAAGATGTTCTCACACCAATCTTAAAACGAAATAAAGAACTTCAAGTTGAGTGTAGCGATGCCCTGTCACGTGAACAACTTTCCATTCAAAAATTGGATAGAAATATGGGCCCCGCTAACACAAGGATCCAAGAGCTTTTAAAAGAGAACGTTGAATTAAAAATGAGATACTCAATGCTTCAGGAAACTACGTCAAATATTAAGATTGTTAATTCAAAACTTGAGAATGAAAATCAAGAGGTTTTAAAACGTGCAAACAATCTTGAAGAAAAACTTCGAAAAACAGACCAAAGTGCTCAAACTCTTCAAATGATGATTCCTAAAGCTGAGAAAGTTCATAAAGGAAAATCAGGAATTGGTTTTGAAAATTCAGATCAGGTGGAACATAAATTTTTGCCAACTGATGCTCTGTTCATGTCTGAAGAAGATGAAAAATTGGCAGAGGAAAAACGCTTAAAAGCCAAAAAAGGAAAAAGCCCACTCTCGTACCAAGGCTTTGTGTATGGTTGTATACAATTGTCAGAAATACCAAAACCACCTTTCAAAAGAAAAGACACAAATGTGAAAAGATTTTTCAAAGAAGTTCAACTTGCTAATTATGATGCTAATTTATGGCAAAATAAAGCAAGGAAACAGTTTTGTAATCTTAAAAATCACATTGAGCACACCTTAAAGGTCATTTGGTCAAAACAACAATACACAAATAGTGACTACAATCATCTCATGTCATCAGACGCTTGGCTAAAAAGGGAAGTCTTTAAGCTTTTAAAAGATGAGATTGAACCTCTTGTGAAAAATATCAACTTAAGTTTTGAATACTTTGAAAAATTCCTTGTCACTGAAATGAGAGAAGATTTAAAGTACGTCCATTCTCTTGAAGACGAATTTGATGAAAAATGCTTAAATATTGATATCCAAAAAGAATTTTTCACAAATCAAATTGAGTCACTTAAGTCTGTATCTGTCTGCCATAAGCATGAGAATGTGGATTTTTTGAAATCTGAAAATCTTTGTTTCAAAAGGAAAATCACTGAACTTTCAAAAGAAGCGGCTGAAGTCAAAGAAGAATTGTCAAAAAGAACTGCTCAATTTGAGAAAGATTTAACAAAACTTCAAGCACAAAGTATTTCTTTCCAACTCAAACTGCAGGAACAAAAAGCATATTCTGAAAACTCTTTGACAAAAGTGCTTAAAGAAAAGGAAAAGATTTTTGAAGAAAATTGTAATGATGCCAAAATCAAGTTTGATTTGGATGAACTTGATACAAAAAACATTGAATTGGAACATGCTGTGGCATCATTACAAAAAAAAAAAGAGCATTTGAAACAGACTTACAAAAACCTGTATGATTCAATCAAACGTTCACGGGTTCAGACTCAAAAATCAATCTCGAAACAAAACGAGACTGAAGCTTTGAAGTCTCAATTGTCTGAATTCGCTGATAAAAGGTTTGAAAAGGTTTTGCAAAAGATTGAATCAATGAAGATGAAAAAGGATGAGTCTCAAATCACAAAAGTTTCCTTTCCAAATCCCCTATTTGAGTCTAATACCACAGATTTTGAAAAGGAAAAGGAAAATGAAAATAATGTGCTTCAAAAGAAAGTAATTGAGCTTGAAACGCTTTTAGCTCAACAAACAAACGATCTTGAGGATGCCAAAACTGATCTTTTCAACAAAACACCAAATTCGAAAAATATTTTGAAAGACTTGAAAAAGAAAATATTGAGTTCGAACGAAAATTGGCTCGTAAAATGGATGATTCAAAAGCTGAAAAAGATCAATTTTTGAAACAAATTGCCTCTTTGGAATCTAAATTGGCATCTCAAGATCAAGTTCAAAAGGAATACAGTGATTTGAGAACTTCATACAATGCTTTAAGAGTCAAGTTTGAGTCTCTTAACCAATCAAAAGGAAAAGCTCCTATTTCAAATCTTTCAACACCAGAAGTGAGTGTTTCAAAGAAGGTTTACACGGGTGAATCTTCAAAACCATTTTCGAAAAAGGTTTCCCAGTTTACAACCTACTCTTTGCAAAAAGGAAGGAAGTTTTCGAAGAAATCAAGTTTTTCTGAAACACTCACTCCTCAAAAGCTTTCAAGGTCAAATACTTCAAATGGAAAGAATCAAGCTTTTCAAACTCCACACTCTCGTTTTACACCGGTAAAGCAAGTGTGGAGACCAAAGCAAAGTCATTCAAAACCTTTCAAATATTCAACATCTGAATTGCTTTCGCTGCAACACAAGAATGACTCTGCTTTGAAAATTCCAAATTCCGGAAGGTTTCCATTCATCTCAAAAACGAATTTTCGAAATGAAACACCGGGTTTCAACAATGGATGGAAAACTTCTTCTACAAGTTTTAAAACTCCAAGAGAGACACCGGGTTTCTCAAACAATTTTCACAAGAAAAAGAGTTTTAAATCACCGTTGATTCCACGAGTGCTATTTCAAAATGAAACACCGGTTTTCAGTCCTCGTTGGAATTCAACTTCTTTGAATCGGATTGACACAGCTTACAAATGGATTTCAAATTATGGTAAACCCATTGGCGCCGTGCTTAAATGGGTTCCCAAGGTTGTTGTCTAATCCTAAAAACCCAATGGCTTCTGAACACATCAGTTCAGGACCCGCTCTTCAAAGAAAGGAAAGTGCTCATTCAAAATCAAATGTTTTAAATATTTTTACGAGCACTTATCCTAAAAATCTCAATGGCTTGTAAGTATTTCAGCTTACAACCCGAACTTCAAATAAAGGAAAGTGTTGTGCAAAACCAATCTCTTTTTCAAACACTTATCCTAAAAACAAATGAAGATACTTCTCCTACCATATCTTCAAAGATTTTCAAAATCATCTCTATCTTGAGCACATTTCCTTCAAGATTTTTCAATAAGATTTTTCAAAATCTTTCATAAAGTGCTCAAGATAACTCCCTCCAATCTTATAGAAACATGCTTTATTTAAGGGGGAGTATAAAATTAAAAAGAAAAAATGTTCCAATTTCATGCTAAAATCCGTCGTTCTCTCCAAAAGGTTTCATTTTAATCAGTTGATATCAAAAATATCAATTCATGCTATTTTTGAGGGGGAGAAGACGTGATTAAAATGTGATCAAAAGGTTTAAAGTTCGTGGAATCTCAAAGTATGCTCTCCAGACAGACTCAGTTCTAACCCTCGAATTGACGAAAGCTAAATGTCAGTTATCGAAAAGACTTGTCCGGGACGGGTAATAATTTCAAGCTGGTTATCCAGTGATGTAAACGTGTCTCGCGAAGGACTTGTCTGAGTAGAATGTACCAATTCGAAAGATGATCATTGAATATGATCGGGACGGGTAATAATTTCAAGCTAGTCTAACTAGTGATGTAAGCGTGTCTCGCGAAGGTCATGTTCATTGAAAGTCGATCAATTCAAAATGTGCGAACTCTACCCAACATGTGCAATTTTACTTAAAAAATGAATGAGCACATGTGAAGGGGGAGTGTTTCAAAAATCTAAAAACTCTCAAAGTGTTAACAAAAATGTATTTATTCATAAATACTTTGAGAGATTTTCAAAAGGTTTTATGGCAAGTGATCAACAAATCTAGGATAATCATGGAGTAATAAGGTGATTATGGTTAGGTAATGTCCAATGATCCGCCAGAGCCGGAGGGATCTACCCAAGGACAATTCCAATAGATTAGAAATAGAAGTCCTTAGGAAAGATTGAAAAAAGGAGTAAATGAGAAAGGGAAAGAAGGGGTTGAAGAATTAAAAAGAAAAGTTTTATGAAAGGGTGAAAAGAAATAGCCCTCCATGAAAACTTAGGGCAGAAACCGGGTCAGTACATCTACTATCGGTATTCACTAAGGTGATACTGATATTGAAGACAAGACGTCATAGACCCAGTGACTCACTGCACCACCCCTCCTAGCCACTCAGATATCTCTTAAAAGATATTTGTTTCATTTCTCACGGAGAACACTACATAATCTATCGGCCTCTCACTCCGAGATGTGTTGATATTGAAAAGGTGGCACTCTCTCCATGCCTCCGACTACTAAAACTAAAACGCACTTTATAGAGTCTAGAGCCATGAGATTCTTCAAAATATCTCGTTAGGAACACTTCCATATGAATACCCTTGTGTTCACCAAAAAGGACACAAGGTGTACAAGAGTCTTAATGAGATCCAAGGATCTTGCCAAGTTTTATCATGATGGTTACGATGCTTCAAACGGTCTACAGTCGTGGGGTGATCTCCAGCGACTCACTGAATCGTGGGTGCACTTCGGTGTGTCCGTGTAAGCCCTCTCGGGGGTATCCGGTTCAGAACGGCCTGGGGGAGATTAGAGAAAGTCTACACACTATGCTGTTGACGATCTCGAAGTCCTAACCCATAAGTGCTGGATGATTATTACTAACGGTTTTATGCAGCTACCTATAAACATCCATTAACCATCACCACATACATCAATCATCTTCACCTCAGCATACTCATACTTATGAAGAACATCCTCATCAAAGCTCAAATGTAAAAGTTCAAGACAAAGAAGATCAAGTTAAAGACAATGTCAAGAAGCTAATTAAGATGTCAAGAACAAGTTCATATGATAAAAGATCATGGGGAGATTGTTAGCATAAGTATAATGTCCAAGATGTATGAGTATGTTGGAGGTCACGACGCATCATCACATGAAGATGTTGATCAAGGCAAGAACAACCTCAAAGTCGATTCTTTGAAGATCACATAGCATGAAGGAATAATGAATCAAAGACTGCTATACAACGACACACAAAGCTCAAAGACATTGAAGACGAAAGACCATCTCACATGGAGCATCATTTGAATGACCATCCCTTAGGGGGAGATTGTTAGGATTTATAAAAGTGATGGTCATTTACGTTTTATATTTTGTAATGTGTCGTTGTATTTAATTAAGTAAAAAAGGTCTATGGGCTTGGACCTAAACTAATAGGTTAAATGTAATGTAATAAAGAGTCCATGTAAAAGCCCAACCCAAGTCCAAGCCCATCCACCCATCTCTCAAAAACTATAAATAGCACCTCCCTACACCATTTGGGGGGTTGGTGTTCTTAGGGTGCTTGAGGCTTGTAGAGAAGTAGTGTGTGCTTATTGAATGAAATACTTTTTCTCTCTACTCTCTCTCTAGATCTTATCTTATATTGTGCTTTAGTGATTTTAGTGTGTGTGATAAGGATTGATCATAGGTCCTACAAGGGCAGAGAAGCAGAGGAAAATTAGGGTTTATTTTTGAAGCCTAAAAATCAAGATCAAGGTATAATTTTCAATACTTGTATGCAATTAATTATTATAATTCATGTAACAAGGATATGATGGATTAGGGTTTATCATTACTTCTGTAAATTATTGATATAAAACATGTTGGGATCAATAATTAGTAATATAATGATGATTGGTGAAGAGATTTGGGCATAAAACATGTTAGTTAATGAGTTAGGGTTTTCACAGATTCATAGTGCTGTAAAGATACGAAGATATTTAATAGATGGAGATGAGTATGTCCGGAAGTCAGTCTAATGATTTTTGCGAGTAAAGGTGTCAAAGCTGTTAAACCGGGACAGATTTAGGTTAAAAGTATTGAGGTCAAAAGTGGTTTTAAAAGTGTAATTAGGGTTAGCCCTTCTGGAGAAATTGAGTTCTATATTCCCTTTGACTTCCACGCGAAGGGTATGCGTTAATAAGTTGTGAAAATATGTTTGTTAGGTCAAAACATTTTGGTGTGCGTTCAGATCCGAATCTGGATAGTTTTCATGTTTGATTTTTCAAAGAGCACTTGTGTGTGTTTTTAGTGCATGGCCTTCTGGGAGAAGCTTGTATGCTCATGAAGGACCATGGTGAATTTTTGGTGTGAGTTTTAGAGCTTATTTTGTTGTGATTTCATGTGGGTAGAAGTACCCAAAAATTTGCGTATTCTGAAAAAGTGTATGCAAGGGATTTAGTGGGTGTAAGTGTTTGGTGGTGGTTAGTATGGAGTCTAGGTGACCCATGGTGGTTTGCACGAACCTTAGACATCCATCATATGTGTGTTACATGGACTATAGCTTTTAGCTTGGTTGCATGTAATGTGATCTTATTTTGTTGTATAGATTTGTGATTGATAATTTGGAAGCTGCAAAGTTTGAGTTGAGTTTCATAGTCCCATTTTTACTTTATTTTAACTAGGGATGGGAATGATGCTTGTGTTGAAATATTTTTGAGTTACTATGATTATGTGGTCGTAAATGCATGGACTTGTAAGTGTTATTATACGTGTATTGCATGTTATGAGATTATTGTGTGGTGATTCTGTGTGGTCCATTTGGAGGGTAGCTATGCTCCCATTATCCAGTTGGAGAGTAGTAGCTCTACTCACTATTATTCTGTGTGGTCTGATCAGAGGGTATGGTTTACCCATTATTGTGAACTTGTATCGTGGGCGCGTTCCGTCCCAATTGATGTTGGATATTGCTATTTGGATCGTGGGCACGTTCCGTCCCTTGTGTCCCTTAAGTGGTATGTTGGTTGAATGACTGAGATTGCATGCTATCTAGTATAATGACTAGTCTTACTGTCCTGCTATGTTTTATAATCACAGTGAACTGGTTGCCTAAGATATATTATGCGTCTTAAACCTATGAACCTCACCAACATTATGTTGACGTTTTATGCATCATTTTCAGGTGAGCATTCTAAGGCTAAGGTAGAGGGAAACGACTAGATGAGACTTAGTTGCATTTGAGAACGATTTATCTTTATGTTTTGATTTGAATATGTTTGATTTTGGATTGTGATACTTTAATGTTTTTCGACTAGTACTTTATGTTTTATTGAGGATACCTTTGGAGATTTGTTTTGGTTATTTTCTTTTGGGGTATCGTTACGACACTTTGTGTCTGTACTTTGCTCTATTTATGTGCATGTAGAAATTCTCTATTTTGACACCATGTGTTGTGATGATATCCATGATGTTGCACTCGCGTTTCCGCCTTGGCGAGGTGTGACAGATTGGTATCAGAGACAAGGTTATAGAGAAGTAGGTGGTTGAACCTAGACTATAACCTAAGAGTCCCTCATATAGATGCATTTAGGGTCTATATATAAGTATGATAATTTATATGATTATTTTTCCTAAATTTACGAGTTGTTTTCTGGCGATTTTTGGATGACTATTTTGTCCCCTATATTTAGTATTGTATACGTCGATTATAGTATGTCACCTCCCTCGCGTAAGAAGTTTCGTTGGGCTATCATTTTGCTACCGGTTGTAAGGGAAGTGGTAGGATGAAGCGGACTAACCGCAGAATCCGAGTTCCCGCTAGCATAAATCTATGTTCGGACAAGGACGGGATGTATATGGAAAACATTGATGGAGAAGAAGTGGAGAGGTTTGCAACCACGGTGACTGTTGGAGATGGAGCCGTTACCAAGTACTCTGGGAAGTGTCCTCACTTCTCATATGAAGGAAAGGTGGTTCTGTCTAAACCTCGTGAGTTGTATGTACTTGTGGATCATGCGGAATTGGAAGAAAGAAACAGGAATGGGTGGTTGAGTAAAGATGAAGGGGAGTTAGGATGGAATGACGTGGATTCGGATCTGGAGTCCGCAGCAGGTAGTAAGTTTAACCGATCTGAGTGGGGAGGCAAGTGCGAGAGTGGAGCTTGAGCCATTGTGCGACGTCTTTTGTTTTGTGTCATGTTTTGGAATTCTTATATTGTCTTTTGCCGTCTGGAGCCATGTTGGAGCACGATTACTCCTGAATATTGGATCGGTTTTATCCAAGTGATTTTGATTATAGAGTTAAAGTGGTCGTTGGAATTGTTCCATGTGAGATGATTGTTTGCATGAAGTGTGGTCATAGGAGGAAGTACACTTGTGAAAGGGAGCATAGATAATTATGGTGGCCAACATAATTATACATGCGTCACAACACAAGTGGACTTGCAAGTATGATAGCATGGATTGTGTTGTGTATTAGGTGCTATGTGGTATATGTGCGTTATCATTGAGATGTGTGGTTTTGGAAGTAAGTATGCGTGTGGAATAGGCCTTATAACTATGGTCGCGAACATAATTATAAGGGTATCACACACGTGGATTTGTGACCATGATTACATTGATTGATGTTTGTTGTTATATGTTGTGGTAGATGTTATGTGATATCATGTTGATGATGGTTGTATGGTTAGAGATGTATTCTCTTAACCGTTTAGGAAATTGTTGTATGTGGGAGTGTGTGGGTGGTAAGATTCCATTCTACCTATCATATGCTGATACCTCGATTATCTGTTGGTACTAATGTTGTGATATTTAAGTTGGTTCTTTTGCTAGACTATTGAATGATGAGCCTAGTGAACTTAGACCTAGTATTGTGATTGAAATAGCTAGTGGTAAGGAGGTAGAGGTTGACAAGATTATTCGTGGGTGTACAATTATGTTAGAGGGTATTTCATTTATGATTGACTTGATACCTTTTGGACATGGAAGTTTTGATGAGGTGATAGGGATGAACTGGTTGTCTAAACATAAAGCCGAGGTTGTATGCCATGAAAAGGTAGTTCGTATTCCTTTAGAGAGTGGTGTTATACTTCGGATACAAGGAGAATGCTTAGGGAATGATTTGAAATCCCTTAAGAATGCGAAATCCAAAGAACTTAAAATAGAAGAGATTCCTGTGGTGTGTGAATTTCCTGGCGTCTTTCCTGACGACTTGTCTGGGTTGCCTCCAATCCGTCAAGTTGAATTCCGTATTGAATTGATTCCTGGAGCGGCACCTGTGGCGAAATCCCCATATCGTTTAGCACCCTCTGAGATGCAGGAGTTGTCCGCGCAGTTGCGAGAACTTCAGGATAAGGGGTTTATCCGACCCAGTCACTCTCCGTGGGGAGCACCTGTGTTGTTTGTTAAGAAGAAGGATGGTTCGTTCCGGATGTGTATTGACTATCGGGAATTGAACAAGTTAATTGTTAAGAATCGGTATCCTCTTCCTAGAATCATTGATCTCTTTGACCAGCTGCAAGTTTTCGATTCTTTTCGAAGATAGATCTACGTTCTGGTTATCATCAGTTAAGAGTGTATGAGGAGGATATTCTGAAGACTGCTTTTAGGACTCGTTATGGACACTTTGAGTTTACGGTTATGCCATTTGGGTTGACAAATGCACCTGCGGTATTCATGGATCTAATGAATCGCATTTGTAAGCCTTATTTGGATAAATTTGTGATCGTGTTCATCGATGAATATTAGTCTACTCTAAGACTGAGAAGGAGCATGGAGAGCATTTGAAGTTGGTCCTTGAATTGCTGGAGAAGGAGAGTTGTACGCTAAGTTTTCAAAATGCGAGTTTTGGCTTAGAGAGTTACATTTTCTTGGACATGTGGTCAATAGTGAAGGTATACATGTAGACCTGGAAAGATCGAGCGGTCAAGAATTGGAAGGCTCCTACGACGCCGTCTGAGATACGTTCTTTCTTAGGATTGGCAGGGTACTACAGAATATTTATAGCGAATTTATCGAAGATTGCCAAACCCCTCACGTTGTTGACCCAGAAGAATAAGAAGTATGTCTGGGGAGAAGAACAAGAGGTGGCTTTTCAGACGTTAAAGGATAATTTGTGCAATGCACCTATTCTGGCGCTTCCGGATGAGCCAGATGACTTGGTGGTGTATTGTGATGCGTCGAATCAAGGTTTTGGGTGTTTACTGATGCAGAGAGGGAAAGTGATAGCCTATGCATCCCGACAACTCAAAATTCATGAGAAAAATTACACCACTCATGATTTAGAGCTTGGTGCGGTAGTGTTCGCTCTCAAGAATTAGAGACATTATCTGTATGGCACAAAGAGTGTTGTTTATACAGATCATAAGAGTCTTCAGCATATCTTCAGCCAGTAGGAGCTGAATATGCGACAGAGAAGATGGATTGAACTGTTTAGTGATTATGATTCTGAGATTCGCTATCATCCTGGAAAGGCGAATGTGGTGGCTGATGCATTGAGTAGGAAGGAAAGGATTAAGCCTAAGCGTGTGCGAGCTATGTGCATGACATTGCAATCGGGAATCAAGGAAAGATTTAAGGTAGCAGGGATCGACAAAAGAGTTATGCGGATAATCGCCGTAAGCCTTTGGAGTTCATTGTAGGCGATCGTGCGATGTTGGAAGTGTCTCCCTGGAAGGGTGTTGTGCGTTTCGGTAAAAAAGGCAAATTAGCACCGAGATATGTAGGATCGTTTGAGATTACGGAAAGGATTGGACTTGTGGCATATCGGTTGAAATTGTCTGAGGAATTAAGTAGTGTGCATGATACGTTTCACGTATCTAATTTGAAGAAGTGTTTGGCGGATGCTAGTCTGCATGTGCCATTAGATGAGATTAAGGTTAACAGGACCTTTCATTTTGTTGAGGAGCCTGTTGAGATTATGGACCGAGTGGTCAAGGGTTTGAAACTTGGTAAGATAGCTTTAGTAAAGGAACGTTGGAATTCGAAGCGTGGTCCTGAGTTTACTTGGGAGCGCGAGGATCAGATGAGGTCTAAGTACTCAAATTTGTTTGCTGATGTGGTTGGTGAGACATGGAGTGTCGCGTCGATCATCTTAGATCATGATGAGATACTTACTTTGCGATTGTGGTATACGTTTTATAGAGCTTTGAGAACGCGGTTGTAGATGAGTACGGCTTATCATTCTTAAGTGAATGGATTAAGAGAGTGTACAAATTTGACGTTGGATGTTTCTTTTGTTCAAGATTGTGGTGCTGCTATTTGCACCCTAGCGTGGGTGAGCAGATCATTTGTAGTTGGATTTAGATCATGGAAGTTAGATGCTGGGTATTCATGAATGTTTTAATTAATGTTGGTGCTATGTGTAACTATTATATGTGTGTGCTACTTGTGGTTACCGTTTGGATTTTCTTTTGGATCGGGGGTAACGTGCCTACCTGTGAGAAATCGTTTGGGTCATTTGTGTTATTGATCGGAGTAATGTATATATTTCCGTGTATCGTTGGATTGTCGGTAATGTTTTCTATCGTGTGTATTCGAGTATTCAATTGGTTCATATCTTGTGGTACTTTCTTTGTGACTGTATGGCGTGGTAGAATTCCCCATAGTCATAAGAAGTGCTAGTGATTTATGGTTTTATGGCGTGGTATTATCCCGCTTGGATATCCACAAATTTTCTTTTGCTGATGTTATTGGTGACTCGAGTAGTTAAATCTCGGGACGAGATTTCTCTAAGGGGGGGGGGATAATGTAACAACCGTGGTTTTGGCAGGTTAGTCAAACCACTAGTGTTGACTTGTTAAATTTTGTTTGGTGCTTTAGAGGTTTTCATGAGTTTATGTGTGGGTTTGGTATTCGATCGTTATGTGTTTGTTGTGGTGTTGGATTCGGGGAAGTTCATTTTGTATACTTTTTGTGTCGTGGAAATGAGTTTTACGGTTTTGTGATTCGGGGTTTTTGTGTAGTAAGTTTTGTTCAAGTTTTTGAGCGTTAGTAAGTTACGTGGTGTTCGGTTTTAAGGGTTATATTAATGATAAGTGTGAAATTCTATTTTTGGAAACTTTGAAAATGATAATTATTCAGGTTGTCGTAAAATGAAGGTTTATCGCGTAAGTTGTTAGATTTCGGTATAGGCTTTTATAAAATAACAAAATACAAGGTTTTATGTTTAATATTAATATAAAGTAAAAAATAAAAAAATGTGTATGTATATACAAAAAAATTGGCCTAAAGGGTTTAATGGGGGAAAAAGGAAACAAATTTGAGTCTAAATATAATTCCTAATTAAAAGGGATATCTAGAATAATCTTAGGGTAGTATAAATACAAACCAAAACACCCTAAAAACGTTTTTGTTGATTATATGGTCGAACCAAAGAGGGCAGAGAAGCAGAGGAAAATTAGGGTTTATTTTTCAAGCCTAAAAATCAAGATCAAGGTATAATTTTCAATACTTGTATACAATTAATTATTATAATTCATGTAACAAGGATATGATGGATTAGGGTTTATCATTACTTCTGTAAATTATTGATATAAAACATGCTGGGATCAATAATTAGTAATATAATGATGATTGGTGAAGAGATTTGGGCATAAAACATGTTAGTTAATGAGTTAGGGTTTTCACAGATTCATAGTGCTGTAAAGATACGAAGATATTTAATAGATGGAGATGATTTAATTGATGATTCTTGAGTCTAAATTGTATTTCAGAGAACGTGCTTTCCAAAAAGTCCGGCTACGAGCGATTTCGAGGTCCGGAAGTCAGTCTAATGATTTTTGCGAGAAAAGGTGTCAAAGCTGTTAAACCGGGACAAATTTAGGTTAAACGTATTAAGGTCAAAAGTGGTTTTAAAAGTGTAATTAGGGTTAGCCCTTCTGGAGAAATTGAGTTCCATATTCCCTTTGACTTCCCGCGAAGGGTATGCGTTAATAAGTTGTGAAACTATGTTTGTTAGGTCAAAACATTTTGGTGTGCGTTCAGATCCGAATCTAGATAGTTTTCATGTTTGATTTTTCAAAGAGCACTTTTGTATGTTTTTAGTGCATGGCATTTTGGGAGAAGCTTGTATTCTCATGAAGGACCATGGTGAATTTTTGGTGTGAGTTTTAGAGCTAATTTTGTTGTGATTTCATGTGGGTAGAAGTACCCCAAAAATATGCGTATTCTGAAAAAGTGTATGCAAGGGATTTAGTGGGTGTAAGTGTTTGGTAGTGGTTAGTATGGAGTTTAGGTGACCCATGGTGGTTTACATGAACCTTATACATCCATCATATGTGTGTTACATGGACTATAGCTTTTAGCTTGGTTGCGTGTAATGTGATCTTATTTTGTTGTATAGATTTATGATTGATAATTTGGAAGCTGCAAAGTTTGAGGTGAGTTTCATAGTCCCATTTTTACTTTGTTTTAACTTGGGATGGGAATGATGCTTGTGTTGAAATATTTTTGAGTTACTGTGATTATGTGGTCGTAAATGCATGGACTTGTAAGTGTTATTATACGTGTATTGCATGTTATGAGATTATTGTGTGGTGATTTTGTGTGGTCCATTTGGAGGGTAGCTATGCTCCCATTATCCAATTGGAGAGTAGTAGCTCTACTCACTATTATTCTATGTGGTCTGATTAGAGGGTATGGTTTACCCATTATTGTGAACTTGGATCGTGGGCGCGTTCCGTCCCAATTGATGTTGGATATTGCTATTTGGATCGTGGGCACATTCCGTCCCTTGTGTCCCTTAAGTGGTATGTTGGTTGAATGACTGAGATTTCATGCTATCTAGTATAATGATTAGTCTTACTGTCCTGCTATGTTTTATAATCACATAGAACTTGTTGCCTGAGATATATTATGTGTCTTAAACCTATGAACCTCACCAACATTATGTTGACGTTTTAAGCATCATTTTCAGGTGAGCATTCTAAGGCTAAGGTAGAGGGAAGCGACTAGACGAGACTTAGTTGCATTTGAGAACGATTTATCTTTATGTTTTGATTTGAATATGTTTGATTTTGGATTGTGATACTTTAATGTTTTTCGACTATTACTTTATGTTTTATTGAGGATACCTTTGGAGATTTGTTTTGGTTATTTTCTTTTGAGGTATCGTTACGATACTTTGTGTCTGTACTTTGCTCTAATTATGTGCATGTAGAAATTCTCTATTTTGACACCATGTGTTGTGATGATATCCATGATGTTGCACTCGCGTTTCTGCCTTGGCGAGGTTTGGCAAGTTGGTCTTTTTCCCAAAGGGTTGGCTTGTCAGTTCTCGCGCCTTACGCATATCTGATATTTTGATATATATTTCCCAACGGATCAATGCTTCCGGTTCATCAATGGCCACATAATTAGAATTTTTATTGCTATAGCCTAAGCCATATGTTATGTTCATTAACTAGCAAAAGAACCCTGAAAGACCAAGGATAGTAGATGGTGCAGTTCGGAAACGACCTCCAATGAGTTCGGGCGAGAATCACGCCATCTTGTTGCTAAAATTTAGGTTTTCATCACCGAAACACTGGGATGGCTACATAACAGAATCCCTCATCAAACAAAGACATAAAAAAGCTTTATGTACAAATTTTATCCACAATCAAATAACTCAAAAGCGATTTTTTCACAACACTATCCCATATATTTTGATAAACAACAAATAACTCAATGGACCACACTTATCTCCACAACCACGATTCTTCTTCTCAGGTTAAGTACTTGAAGACAATCATTAAAACTCTAATTTACTTTTGATCATTACACTCTGTTTAGCAGTTAAGGATAAAAACCATTCTCATTTAAGGCAAAACGCTCATCATATAATATTTTGGCTACCAAAGAAAGAACAATCTGAGTAAATCAAGGTATTCAAAAGATAATCAATCATATGAAAGGCATAGTAATTCATAGTGAATACCATATTTTACCAGATGCTGGCTAATCAGGGAATATGTCTGGTCAGTATAAGAAACTCCTACGATTTTCTTGTTCTTATAAGTTAAAAGCAGTGTAAAGCTTTGGGATGTTGCATTAAATCCAACCGGTGACCTCATCTAAGTATCTAACCATGTTAAACTGTTCCCTAAGTGCAAACATATGCCAAAACCGGACATTTTAAGACAACTATTTTTTTAAACGGAAAACATATATATTATATAGATAAATAATAGCCAAACTAGTTCCATCATATTAACATAACACTACTAATCAAACACGTTCTAAAATTACAAAAACGAATTACAAATACGCTGTGACCAAACCAACACTCTGTATTTATGAGGCACCACTCAGAGATCCACCCGTACGCCACTCGTTGATATAAGCCATTTAATTCAAATTCATAGGTAGCTTTCGATCTTCATGCCTTGGAAGTATATTTTTCAAACTCGCTAGGAGTCAAGAAGCCATTAACATACATTTCTCCCTCTTAACAGTGGCTACCCCATGACATTAAGCTTAATAAGGCTTGGAATGTTCGTGAAACAAGCACACAACAGATCGGCGATATATCATCTTGTATCCTCAAAGTGACCTTCTAGAATAGTCTGATTCTCATGGTCATGAAGGAGATTCAACATGGTCTTGCTGATTTGGTGAATACATCGTGCAACAATGTATTTAGAAACTATAAGCTCATCCTCAACCATACCCATTTGTTCGTTGTCTATACTTCCCTCAATGTTTTCACATTCTTTACGTAACCACTCGCGAAAACCCATGTAAGATTCTTCTTCATTTGTTTGAAGATCAAATTCACACCATTTGTGAAACAGATCAACTTAGGACCATATTTGTGCATTAGCACATTGGGCTAAAAATGATACATGATATGTACATAGCTCTTTCTCGATGGTTGCAACTAGGGGTGTCAATAGGGTCGGGTTGACCCGACCCGAACCCGATAAGGCTAATCGGGTCAAAAAATCTAGTTGGGTTGTTTTGACCCGAACCCGATAACCCGATAGTGTTATCGGGTCGGGTTAGGGTTAAATAAATAATGCTATCGGGTTCTCGGGTCAACCCAATAAGATCCGACAAACAGTTATTGCTTTTTTAATTATTAACTTTTTAGAGCCCAATGTCTGATATCTGTAGTATGTTTAGTATCAATTTCCTATGCATGAACCTTTGGTTACCCATTTTTCATCATTACAGAAAACCCTTCCCTCCTGACAAATCCCTTCCCTACTGACAAATCCATTTTTCTACTCAACCCTCAAAAATCAGTCAAACCATTATAATCTCTTAGTTGTCCATACTTTTCCATAACAACTCACAAGATCATCATCATTCAAAGAAAAGGTCATTGTTCAATAATAGGGTTTATTGTTTGATTTTTAGTTGAAGTTTTGACATATATTTAACTTATTAGTTTTTGTCTTGATGTTTTTTTTTTAATTTATTTTTTTTTTATTTATTATATATTTTAATTTAGATGACGTTGGAATCAAACTCAGTTAATCAAGTACCTGTTGAGGTTGAGAGCAGTGACATGGAGGAGGAGGTAGAACAACCAAAGGGCCGCAAAAAAATCACTTGTATGGATCGATTTTGAAGAACTAAAGCTTAAAAAAGGTGAGAAACTTATCGATAAAAAAGCTAAATGTAAACATTGCGGCAAAATTTACTTATGCCACTCTAGAAAGCATGGTAATACAAATATGAAAAATCATCTAACGACATGCAAACCCTACTTAGAAAAAATAAGTACTTCTCAAACTAATATAACTTTTGAGGGTGGTGATGCAAAAAAGATGATGGCATAGAAGTTTGATAAAAAAAAGTAAGGAAGCTTTAGCACACATGATAGTTGTCGATGAGCTTCCATTTAGCTTTGTTGAGAATTCAGGTTTTAGGTATTATCAAAGAATCAACCAACCTTTATTTGATGTTCCGTGTCGAGGTGCAATAACACAAGAGTGTTTAGGTCTGTATTTACTGGAGAAAAAACAAGCTTCGTGAAACAATTAGGAAAAATATTGGTAGGGTTTGTTTGACTACCGACACTTGGACATCCATTAAAAAGAAGAGTTATATGGCTCTTACGGGCCACTTTATAGATAATAACTAGAATTTGGTCAAGAAAGTGTTGAACTTTTGTCTTCTTGATGGCCATCGGGGGATTGATATAGGAAAGGGGGTTGAGAATTGTTTGAATGAATGGGGTTTCAATAATGTTTTGTCTATTTCAGTTGATAATGCAAGTTCAAATGATAATGCTATTGGTTTTATGAAGCTTATATTTGAAAAAAACCATGATTGTTTGTTATCAGGAGAATGGCTTCATATTAGATGTGCGGCTCATATTGTCAACCTTATAGTGCAAGATGTCATAAAACATGTTGGTAATTCGATTGAAAGCATTAGGTGTGCCGTTAAGTGGATTAAAAAATTGGGAATTAGGATTGAAAAGTTTAATAAATGTGCTCGAAGTGCTAGATGTGATAGCACTAAGAGTTTGGTACTTGATTGTCCAACTAGGTGGAACTCCACTTACAATATGTTGGAAGTAGCTCATGAATATAAAGATGCTTTTGCTAGGTACGATTTAGAAGATGTGGATTTTGGGCTTCATATTGTAAACCAAGGTCATTCGGTTCCAACATCGGAAGACTGGGTTAAAGCTAAAAAGTTGTTTCATTTTTGAAAAACATTTTATGATATTACTTTGAGAATTTCCGGGACTAAGTATGTGACATCACATACACTAGTTTCCAATTCTTTCTTTAATGGCTAGAGATTTGTTGGCCATTCCAATCTCAACAGTGGCTTTAGAGTCGGTATTTAGCACTAGTGGTCGAGTGTTGGATTCATATCGGAGCTCTTTGGGTGACAAAACTATCGAATGCTTAGTTTGTGCTCAAGATTGGCTTCGTATAAGTTTAAATCCTGGAAAGAAGAAGATATGGATACCATTGCAAAAATAAAAAAGGGTATTCTTTTATCTTATATATTTGACAATATTATACATATTATATATCGCTAAATGTATTAATGTTCCTTTATGTAGAGTTGATGGAGCAAGAAGGTGCACGTTTGAATGGTCTTAGATTGATACTATTTCCTACTGATGTCTGCTACAGTACCTTTTTTTTTTTGTTTCACGCCTACTACTAGATGTTTGGTTTTGTTGGGTCCATTCAGTACCCTAGCTTCCTTAAACAAGGATTTGAATAGAAATTAACCTAAGTGTAATATATCCTTAAACGTTATCAAGTCACTGAGTGAACATTCACTCACTGAGTTATCTTCAAGATGCCTAGGACGAGTTTAAGAAGAAGGATTCTCCATTCAGTGAGGCGGAACTCCCTGAATGGCACCTAAGTCAAAGAAGAAGATAATGGGTTTAGTAAGTGATGACAATAACTCACTGAACCCCAGTCTCCTCAACAACTATGAAGAATTAAGACTGAAGATATTGGAAACCAAAGACTGAAGAACTATGAGACTGAAGGAAAGGCGGGACAAGGCAGGAAAGGTTTGAACTGACTTAGAGAAGTCCTTATCACTCTAAGGTCAAACTTTCCCTGAAAGGCTACATACCAAGAACAGTGTCATCACTGTTACTCAGAAAGCACTCTTGTCCTATACCCAAAATAGGTTCTTGTAACAGTGACAAAATACATCAGTATTTTGTCCTGATTAGCTTAGGTAATCTTTTGTCTTGTACATAACGGTTGCTCATTTACTTGTCTATATATAGAATCATAAGATGGAGTAAAAGTGGAAAAGTTTGTGCAATTAATGCTTAGACATTCACAAACCACTTTTACTCCTCCATAGAGCAACCTTGTCCCTGAGATAGCTCAGTGGTTCCTGATAGTTGCCACTTAAGCTTAGCTTAAGTTTAGAGAGGAGACAATACCATACTTGTCATTTCAATCCCAAGTGTTTTTTCCGCAAACACTTGGGTATAGATTCTTTTGATTAACTTCTAATAAGAATTTAAACGTTGAAAAACTCTTGTATTTATCCTTTACGTTTTTACTTATTTTTCTAGTTAATCAATACATTACTAAGCTATGGAACACGGTTAGCTTAACTTTGTAGTTAATTTTAACTATGTAACGGGAACAACAAATGGTATCAGAGCCTCTGGTTTATAAAACTTTTCAAAAACCAAAGAGTGCTCAAAAGTTTTTAAAATCAAGATCCTACCATGGCTGACAGTAATGTACCCCAGCTAGTTGACAAAAAGGGAGGAAGCTATTCAGCTGTTGCTCCTAGACTAGAAGCTGGAAAATTTAGCAAGTTGAAAAAGCATATGCTTTGCTACTTGACTGGTATGGAACCATACTACATCCAATGTATCAATGAAGGTCCCTTTGTCCCTAAGACAGCTGAAGGTCTACCCAAACCTGAAGCTCAGTGGACAATTGATGAGAGAAGGGTGGCTAACCAAGACCAACGCCTGAAAAGCATCATTATATCTTGTCTTCCTGACGATACAATGGAATCAGTCATTAACTGTACAACAGCCAAACAAACTTGACTTGACTTGGTTCACAACTTTGAAGGTCCCTCAGATACCA
Organism: Artemisia tridentata subsp. tridentata; assembly: GCA_021014915.2. Classification (NCBI taxonomy): domain Eukaryota; kingdom Viridiplantae; phylum Streptophyta; class Magnoliopsida; order Asterales; family Asteraceae; genus Artemisia; species Artemisia tridentata. Next base: position 82,461,076 of record CP139502.1, on the reverse strand, counting down.
AGGAAAACAGGATTATGGACCTGAAACTTGAGTATAACACTTTCAGGGCCAAAGACTCTGAAAGTCTCTCTCAGACCTATACACGATACAAAACCTTAATCAATGAACTATCAAATGATGGTGTAGTCTTGTCTAAGCATGAAATCAATGTTGGCTTTGTCAACAGTCTCCCTGAGAAGTGGTTTAAACTTCTCTCAGGGCCTCAGGAATGCTAACCACATTCAAAATCTTGAGCTCCCTGAGATCTATGGGAAGTTTGTCTATGAGGACAACTTAATCTCAAGGAGATACCCAGACTCAAAGAAAACTCATGAGATCAAAAAGGCCCTGACAACCATACCCTTGTCTACTGCTTTTTATTCTAATGGTGTTGTGCAGGATTTCCAAGAGAATTCTGATGATGAGGCTGATGAGAGAACCAGTGAGGAGTACCTTAATGACTTGCACACTGAATTTCAAGAAAGGGCAATCCTTGCTAACTCTAAACGTTTTATTAAAAGAAATCAGTCAAACTTTTCTAAAGCAAAAGCAAATGAAACCACTGAATGTTTCAAGTGTGGTAAAAAGGGTCATTTTGCAAAGACTGTTTTTCGAAAACCACCTCAGAACCCTCATACAAATTCTCTGGTAATAGTTCTTCTTCAGGAACTAGCAAGTTTCAACCTAAAATGCTTCAGTCTACTCAACATTTTCAAAACAAAACTGTTCAAAAAGATTTTGAAGCTAAGTATAGAAAAGTTAAAGCTAAACTTTCTCTCCTTGAGGCCACTCCCTCAGTATCTCAAGCTGCTCAAACCACTAAACCTGTTCAAACAAAGAACAAGGTACTTGTGGCTGAAGCCTATGACTGGGATGAGGAAGATGTCTCCTCAGATGATGAAGAAGTAAGAGTCAGTGCACTGATGGCACTTTCAGAAAATGACAAGCTGGCTGTTGGAAAAAGCCATGCAAGAAATGGAGAGTGGGTTAACATCACCATGAAGAAGGTAAACATCTTACTATCTATGGATGATGATTCTGACTAGCAATCTTACTTGAATTATATAAATGTTGATCTTAAGTTTGTTGAAGAGCAAAGACTTAATTTGTTTTCAAAATACAATAAACTTGTTCTAGAATTAAATAAGTGTAGAGATGAACTACTTGTCTTAAAACAAGCCAAGCTAGAAGCTGTTACACTTCAAATTCAAAACACTAAAATTTTGAAACAAAACCAGGCTCTTCAAACAGAACTCAAGAAAGAAAAAGCAGTCATTGAAAGCTGGACAACAAAGAATCCTAAAGTCTATGAAACAGTTAATCTTATTCCTAGTTCTAAAAAGAAAATCATAGGAGAAGACCAACTTACTGAATCCCTCAATGAGAGTCATAGTGAAAAGGTCTTTTTACCAGCTGGCATATCTTTTGAACAAGAAATGGAACCCAAGTCTAGTGACTGGGTTGAAAGAAACAACCCAGACAGTAAGTTACCTAACTTTGAGACTGGGAAAATCTTGCAACCTGAAAGTCAGGCTATCAAAGATATGCTTGGACACACTGATAAACCCAGTAACACTGAGTCTGTCAATGAATTTGAATCAGAATCACAAACACCTCTCCCACCACTAAAGGTCCTTCAGGGAGCAGCACCATGCTCAGACCTAACACCGTTAGTTTATTCTCAACATTCTCCAAAAGAGAAGTCGGGATTGGGTAGAGCAATCCTGAAGAGATCCTGATGAACTCAAATAAGTATATTTTATTATCATCATTTATCCTATTTATTTGACTTGTTTTATTATATTATCTGTGAGAATCGATACATTAATGTTTACTTTTGTAATTCTCAGGTAAAAACAAGTATTATGTGAAACTTGGCTATTTTGGACTAATTATGGAGCAAAACAAGCAAGAAGTTAAGAGTCTACTGAAATGTACAAGATCAAGATTATTCTGCTCCAGATACGCCGCATCCTACTTATTATATACGGCGCATCACTATCAAGATTTCACAAGCTACGATCCAAGACAGCAAGGACATGCGCCGCATCTAGAAATGGAGTTACGCCGCATCTTAAGGCGGTGTACGAATATTCCTGAATATATTAATCTTGGACCCCACGCGAAGTTAAGTCAATGCGCCGCATCTACTTATCCTATGCGCCGAATCTAGCCCTCAGACAGAAACTATAAATACCCCAAAGTCAGACGAATTTCGGAGTTCGGACATTTAGCTAAACACAAAGACCGAAGAAACCCTAGGACGAATTCAGACGAAGTAGCAGCACAAGACACACCTTGAACGAAGATACAAGAGCTGTAAGAAGGTCCTGCATGTATTAAATTCATTAAGTAGTTTTGTTTTATTGTATTAGTACACTTTAATTTATCAGGATTGATGGGCTTGTGTCATTGATTTAATCATGCACTTCAACTCCCCTTAAAATTGCTTTCCCATTGATTAAAGTTTATATGTTGATGTCTTTGGTGACTTTTATTAGTGCATTGATAACCTCTGTGTCTAGCTGAGCATTGATCGGGTCGCCATGCCTCTGTCCTCGCCTATTTATTTTATCGCCTATGCATTCTATCGTCTGTAGAAAAGTAGGAAGAAAGATAAGTAGGATAGACATAAGTAATCATTAAGGGTTTACTCGCCGATAAGATTAGAGCCAACGAGAAAGGGATTAATCTCGGTGCGTTGCATCGAACTATACACTTCATATAAAACTAGCAATAAAACAAGTGACAAGCTACTTAACTATCAGGACAGGTCTTCTTATTGTCTCAAGTATTTATCTGTGTACGTGTGTGCTAATCGCTGATTCGTGCCTATTAGTTTAGTTTATATTTAATCATAACCAAACCGTGCCAGTCTCTCAGGCTGAACCCCCTTGCGTTAGATTAGGTTGTATAGCTAACTTAAGATATTAAAATACTGATTAGAATAACTAGATAATACGTTCCACTCTTAGTGATCGACACTCTACTTACCATTATATTCATACTGACCGGGTACACTGCTCGTTAAAGTGTGTGTTATTGATAAGTCGGCTAAATATAAATTTAAAACTTGAATACTGCTAAAACCACAACGACATACCGTGGGTATAATAATTAGAGCAATACACACGCACTTCAAGTTTTTGGCGCCGCTGCGCGGAGTGAATTGTTATTATCTGTTAATTTGATTAGTATTTTAATTAGGTTTTTAATTTTAATTCTAACCGCTAACCCTGTTGTATATTAGTTAATTTGCATTCATTGTATTATTTGCGTATTTTCTGTTTTTGTGTGTTTTTATTTTTGTTTCTTTTCGTTTGTTTTATTTTTGTTTTCCTTTTTCTATTTTCTGTATTCTGCTATCGTTGTACTGAGCTAATATAAACGATACGGCGCATCTATTTTCATAGATACGGCGTATTGCGTTTAATTTTTATAAAATACAACGCGTTTAATAAATTCGATACGACGCATCTTTCCCCAAGATACGGCGTATCTGTTTTTAATAAGAAAATTTTCTAAACGATAACGCCATACGACGCATCTACTTTAGCAGATACGGCTTATCTATTATTTTAATTAAAAACTGTTTTCGAATTATTAAACAGATACGACGCATCGATTTTTATCGATACGGCGCATCTACTGAATCAAAAATATGGTATTTTGAAACATAACGAAAATACGGCGCATTAACTTTTGTTAATACGACGCATTTAATTTAATAAATATACGTTGATTTTTGATAATTAAAACTGATACGGCGCATTCTAATTTCTAAGCGGCATATCTATTTTCTGAATAAAAGTCTGATTAAATTTTAACGATTATAAGATACGGCGTATCCAACTATTTGGATATGGCGCATCGTCTGTAGATATCAACAACTTTTATTTTTCTTATTTCCGAACGGAAAATACTCTGACCCTTATACTAGGAAATTTTTAATTTGAAATCTACCTGTCTTTAATTTTCAGGAACAATGTTCGATATTTTCCCCAACTGGTTCGGAAGACCCCAAAGAAACCTCACCATGGAAGAGTTTGCACTACAAATCGCTCAAGCAAATGAAAAAGAACATCATGAAGCAAGAAACTTTATTAATGAATTCAAAGGCAGTCATGAGCTGTTACTAAAGGAACAAAACAACATGATTAATGGATTGGCAATTGAAGTGCACCAATTGTCTACGGTGCTTAACAAGATTCTTTTGGTAAAGCAAGATTTGAAAAGGATTACAACTAGAGGTGGAAAGTCAACCTTTCAAATCGGAGAGACACCCGAGGATGACAGTACAAACAAGATTTCCCCTGAATCTTTATCATCTGAGCAAGAGCAACAAAAAGAGACTAATCCAGAACCTGTAATTAGAGAAGAACCTTCTGTTGAACCTAAACGATCAACACTAACTTTCCCACATAGGGTAAGGAAGGAGAAAGAAGATGCCTATCAAAAGAAGTTCTTGGAAAATCTTAAGCAGCTGCAGCTAAGCATACCATTTATGGAAGCCCTAGTGAAAATGCCAAAATACGCTAAATATCTGAAGAGCTTACTTACAAACAAGTCCAAACTTGAAGAGGCTTGCACTGTAACAATGGGGGAAAGAAGCTCAGCAGCATTACTCAACAAACTTCCATCTAAGGAAAAAGATCCAGGGAGTTTCACTAATCCTTGTCAAATTAAAAATTTACATATTGGAAATGCTTTAGCCGACCTAGGAGCTAGTATAAGTCTTATGCCCTCTTCTATGTATGAAAAATTAGGCCTTGGTGAGCCAAAACCTACTAGGATGTACTTAGAGCTAGCTGATAGGTCCATACAATACCCATTAGGAATAGCTGAAAATATATTAATAAAAGTTGATAAATTTGAATTACCTATTGACTTTGTTATCCTCGATATGCCCGAAAATTCTAGAACTCCTATAATATTAGGACGAGCATTTTTAGCCACTGCTAGGGCCATGATTGATGTTTTTAATAAAAAGATAACTCTTACCATAGGAAAAGATGAGGTTGAATTTAATATGGAACAATCTATGAGTAAAAATAATTCTGAAGACGATGAATGCTATAATATCGATGTTTCTGATGACACGATTAATCAATTTACTCAGAAATTGTTAAAAAGTAATTTGCTTGATTCTTTTCTGCTTAAAAATTTAGAAAACACAATTGCTATAGAAGATCAAGTTGATGAAAATACTATTGATAATTATTTCGCTGTTGATTCCGCTGTTTGTAACGCCATACGGCGCATCGGAAATTTCGATGCGGCGCATTTATCTGATGACAGCAACGAAATAATAAAAGAACAAGTTTATTCCGCTAGTGCTAATGAAATTGATAATGTTAAACCTGTGCTTAAGGATCTCCCTTCTACTTTGGAATATGCCTATTTGAATGGGAACACTAATTCGCCCGTTATTATTGCATTTGACTTAATGCCAAAAGAAAAAGAATCCCTTTTGCAGGTACTATATAAACGAAGAGGAGCATTAGCGTGGAGTATGTCTGATATTAAGGGAATTAGCCCGTCATTCTGTACACATAAAATCCTCATGGAAGATGAATTCAAACCAACCATCCAACCCCAAAGGCGTTTGAATCCAAAAGTCCAGGACGTGGTGAAAAATGAAATTGTGAAATTACTTGACTCCGGACTTATCTACCCTATTTCCGACAGCTCGTGGGTCAGTCCTATCCACGTTGTACCAAAAAAAGGAGGAATGACGGTAGTACTCAATGACAACAATGAGCTAATCCCTTCAAGAACTGTTACTGGATGGAGAGTTTGCATCGACTACCGCAAACTCAATGATGCTACACGAAAAGATCACTTCCCTCTTCCATTTATTGATCAAATGTTAGAAAGACTATCAGGACATGATTATTATTGTTTTTTAGATGGTTTTTCAGGTTTCTTCCAAATACCCATTGCCCCCGAGGATCAAGAGAAGACAACTTTCACCTGCCCTTATGGAACCTTCGCCTATAGGAGAATGCCGTTCGGACTATGCAACGCCCCCGCTACTTTCCAACGTTGTATGACGGCTATCTTCCATGATATGGTAGAAGACTTTATGGAAGTCTTCATGGACGACTTCTCGGTGTTCGGTAACTCATTCAATGATTGTCTCTTTAAACTTGATAAAATGCTTGCTAGTGTGAAGAAACTAACCTTGTTCTTAATTGGGAAAAATGTCATTTTATGGTTAGAGAAGGAATTGTGTTAGGACATAAGATTTCTGGGAAAGGTATAGAAGTCGACAAAGCTAAAATTGATGTAATTGCCAAACTACCTTATCCCACTAATGTAAAAGGTGTTAGAAGTTTTTTAGGGCATGCTGGATTTTATCGTAGGTTCATAAAGGATTTTTCAATGATATCTAGGCCTATGACCCAATTATTGCTAAAAGATGCGAAGTTTGATTTTTCTGAAGATTGCAAAAAGGCATTTAATATACTTAAAGAAAAACTAACTTCTGCACCTATTATAATTTCGCCGGATTGGAATCTGCCTTTTGAACTAATGTGTGATGCTAGTGATTATGCTGTTGGAGCTGTACTTGGCCAAAAGATAGATAAGAAATTTAAGCCAATTTATTATGCTAGCAAAACATTGAATAATGCCCAAGAACATTACACCACCACGGAAAAAGAACTTTTAGCAGTAGTTTTTGCATTCGATAAATTTAGGTCATATCTTATATTGTCAAAAACTATGGTTTACACTGACCATTCTACTTTGAAGTATTTGTTCAATAAACAGGATGCCAAGCCAAGGCTTATTAGGTGGGTTTTATTGCTTCAAGGATTCGATATTGAAATTAAAGATAAAAAGGGTGCCGAGAATCTAGCTGCTGACCACTTATCTAGACTTGAAAACCCTGATATGGAGGTGCTTGATGAAAGGGAAATTGCTGATGACTTTCCTGATGAACACCTTATGATGGTAAGAATTAAGAGCAATAATAATGGACCATGGTATGCCGACTATATAAACTTTATTGTTGCAAACGAAATTCCAAAAGGGCTAACATCCGACGAGAAAAGAAGATTTCTAAATCGCGCTAGTGAGTATATTTGGGATGAACCTTATGCCTTTAAATTATGTCCTGACAATATTATACGAAGATGCGTAGATGGAGATGATGTCCCAGCAATATTAGCATATTGCCATTCAGGGCCGACGGGGGGACATCACGGTGCAGTTATTACAAGAAGAAAAATCCTTGATGCAGGATTTTATTGGCCCACTATGTTGGATGATGCAAAAGATTATATAAAAGGATGTGATGCGTGTCAACGATCCGGAAATATAACATCAAGAAACGAAATGCCGCAAAATTATATCCATGTATGTGAAGTTTTCGACATATGGGGATTGGACTTCATGGGACCATTTCCTGAATCTAAAGGTAATAAGTATATTTTGGTTGCTGTTGATTACGTATCAAAATGGGTCGAAGCGCAAGCATTACCAACAAACGACAGCAAGGTAGTACTTAAATTTTTGCAAAGTTTGTTCTCTAGGTTTGGAGTTCCTAAAGCATTGATTAGTGATAGGGGAACACACTTTTGTAATCACCATCTGGGAAGAGCCTTGCAAAAATATGGAGTGTATCATAGGGTTTCCACTGCATACCATCCTCAATCCAATGGGCAAACTGAAGTAACCAATAGGGCTATAAAGCGAATTCTTGAAAAAACGACTGGATATAATCCGAAAGGGTGGTCTGATAAGTTAAATGATGCTTTATGGGCATTTCGTACAGCCTATAAGACACCAACGGGATGCACTCCATTTCGTCTTGTATATGGAAAAGCATGCCACCTACCGGTCGAAATAGAACAAAGTGCATATTGGGCTTTGACGAAATGTAACATGGATATGGAAGCTGCAACGAAGAACCGTTTCATGGAACTTAATGAACTCTATGAACTAAGAGATGAGGCCTACAAAAATACTAAGATCTACAAAGAAAGAACTAAAAGATGGCATGACTCGAGGTTACATGGGGATAAAACGTTTACTATTGGAGAGAAAGTGCTGCTATTTAATTCCCGATTAAAGATGTATCCTGGTAAACTTAAATCAAGATGGACGGGTCCGTTCGTTGTCATGAAAGTGTATCCATATGGAACTATTGAAATATGCGATAAAAATGGTTATATATTCAAGGTAAGCGGGCAACGAGTCAAGAAATACTTTGATAATAAAATTGAGGATACTGAGAACGAGGTGGTGGAGTTTGAACCTGAAGTATTGGAATAAGGAGCTGAACGTGAGTCTAACTTGAAGACTCTGGAATAAAGACAAGTGCTTACCGGGAGACAACCCGGAAAATTTTTATATTCTGTTCTGTGTCGAGTCAGTCAGGCCCGCAGAAGATACGGCGCATCTCAATCCTGAGATGCGACGCATCTCCTGCACTGGTCATATCTTATTTTATTGTCTGCATTTTTATTTTTAACTTTAAAACTTTCTGTCAGTATTTTAATGCGGCGCATCCCTGGTTAAGGATGCGACGCATCTTCTATTCTGATTCGTACTTATTCCAGGCTCGATACGGCGTATCTTCTTCCATAAGATACGGCGTATCGACTGCCCTGATGATTTTCATTTTAATTTTTAAGTTTTATTTTTGCTAACTACTAATGTATTATGCAAGTTTGAACCTTCTTAACTCAGGTGTGTTTAAGTCTTGATGGTATTATAGATTCCTGCAATTCCTGTGGATACATCAATTATGAAGCTTAAACGTTCTCATCCACAAGTAAGATGATTTTTGCTCTTATACAAATAATGGAGGATCATACCGAGCAAATCTCAGGGGAGTTTTTCTGTTCTAATTCTTTTATTTCCCAGTTTTTAATCTTTGATACAAACAACGAGGACGTTGTTTAACTTAAGTGGGGGGATTGGAGAATTAGAACACTTACTTGTCCTAAACTTTTTTAAAATATGCTTAAAATGTGCTTAATATATCAAAATTTAAAATTTTTAGCATGTTTTTGTTTAAGTCTAAATTACATAGCTGCACACATAACATTATTTCAAAAATTGTGAACTTTTCAAAAATTCACAAATCTATGAGTGTGCCGGTGACTTGTAAACTTTAGAACTTGCCTTGTATACTATTCGAGACCACCATAATAAGTATTATTTATAATTGGAATGACTTGTCTAAATTGGTAAATTTCTAGGATTACACCCAAATAGCCTTTATATGTTATGTGATATTAACTAACTACACTGTTTAGTTAACCCCCATATAAACCTTTTGTTACTCTCACTTTTAGAGTAAGATACCCCTAGAAAAACACTCAGAGCCATTCATTTCGTTTCTTACACCTTTGTTATAATGTTTCGTTACACCCTTACACCTTAGCCTACCCTGTAGATTAAAATCCGTGGTTGGTTAATTGCTTTAGGCAAAGTGTGTTTCCTTACATTACCTGTGTTCGCGTGCGTAATTCATTATCTATGGTTAGGTCGGAAAATTGCACAATGCAATTGGAGTGAAAGTAAATATTGTATATCTTTGAGTTTATTTTTCGTGTGTTTACTACTTTCACTATTACCGTTATTTCTGAAGTCATGAAAAGTATGGAAAAATTATCCAGAGTTATCGTTATAGTGATGTGGTGAAATTTTACACATCTATGTTTATGTTTCAAGTTTAAAAAAAAAAAAAAAAAAAAAAAAAAAAAAAAAAAAAAATCGAAAAAATGAGAAAAGAAAAAGAAAAAAGGAAAAGTTGGATGTTTGTTTTAACCAACTTATGTAAAGTTTTGTATTAAGTGGTTGATATCACCACTAGTTGTTGTATATTATATTTATGGATTGAATGGGAGTTGGACGTTATGGGAATGCCAACTAAGGTTATTCTTTGATTGAGATCTTGTTGAGTATAATTCGTGTCTACCTAAAGCGTGTGTTTCAAGTGTTAAAGCGTGAGTTATTCAGTGATATGAGTCTTATTCATAGGATGGTTGGGATAGTGATTAACCACACTTAGGATTTTAATTTATCTGTTTTGTTTATTTTTCATTTTACACCAATTTGTATCCCAAATATTATCCATACCCTATATTATTCTTTATCCAAACCTTTGATTTATTGAGATTAGGGATTTGAGCAATCTTAAGTATCGTAGTCGTGGACTCGGCTATTTATTTATGATTTTGTCGCCCTTTTTGATATAATATTATTGGTGAAGATTACTTGGTCCTATCTTTAGCCTATTCGAGTTAAGGATTTGAGCAATTGCAAGTATCGTGTTCGTGGATTCAATCATGTATTTGTGATTTTGTCGCCTTTTCTGGAATTTGAGATCGATAGAGATTAAGAAGAATGATTAACCCTTAACCAACAAACCCTTTTTACCGCTTTAGACTTGTTATTCCTTGGCTTTAGTGGAGGAGATGCGTATACTTGCCAAGCTTATGATAGAATATTCGTCACGACTGGACAGTTAAACGATTAGATTTGCTTTTATCAAAATATATTTTATTTTACTTCTAATTCGTTAAGTGTTTGGTTGTGTGATTATGACAAAATGAATACATGCTTAAATATAAAAATAAATCCTAATATCCTTTAGGATACATTTTCATAAGATTAATTCTAAGGTTTACTTGGGGACAAGTAAAGTTCAAGTGGGGGGATATTTGATGAACTCAAATAAGTACATTTTATAATCATCATTTATCCTATTTATTTGACTTGTTTTATTATATTATTTGTGAGAATCGATACGTTAATGTTTACTTTTTTAATTCTCAGGTAAAAACAAGTATTATGTGAAACTTGGCTATTTTGGACTAATTATGGAGCAAAACAAGCAAGAAGTTAAGAGTCTACTGAAATGTAGAAGATCAAGATTATTCTGCTCCAGATACGCCGCATCCTACTTATTATATACGGCGCATCACTATCAAGATTTCACAAGCTACGATCCAAGACAGCAAGGACGTGCGCCGCATCTAGAAATGGAGTTACGCCGCATCTTAAGGCGGTGTACGAATATTCCTGAATATATTAATCTTGGACCCCACGCGAAGTTAAGTCAATGCGCCGCATCTACTTATCCTATGCGCCGCATCTAGCCCTCAGACAGAAACTATAAATACCCCAAAGTCAGACGAATTTCGGAGTTCGGACATTTAGCTAAACACAAAGACCGAAGAAACCCTAGGACGAATTCAGACGAAGTAGCAGCACAAGACACACCTTGAACGAAGATACAAGAGCTGTAAGAAGGTCCTGCATGTATTAAATTCATTAAGTAGTTTTGTTTTATTGTATTAGTACACTTTAATTTATCAGGATTGATGGGCTTGTGTCATTGATTTAATCATGCACTTCAACTCCCCTTAAAATTGCTTTCCCATTGATTAAAGTTTATATGTTGATGTCTTTGGTGACTTTTATTAGTGCATTGATAACCTCTGTGTCTAGCTGAGCATTGATCGGGTCGCCATGCCTTTGTCCTCGCCTATTTATTTTATCGCCTATGCATTCTATCGTCTGTAGAAAAGTAGGAAGAAAGATAAGTAGGATAGACATAAGTAATCATTAAGGGTTTACTCGCCGATAAGATTAGAGCCAACGAGAAAGGGATTAATCTCGGTGCGTTGCATCGAACTATACACTTCATATAAAACTAGCAATAAAACAAGTGACAAGCTACTTAACTATCAGGACAGGTCTTCTTATTGTCTCAAGTATTTATCTGTGTACGTGTGTGCTAATCGCTGATTCGTGCCTATTAGTTTAGTTTATATTTAATCATAACCAAACCGTGCCAGTCTCTCAGGCTGAACCCCCTTGCGTTAGATTAGGTTGTATAGCTAACTTAAGATATTAAAATACTAATTAGAATAACTAGATAATACGTTCAACTCTTAGTGATCGACACTCTACTTACCATTATATTCATACTGACCGGGTACACTGCTCGTTAAAGTGTGTGTTATTGATAAGTCGGCTAAATATAAATTTAAAACTTGAATACTGCTAAAACCACAACGACATACCGTGGGTATAATAATTAGAGCAATACACACGCACATCAGATCCACACTTGAAGTCTCAGTTCCCACTGATGACACAACACCTTCAGTCTCAACTGAGGTGAACACTGAAAGCCCTGATTCAAAATATGATCAGTTGGCTGAGCTTGTCAGAAATCTGAGTGAAAAGATTGAATCATCTAAAAAACCTCCTCAATCTAAGATTAAGGAACTCAAACCAGCTTCCTCAAGCACCTCCAAACCAAAACCTTAACAAAGATGTGAACTGTGTAACTATACAAATCATTCCACTGATGACTGTTATAGAATCCTCTTTTGCATGATATGCAAAAAGGAAGATCACAGGACTTCTGATCACTTATCATACACAGTCTCATCCAATGTTGCAACACACTTTAAAGCACAGGCTTTTCAATATCATTCTGGTTCAAAATAGATACAAAGGCAAAAGGCAAAGCCTTTTTTACCTTGTCCACATTGTGGTTTCAATGACCATCATCCTGATGATTGTTTAATATATCCTTGCTGTGACATATGTGGAGATCTCACTCATGACACTTCAGGACATGAAAATGTCATTCAGGCTAGAAGAGGCATTACCAAGTCCTCTCCTCAGTCTACTGAGTCCACATCAACAACCAAATTTAAAGTCTATGGAAGAACAGTCCATACCACCACTGACCATGCATCAATTGTATCTTTCAAAAAGGCCATCAAAGCTAAGCCCACTAGGAAGTAGGTTCACAAGAAAAACTAACACAGCTTACTATTTGTGCAGAGACATGCCAGGGACCTTTAAAACCAAACAAAACTTCTCCATCAAAAGTTGCCTTCATCTTCCCCATATAGATCTTTTTGGACCTATCAGTCCAATGTCCATTCATCATGAGAAGTATACTCTGGTCATAGTGGATGAATACTCACGATACACTTGGGTTTACTTCTTGGCCAAAAAGAGTCAGGCAGCTAAAACAATCATGTCCTTTGTCAGGAACATTGAAAACTAAATTGACATATTAGTCAAACAAATTAGGACTGTTAATGGGACTGAATTCAAAAATCATGATCTTGAGTGTTTCTGTGATGAGAAAGGAATTTCTCAAAAATTCTCTTCTCCTTACACACCTGAACAAAATGGTGTTGCTGAATGGAAGAATAGAACACTCATTGAGGCTGCTAGGACAATGCTAAATGGATCAGTACTATCCAAACATTTTTGGACTGAAGCAGTTAAGACTGCCTGTTATACTCAAAACAGATCCACCATTGTCAAGAGACATAGCAAAACTCCTTATAAGTTATTCAAAGGAAGAATCCCTGACATCAGCTATTTTCATGTCTTTGGGTGCTGTGTGTTTATTCATAATCACAAGGATCACTTAGGGAAATTTTGATGCAAAAGCTGATGATGGATACTTTCTAGGATACTCTCTTGTCTCTAAAGCCTTCAGGGTGTTCAATACAAGGAGACAACAAACTGAGGAAACATTTCATGTCACCTTTGATGAGAGTACTGAAGTAATCAAATTCTCAAACACCTCAGTGGAAGAAATTGGAATTGATGACTCATCAAGATACCCTACTGATGAATATCATCCTGATAGTAATCCTTCCATTCAATATCAAGCAAATGCTGAGATATCCTACTACATTCTCCCACATAACCTCCCTCAACCAACCATCACTGAGTTTGTTGAAGCACAAACATGTACTGGTGAAATCAATCAGTCTGAAAAAATTGTTCAGGAACCAATCAATCTCACTGATCAACTTGGTCAGTCAGATACTCAAGATCTTGAAAATTTTCAAGTTTTTGCACATGAACCTGCAGCACCACCCAATTAGGCCTCTACAATTTCAAATCAATATCCAAAACCTCAGGACAGTTGGACTAGGTTTAAAGATATAGAACTTGTCAACATAATTGGAGAGCCCTTTGAAGGAATGCTTACTAGAAGCATGGCTGCTAAACTTAAGGCAGCCTCAGCCAATGAATGTCTATTTGTGGACTTCATCTCCAATATTGAACCTAAGAGTGTCAAAGAAGCACTGAAACATCCTAGTTGGATTCAGGCTATGCATGATGAACTTGATCAATTTGACAGAAACAAGGTAATGACCTTGGTCAAATGTCCTCAGGATGTTTCCATCATTGGCATGAAATGGGTATTCAAGAACAAGACTGATGAAAATGGCATAGTTATTAAGAACAAAGCCAGACTTGTTGCCAAAGGTTATAATCAACAAGAAGGCATTGACTATGAAGAAACATTTGCACCAGTTGCAAGAATGGAAGCCATCAGGATCTTCCTTGCATATGCAACCTACATGAACTTCAAAGTATATCAAATGGATGTAAAAAGTGCCTTCCTCAATGGAACACTGAAAGAAGAAGTTTATGTTCAACAACCTCCTGGATTTGAAAGCAGTGAGTTTCCTGACTATGTCTGCAAGCTTGACAAAGCCCTTTATGGACTTAAACAAGCTCCTAGGGCATGGTATGAAACTCTTTCAGCCTTCCTCATCCAAAACAAATTTGTCAGAGGGAAGATAGACAATACCCTGTTTATCTATAGGACAAAAGAAGACGTTATTCTTGTTCAAGTGTATGTGGATGACATCATATTTGGCTAAACAAATTAAAAACTTTGCAAATAGTTTGAAAAACTGATGACAAAGAAATTTGAAATGAGTATGATGGGAGAACTCACTTACTTCCTTGGACTTCAGATCATGCAGACTGATAAGGGAACCTCCATCAGTCAAGAAAAGTACACTAGAAGCCTACTTAAAAAGTATGAGCTCAGTGACTGTGCTTTAGTGAAAACTCCTATGGTTTCCCCAAACAATCTAGGTCCTGACCCTGCTGGGAAACCAGTAAATCAAACTCTATTTAGAGGTATGATAGGGTCACTGATGTACCTACTTTCATCAAGGTCTGACATCCAATTTTCAGTCTGTCTATGTGCCAGATATCAGTCTGACCCAAGAGAATCACATCTCACAGCTGCAAAAATGATCATCAGGTACCTGAAAGGTACTCCAAATCTTGGATTGTACTACCCTAAATGTTCAGGTTTTGATCTCAAAGGGTACTCAGACTCTGACTATGCAGGCTGCAACATGGATAGGAAAAGTACTTCAGCCTCCTGCCAATTCCTTGGTGGTAAACTAGTCTGTTGAAGTACTAAGAAACAACAATCAGTATCCATGTCCTCAGCTGAGGCTGAATATGTTGCAGCAGCCAGTTGTTGTGCAAATGTGCTATGGATGAAAAGTCAACTCAGTGACTATGACATCCATTACAAGATGGTACCCATCTTTTGTGACAACACAAGTGCCATTGCTATCTCAAACAATCCTGTTCTTCATCAGAGAACCAAGCATATTGATATCAGATATCATTTCATCAGGGACCATGTCATGAAAGGTAACATTGAATTACACTTCATCCCCACTGAATATCAACTAGCTGATATATTCACCAAACCTTTGGATGAACCAACTTTCACAAGACTGAAGGCTGAATTAGGGATGTTGGATATTGAAAATCAGTCCACTGACTAAACCTATCCAACTAAGTGTAAATTATGGTAACCATTGGTCCCTAACTCAACAAATCTCTCAGTGAATGAGCATCTGATGTCTCACTGAATAACCTTCCCTAAAACACCTTCACACTGAATGAAAAGTCATTCAGGGGCCTCAAGACATCAACAAATGACATTCAATGCAAAACTAAATGCTCTAAGTACTTAGTTAGTAAATGTCCGAGGTTGGTAACTGAACACATATTTAATATAGGAATATATGTTCTTTTACCTTCTGGCATCCACATCTTGAGCCCCCACATCATCACCACATATCCCACTTGGCATTTAATGCCACTCCTCACAAGTAATATCCTTTGATATTATATGTGGTGACGTCACCCTGCAAAATGCACTTTTTGTAGAACGTCGCAACTGTTCACCTTGACAGTTGCGCAAAACCCGGGAAGTGGATTGGTGGCATTTAATGCGGATATCAAACGGTTATACAAAACAGTTTTCAAACTTTTTAATGAAATTCGCAAAATTGCATAAAACACCCCTCTCTCCTCTTCCCTATAAATACCCCCACAAATATTAACACACACACGCTTTGGAAATATTAGTCAAACTCTAGCAATTTCTCTCAAAACTTGTGTGTGTTTTTCATCTCATAACCAGACCTTTTCTTTAAAATCAATACTTTTCTCTTAAAATGGCTACTTCTAAGGCTATTACCTACGCTCCAAATGTGGAATTCCAACTGGAAAGCATAGACATGACAAAAAACAATGTCATAGGGAACTTTGTCTATCTGGAAAATTGCTTATAAGGATATGGTGAAATACCTTCAAAACTGTTTTCTCTCTACGGCATTTACAAAGACACCCTCACTCACTTACAATGACTACTTGAGGGTGTTTTGGTGTACAATAGTGGTCACCAACCCTGATGTCACCAAAGACTCTAACATTAAGTTCTCAGTGAACAATGGGAGGAAAACCCTCTCCCTTGACTACAAAACCTTCATCAAAGCCACATGCCTTGATTTCACTGAGACTTTTGCCCCTCAACCATCAGAGAGTGAAGTAAAGGCCGAATTGCTTTTACTTGGGCCACATGACGATAAACACCCTGATGTGACCCCAGGGACCCTTTTGGCCAAAGCCCCTATTATAAAAACATGGTTTCCAGCGGTTTGGAGGATACTGATGACTTTTGTCATTCAGGTCCTGGGTGGAAACAAATCCTCCACGGAGCAATTGAACACTGCTCAACAAATGATAGTGTTCAGCCTCCTTGAAGGTAGAAAAATTGATATTGGAGAAATTATCTTCAGGGACCTCATAGTCAAGCTCTCAGGAAAATCCAGGCAAAGATACATGTCTTACCCTAGGTTCATTTCCTGTGTGCTCCAAGACTTATTGGGCTCTGAGTACGTTAGGCCAAATATATAGGGATCTGTCCCTGATGTCTTACACAAGGCCAACTACTCAAGAGACCCCACTGAGGTCACACAAATCACCCTGACCACCTACATGTTGATGGTCATTCAGGGTGCTGACGCTATATCACAGTGCCTTCTCCTTCTAAGAAGGAGAAAAAGAAAAAGAAGAAGGGGTCCAGGAAGGTGGTTCAACCCAAACCACTCGACACTGAGACCTCTGCTTCACAACCTGAGAAAAAAGGGCACAAAAAGCCCCAGCCCGCTGAGACACCCATTGAGGAGGCCAGTACTCAATTGACCAAAGAACAAACACCAACGGAGGGCACTGAGAAATCACACTCAGTGTCCTCGGGCAAACCCCCTCCTAAAGACTCTGCTGACATAAACAAGTCAGTGGAGTCAGGAACCATTCAACAATCACTTCCCGATGAAAGCATTAGTACATCACAACCTTTGCCCGAGGGAGAAAAGGGTGCTGAATCCTCAGTAGAGCAGCACTACTCTACCGAGAAAGGGACCCACACCCTCTCACATCCTGATTATAGCTTTGATAAATCACAATCAGTGTCTTAGGGAGGACTGGTCTCTATATCTTCATCAGGGCAGCACAACCTTGGTGGAAAGGGGGACCTCAACATCTCACATCCTGCTTATGGCTCTGATAAATCACAATCAGAGTCTCAGGGAGTACCGGTCCCTATATCTTCATCAGGGCAGCACAACTCTGGTGGAAAGGGGGACCTCAACATCTCATTTCCTAGTGATGGTACTGGCTCAAACCCACCAGTCCCTGAAGGAACCTCAGGGGACAAAGACTCAGGGGGCATGCAACCACCCGCTGATATGGAACCTACACCCCCTCACGGCGTTGCGCATGACTTGGGAATGACTTGAAGAATCAGAGGAGGAGCTAGTGGACTTTGCAGATGATGAAATTTTCCCTGCTGGGGATGCCATGGATACTGATGAACAACTCACTTATGGGTCCCCTCAGCATACTCAACCAGAAGCTTCATCTCCTCCTCAAGAAGTCAACTCCCCTCATCCTGAACAACTATCTCACTCACCCCCACCTGAAGATCAACCTAACACACCATCATCATCATCATCCTCATCTCATCACACATCAGGCTCCTCAGACTCTGCTGCTATAATTCCTGACTATTTGCAGAAGTATGATGACGTGCTGATACTCACTGAAAGGCAGCTGGTCAAGTTCCTTAGTAAATCAAATACTGCCCTCTTCAATGAGATCATCAAAGAGCAGTGAGATCAGCACACTAAAGCAGCAGCCAAATGGATTTGGGTTTAATCGTATTTGCTTTTGTGGTTTTTGAAATTCTATATTCTTTGTTACTATAGTAAGAGATGTTAATTGAAGGTATGTAGTTTAAGTTTCTGGGTTTTTGTTTAATCTTGGAAGAAGGTTGTGTGTAAGGTCTTTTTTTTGTTTATAAGAATGATGATGAAGTTGATTATAAGAGGTTGTGTGTACTTTTTAGGTTTTTTTTATTGGTGGAGTAGCTTGGATGGTTTATCAGTTTGGATTTTTTAATTTTTCCCAGTAAGTTTTTATGTTAATTTTACTTTGTTTTTTAGATTTTATGGTGTTGTTCTTTAAGTTTGCAATGTTTTTTCATTTATATATATTGCTGGGGTTTTTGTGAAATTAGTGGTGTTAGGGATTTGGGTGTCATATTAATTTAGGGGGCTGACTCTTTCGAGCTTATCACCTCATCAACTTCAGCTTATTCACCCACTCGAATAAAAAAAGTGGCCTTATTGACTTTCTCAAAATCAAAATAAGCCCATGAGCCTGTTGAAAACAAGAATTTGTAGATCATGTTGCGACCAATATCATGAGGAACTAATGAATGTCTAATGGTCATTATTAATAATATGTTCAGTTTCAAGTATATGGATTCATATTTTTATAATTGGTTTGTGTTTTTTACAGAGGACATGTGTTCAGAATGATGTTGCATTTTTCGAAGTGTGAGGATGGTCGTATCTTGGCGGGGCATTTATACAAATGCAGCCATGGCGATTTTCTCGGCTTTGCGTGTACGTGTGGTTGTATCGGCTAAGTTGTTCAAAGCTTCTTGCTTCATAAGGCCAGAACGGGTTACATTCGTTCCCTTTATCTTTTTGCAGGCGATGATGATAGCTGTTTCCTTACTGTACGCGACTTACCGATCACAGCATCTAGGCGAGGCGACCACATTCAGGTTGTGGTCGCAGCCATTGCAACTGTTTGGTACCGCTTCAGTATGCGCAGACCTGAGCCCTATTTGTCGCTGTTGTAGGGATCGAATCATATGTGGCCCTTTATAACTGGGACTTTCCTGAGCCTTTGGCAAACAGCTGTGGTAGATGGCCTCAATACTCTAAGGCAATGATGATGATCACATTTTACTTACCTCCTTATCTTGGCATGGCAGCCACACTAGAAATGTGGTTGCAGCCATGTCGTGAGTTTTGTACCGGTGGTGAATTGGTATATCTGAGCCTATGCATTTCTCAGAAATAATTAGTGGCCATTGCCGAGTAAAATAAGTTTATTGAAGGTTTTTTTAGATGTTTTATGCGGGTTTATATTTGGCGGAAACAGGGGCGTACCAATCTTGGTTTTTTAGATGTTTTATGCGGTTGTCTCATTAACCTTATGATTTCCGGGGCGATGATAAATTTTTCTTAGTGTCCAGCCCGCCATATAGTGGCCCGGTTCTTTGTATTGAGTAGCAAAAGTCAGAAAAAGAGGTATGTGATCTACCCATGTTTCTTGGTAGTAGTATTTTCTTGTAACTCATAATAGTATGCATTATTTGATTTTTGTTTATGATCTGATTAAGGGGGTGTTTGGATGAGCTTATTTTACCGGGTTACAAGCTGATTTGTATTTGGCAAAGCTTATGACCTCATTTTTTTTGGTTTAAGAAGTTATTAGATTGAGCTTTTGCACTTGAATAAGTACATAGGCTAAATTTGATAAGCTTTTTCAGCAAAAAATCCGGTTGAGGAAGAAAGTATAAATCTTCCTTTTGTAATATGAGTTTGTTTTGCAGTATGCGTGTATGTGTTCGATGGTTCTGCTTAACTGGATTTTCTTATTGATTTCAGGCATACATTGAGTAATTGATTGATAGATGAAGTTCTACATGTGGTTGCTTAACTTATTCACGAATATATCAGGACAAATGAATAACGCGCCTTATGTTTCTTTACATTGACAGTCCTCTGTTAACTGTGTAGGTTCCATTGTACCTGGCTGCAGTGTGTCAGCCCTGTCGCGTGGGTGTAATCGACATACACATAAACGTAATCGAGGTGTGTGGCTATAGAATTGTGCTTTTGGGTACATTATTCGGTCAGATCCCTTGTTGGACTAACTTTTGACTTTCATTTTTGCAGCTGTACCCCACCAGACGCAACAAGGTTTCCAAAAAAAAGCTGCACAAAACGGGCCTGCAGTGGCGGCTGCAAATTCAAGGTTTAGTTGACAGGTTAATGAATCAGTCTTATCATGAATTATTTATTTCTTTTGTTTGATTTTTGAGATAATTGTTACGTTGTTCGATTGCTACAGGCATGATACAGTTGGCGGTGCTTTCAGTTATACTAAACGTTCTTGAACTGCACCTGCTATAGATTAAAAAAGAATGCAGGTTTGTGTTTTTGCTACAAAATTCGCTCTCACTTATTTGTTAGATTGGTTTACTAAACTTGGTCATGCGTTGTAGGTGGGCTGCTTTAGATTCTTCAACCTTGGAGCGGGATTTGGTTCCGTGAGCAACACGATCAACCAAACCTGTATTTCATCCTGTTGATGACGAGAGAAAGGTATGATCTGAATTTACTTGCTTTTTTATTATCGTATGTAGCTTAATTTGGCGGGTTCACAATATTTTCATGCATCTTGCGATTTAAGCTCCGCATTTAATGTTTTGGTAACTGACGTTAACAAATTATTAGTGCGTGGATAGTTTATAATGATAATTAGCATAAGCTATGTATGAAACAACTGAATCGCAAATACATCTTATACTTCTACTATCCTGCTAACGAATTGCACAATGACACTACAAAAACAAAAAATAACGATAATCTACAAAACTGCTGCAGTACTAAATTGAAATAAACATGCTATTGGAACACTTACTTTTACTGCACACCTGATACATCTTAACCGCCCAACCATCATCTGCATTCGTTGATAAAGTTATTGTGAAAAACTAGATGGGACGATTGAATAGTTTTACCGGTTTTTAGGGTCTTTTAAATCTTCTTAAAAACTTTACTATTGGAAAACTTTGATTTAATTCTTATGTGCAATCAATCAACACCAATATGGACTACACACTAAATTAACTAATTATAAGTAATGAAAGTAAAGAGAAGAGATAGAAAGATCAAACCGGGACAAAGGATTTATAGTGGTTCGGCTACGAAGCTCTTCTTCGCCCTACTCCACTCCCCGAGTACCAAACTCGAGAGTTTCAAGCACTATGTCAACAACCTCCCTTTAGGCGGAGAAAACCGTACACGTCGCTTATCCTATTTCCGACACTAAGCTAAATGTCGAGTGCTAATCTTAGCTAGCACCAATCTACCACGATCCACTTGATCCTTTCTACTTCACACAAGACTCGATCTACCCGATCTACCTATGATCCTCTTGATCAATCACACAAGCCCAATGGCTTCAAGAGATCTCCAAGATCTCGACACGATCACAATGATCAACCCTCACATGACTCACTCTAATATATCTACCCTTGATCTTCTTGATCAATCACACAAGCCCAATGGCTTCAAGAGATCTCCAAGATCTCAACACGATCACAATGATCAACCCTCACTTGACTCACTCTAATCTATCTACCCTTGATCTTCTTGATCAATCACACAAGCCCAATGGCTTCAAGAGATATTCAATATCTCTATAAGATCTCAATGATCTTCACTCTCACTCTCACAAAAGAAAAATGATCTTGATGTATGCTATGATACAATCAAGTGTGTAACAAATGTTACAAGTGCTCTAACTACAACTACAACTCTTGTATCTTCTAGGATACCTTGAGTTCTTCTCTTGCACTTGAAGAGGAATGAAGAGGATCACTTGTATGGATGATTTGATCACTCTTAAAACAAAAGAAAACCTAACTAAATGATCAAGAAGAGAAGAAGGTGTGGGAGTATTAAACTCAGAAGTTTCTGTGTGAAAAAGGGTGCCCAAAATCTGTGAAGTGGGCTGGTATTTATAGGCAGAAAAAATCTGGTCGTTATAAAGGGACGGCTCCACTAAATCACACACGGCT
Organism: Artemisia tridentata subsp. tridentata; assembly: GCA_021014915.2. Lineage (NCBI taxonomy): Eukaryota > Viridiplantae > Streptophyta > Magnoliopsida > Asterales > Asteraceae > Artemisia > Artemisia tridentata. The sequence goes on along the minus strand of CP139502.1, from coordinate 82,438,755 downwards.
CCACTAAATTTAGTGGAACCGTGCCAGACAAAAACGCTCCTCTTTTTGTCTTTTCTGGTGAAAACTTATTTGGGGAAGTTTGGAGCTGATTTTGGGGGGAAAAATAGCTGTTATGTATTTTAAACTTATTTTTCCATTAAAACATTTCTTAATTATTCAAAAATAATTTGTAAAGTATATTTTTGAAAGAAATGTTTTGTCACATTAAAATGTGAAGTCTTAAGCACAAATTCACTTCTTTGATCATTAGTCAAGTTGTAAATTTGTTCTAGAGTGATTTGCGTAGAAACGGGATCTTTCGATTAAAAACTTGTTTACGTTAATTTTAACGTAACGTGTTTTCACATTTTGTCATCCTCAAAACATGAAGTTATCGAAAGATAGAAATAACATTTTTAGAACATTATTTGCATCAACAATCTCCCCCTTTTTGATGATGACAAAACATAAACTCATTTTAAGTTAAAATTAGTTTTAACAAGTTTTTAATGAGTTTACTCCCATTTCTCCCCCTTTTTGTCGAAGCAAAAAGGTTGCTAAGGCTCCCCCTTGATGTATACTCCCCCTCGTTTGGAGGACACCAAGGAATCGAGCAATGATTCGCGCTACAAAACAAGGTTAGATAACAAGTATACAAGATCTAACGGGTAACACTTATGACAAATATCCTACAACAAAAATGACTAAGTAGCCAAGCATAAAAGTAAAAATGAAACAACTACATGAAAGCCCATTCATTTATAAAAATAAAACAAATGTCATATGTAGGTATGACTACATCATAGAAGCAAAACAAGTTACAAGAAAGCACATAAACAACATTAGTGATATGAGACTTCAAGATTTGCTTCAAATGTCAAAAGGGTCCTAAGCTTTTATTTGAGAAACTAAACATAAACATGTTTAGTTGGTTGGGCTATTTGGTGGTGGATGAGGTGGTATGATGGGTCTTTGTGGTGGTGTGAGGAGGTGCTCAAGGTAGGAGAATTGAAAGCTCAACTCATCCCTAAGGCACATGATGAGGTGTTGGTTGTGATGGCAACATGGACAACTTAGTGTATATGGTTGTAGGGGATAAAGAATGGGATGACCCATTAGTGGTTGTGGTGATGGTAAGAGTGAAGATGATGATGTGTTACTCCCTAGCTCAAAGGGAGTTGATGGTGAAAGAGTGAGTGTAAGTGCCAAAGGTTGTGGGGGACTTGGTGGAGGCAAGGATGTGGCAATCCTAAAGGTTAATGAGGATGATGATGTGGTTGGCCTAATTGAGTTGGCCTTTGATGGAGCTAGGGGTGTAGAGATTGAAGTGGTGGATTTGGTTGAGGTAAGTGGAGTGTGGACATCTTCATCATCATCCAAAGTGAGATCAATCAGAATGATCTCATTAGTTGGTTTGAGGTTAAACCTTGGCTTTTTAGCTTTGTGTGAAGTGGTAGCCATTGTGGAAGACATGATAAGGGAATGGTGTGTGTGGAATGGTGGTGGAAGAGCAATGCATGATATGAGCTTATATAGCTAAATCAAAGCATGCAAGGTTGGATAGGATGGTGGATTTGGGGATATGGGTATATTGGAATCAGTTTGTGTTTGCAGAATTTCAGGAAAAGAGGGCCAAAAAGTGGAAGAGAACAGTTAAATTCGTCTTCCCAGGGTACAGTACAACTAAATGACCCACGGCACCACTAAATTTAGTGGAGCCGTGCCCTATTTAGTGGAGCCGTGTCCTGCAGTTGACTCTTTTTCCAGTTCTGCAGGTTCTAGGCAGCCTAAAATAGGTAATTCTGGGTGGACTATTTGCAGCAAATCCCAAAGCCTCAATCCACTAAAGAATAATCACATAGATTTCCTAACACTAGTCTTAACTAACAACTAATAATATCATGTGATTATCTATTGTTTAGGCAACTATTAAGCATGCATCATTCTAGGCAATTTTATCATCTAGTGCATGCAATAAAATAAAAGAAAATTTATGAACTAGACAAAGCTTACAAATGTAATAAAACATAAAGATTGATTAACTTATTAAAGTAACCAATGTCAAGCAAGAAATGTTAAGATAATTCAAACTTGTTTATGTTGGATGGACATTGCCATGACCCCATTAATTATATCTTAATAATACTTAAGTTAGTGATACTACTTAAGTTAATCCTATCTAATCTCTTCTCTTCCCTAACTTCTTTATCTTGTTCCCGAGCCCCTTGATTGCCTTGCCAATGGACTTGAACCCCCCGATTGTTTGCTCATGCATCGACACTTGTCGATTGTACATGGTTGTTTGCCTTCTCATCACCGAAGTTAAGTTGGTTTGGTTGAAAGGAAGGTCGGAGGTTTGTTCAAACGATGACGTGTCAAGGTTGCGAAAGTAGGTGTCGGGAGAGGGAGTACGAGGACGAGACGTTCCTTCTTCGTTCACCTCATCATCGTCCTCATCCATAGGTTGAGAAGACGAACCATGACCGAAGGAGGAAGACGAGAAAGTAGCATCGGAAGTGGATTTACGACCACGTTTGGACCCTTTATCCTTACGTTGATTTGTGCGACGTTGTGGTCCACCAAGGGGTTTCATGATGGGATTGACTAGGACATAGTTGACACTATAAAGATGTGGGTAAGTTTCCATAACCCACTTGAATAGACGAGTAAGCAACATGCCATATGGCATGAGCTTATCGGTCCGACTGTGAATGTTGGCAATCCTTTTGGACATGTAGTATGCGAGGTTGTATGGCTCGTTGATACTTAGACAATAAAGCATATGGGCAAGACTAGCCGGAACATGATCCCGGTTGCCCGCAAGACTCAAGACATTTTCTCGCAGAAGAAGTTCCCAACTTTTAAGATCGGGAAGAATCTCTTTGAGATAGATTCGATTGGGATCGAGATAGACAATGGAACCATCACGATTTTGATGCGTGTTGGCGACTCGAGGAATTTGGATATGTTGTTTTATGGTTTCGAGGTTGGGGATTTTGGTACGATAAGCACCTTCACTTTCAAGATTATTGTGAAGTAACTCCAAGGAATGGTCTTCAGTTTATGCACACTGACCATACGAAGGAACACCGAGAATGTCACCAAGCTCGGCGATGGACAAAATGATGTTTTAATTTTGAATCCAAAAATCAAGGAAGACATTACTCTCAAGGTCATTGAAGGTGCGGACTGTACTATAGAATTCGAGGACAAAGCGAGGACAAATTAGATCATTTATTTTGTATAAACAATCAAATTGGATTGTAGGAAAACATTCTTGGATGTTATCCAAGAGAACAAAAAGAGCATCGACTACACGACCTTCGTGTATATATCGATGTTAGACTCTAGCGAGATAAGCTTTTTGCTCATCGGGGATGTTTGAATCATTAACTAAGATAGGGATGTACTTTCTGGTATCTTGATAATCCAAACGAGGCATTGTTACCTACAAAAATATAATTATCTATATGTTAACTTGTTGCATTTTAATGATCACATTCTCAGTGTGTGTGTGTGCCTAAATGCAAACAATGTGGAGGTGCGGTAATCTCGACTCTAAAACGAAACTAATGAGATTATCCAAACGCTCCTAACTTCACTTTTGCTCAATCAAATCTGTCGAAGAATACACATTAGTTATGTAATTCGATCATCATTTGTGAGATCATGTATGCATGCAAAAAAACGTTTTTAATTTGCATCAACAATGCACGAAAAAGGTTTCATGATACTAGATACGGTAACTTTTTCAAAAAAAATGGAATTGGGATCTTTGACAAACGCCTCAACTTGGCGCCAAAAATCTTAAAATTGAAAAGCTTCAATGTTAATGATTCCTAATTCAATTTTAAGTATCCTAGACATGATTCCACCAAAAATAATTAATCTTAATCCGATTTAACTAGTAAAATTCGGACTAATATGTATAACATAAGTAGGTTTGTGCAAATCCTATGATTTGGGAATCATGTAAGTTCTACATTGTCTAATCCTAGTCCTAATTTCATAAAACTTCAATCAAAATTGAAAAACCCCAATTCAATTTTATGCATAAGAACAAACCCTAGACTCAAATTGAAAAGAAATTAAAGTTAAATGACTTACAATTTGTGTTGAGTGATTAATATTCTTTGATTGCAATACCTCGATCTTGAATTATAAGAGTGTAGTAGGATTTGGGAGTTGTGTTCGGTTTTTACAGCAGAGAGGAAGTGGGTATTTAGTTTGAAATGGGTGTACAAAGGGAAAACTGAAGAAAAACGGGCTCCAACAGATACACGGTACCACGGTACCACTAATTTTAGTGGTGCCGTGCCACTTTAATGGTGCCGTGTATGTCTGAGACCCATTTTTGTTCTGTTTTGACTCTTGACTGATTAATCTTACTTATTTAGTAAGACTTTTTGACGCGAGGAGAGAGTTTATATCTAATAAACTCTTTTAACAAGAACGACTAAGCGTAATGACAAGGAATGACCTTGGTATTTATGAGGAAATACATAAGTGGTCATTGGAGGAACACGAGGGATGACTTAATATTCCCAGTGAAATATTAAAAGTCATGAGACGAGGTGTAAGGAATGACTTGATATTTCCAGTGAAATATCTAAGAGTCATGAGTCGAGATAGAATAGATAACTTCAATATTTACAGTGAAATATTTAATTAATCATACGAAGAACGTGAAGGATGACTTAATATTTCCAGTGAAATATCTGCAAGTCATGAGATGAGACGTAAGGAATGACTTGATATTTCCAGTGAAATATCTATAAGTCATGGGAAGGATATGAGAGATGACTCAATATTTCCAGTGAAATATTTAAGTAGTCATGAGACGAGATGGAAGGAATGACTTGATATTTCCAGTGAAATATCTAAAAGTCATGGGAAGGATGAGAGGGTTGACTTGAAAAGTCACGAGATGATACGTAAGGGATGACGTCAATATTTCTAGTGAAATATTGAGTAAGTCACGAGTGGGATGAGAAGGATGACTTAAAAAGTCATAGGACGAGACGTAAGAAGTGACTTCAATATTTCCAGTGAAATATTTAGAAAGTCATGAGACGAGATATGAGAGATGACTTCAATATTTTTGAAGAAATATTCATACAGTCATAAGAGGGGTGTGAAGAGCGTATTGGTTAGGATATCCACGATGTTGTCCTTTGAGAAAAACTTTTCCAAGAAAAAAGATTCCTCTTTGAACATTATCGCGGCGGAGGAGATGACGTACTTTGATGTGCTTCGTACATGAGCAATCCACGGGTTTCTCGGTCAAGTCCATTTACACTTCGGTTGCTGCACTTCATAGGGAATTGTTTCGTTCATAGTGCTTGTTGGCATGCCTTTCCGGCGCATATGTATTCAGCTTCGGTCGTGGAGATAGTGAGAGTTGTTTGTTCTTGAAAAACCAAGAAGTTTGACAACAACCTATGAAGGTGCAAACATCGATCATAATTTTTTAATCCACAGTATCTCCCGCATTATCAGGGTTGGTATAGACAACAATTTCTACACCAATCCTCTTGAGATATCATAATCTCAAGTGTATAGAGCCTTTAATGCATCAAAAGATGCATCAAACACTTTAAGGTAAGAAGTTTTGGGATCCTTCTTATGAGCGGGCACAAAGCCAGACACTAGACATGATATCGGGTCTACTTGCCGTTAGATAAATTAGATTACCTATCATGCCCCTAACCTAACACTATCCGCGTACTCACCTTCATCGTCTCTTGTGAGATTTGTCTCCGCGAACATGGGCGCGGGTGTTGATTAAGTTAGTTCTAATCTAAATATCTTGTATATATATAAATATATATATAAATAAATAAATATATATATATATATATATATATATATATATATATATATATATATATATATATATATATATATATATATATATATATATATATATTAGTATACTTAGACTCAAGTAGATGCTATCTTCAAGTGATGTAGTGCGAGGGCTAGGGAAGAAACTTGATCCACTCATCATGCTCATCTCAAACTTGTCACGCATGATCTTTGAGCGATCATTGTACATTTCTGGACAAGCTGAGTTTGTCATAATTGTCTTTGACAAATAGTTGAGACATGATTAAATGTGAATTTCGTTTCTTTGTGATAGTGCCTGCTATGTTAAATTCTAATAACACTACATGCTTAGCATTCCTTCCAACAAAGGGTGTTTTAAGAAAGCGTACCTTAGCCTGAGGTGTTGCCCTTAAAACTAGAAGAGTAGACTACCTTTGTTGAAAGCTAGGCATACGAGACACGACTTGACTTTGCATCACAAGATTAGTGCAATCACAAATCGTACTCCATTTGTTGGACTTCAATTTTATTTACAACCATGTTTATCTAGCAAAACAGAAGCTCAAACATTTGGTCCCTAATATCTCATGGGTCCAAAGTTTACAGTGTTAAACATCCTACGCATTTGTTGCATTTGTTTAGGATGTGAGAATGGAGGACACATTTCCCATGGTAAGTAACTTTGTGATTGAAAGTTATTCCAAGTTATAGGGAAGTTACTTGGATAACTTTGTCTTCTAAAGTTACCTCTCGGTAGAGGAGTTCTTGACCGAGGTTTGGGAGAATTTATTTTTCTCGATGGAGGAGTCTTTGACCTAGTGTCGGGCTTTACAAATCCAAGTCCGGGAGTTGACAAGGGTTTGTAAAAGCTTTTGACTTCCTCTATGCTAGCAATAGGTACTTTAGTACCATTTACAACTATGTGACTTGGTTTAGGACTTAAGTTATTTTTCAAAATTGACCCTGATCTGACTTCAGCACCAGACGGTACCACAGTACCATTAAATTTAATGGTACCATCCGTACCTTTAGTGGTGTTGTCACCTTCAGACTCAGACACTTTAGGCTTTACTAATTTTACTTGTTTAGTACTACTTGTAGAAGCTTGATTAGCCCACACGGTCATGTTTATTAAACCTAATGTTTTCAAGCATATCATTAAGTGCCTTTGTTCCTTCTTCAAACTTAATGATTCTTAAGGCATTTTCCTTGAGCTTCTCATTCTCTACTTGAAGACTTATGCATGACCTACATCCTATGTCTACTTCTTTATTATTCTCAAGTCTTTTGACTTGATCCTTAAGTTCTAAAATTTGCACTTCTAGTTCATGCAATGTTCCTTTTAGAGTTTTGTTTCTACTTAGGATTTTAGAACTTACCTCACATAATTTATTATATTCATCATATAGTCTATTATCTTCTATTGACGAATTATCATTACTATAATAAGAAGAGTCGGAATATACCTCATTAGAAGCCTGAACCATTAGACATGTTTCGTCGTTGGGCTTCTTCTCTTCTTCTTCACCGCTATCACTCCAAGAGCCTCCAACTAATGCTCTTTGGTTGTTGGTTTTCAGTGGTTTGGGACATTATCCTATGAAGTGATTAGGGTCTCCGCATCTAAATCATTTCCTATCACTTGTCCCTTTCTTTTCAACTCGGTTCTTTTGTGATGTCTTCTTTTCATCACGAGGTTGCCTAACTGATGAACTCAAATAAGTACATTTTATTACTATCATTTATCCTATTAATTTGACTTGTTTTACTATATTATGTATGAGGATTGATACTTAATCGTTTACTTCTGTAATTCTCAGGTAAAAACAAGCATTTGGTGAAACTTAGCGATTATGGACTAAAAACGGAGTAAAATGATCAAGATTGGAATTGGTTGTTGGAATGAAGAGAATGAAGACCACTGCCTGACTTTGAAGAATGCGCCGCATAGATTTATCCCATGCGTCGCATATGAAACTTTGGTCAACGAAGAATAACCAACTTGTTCTGCTCCAGATGCGCCGCATCTCACTCGTTACATGCGCCGCATCACTATCAATATTTCACCAGATACGATCCAAGATACAAGAGGACATGCGCCGCATCCAAAGATGAAGATACGCCGCATCTTCTGGCGGTGTACGAATATTCCTGAATATTATAATCTTGGACCCCACGCGAAGTTAAGTACATGCGCCGCATCTACTTACTAGATGCGCCGCATCTCACCCTCAGACAGAAACTATAAATACCCCAAGACCAGACGAATTCGAGGAGACATATATTATATACGAGACCGAAGACCAAAAACCTAGGACGAATTCAGTCAAGGCAGCAGCACAAGACACACCCAAATCAAAGATACAAGAGCTGTAAGAAGGTGCTGCATGTGTTTAATTCATTAAGTAGTTTTGTTTTATTGTGTTAGTAAACTTTAATTCATCAAGATTGGTGGCTTGTGTAATGTGACAACGGAAAGGTTGCACTCCCTTAAAACTACTTTCTCATCAATTAAAGTTTATATGTTAGTGTCTTTGGTGACTTTTATTAGTGCATTGATAACCTCTGTGGCTAGCTGAGCGTTGTTCGGGTCGCCATGCCTCTGCCCTCGCCTGTTTATTAGATGCCTATGCATTCTATGGTCTGTAGAAAAGTAGGAGAAAGATAAACGGGATAGTCATAAGTAATCATTAAGGGTTTACTCGCCGATAAGATTAGAACCAACGAGAAAGGACTTAATCTCGGTGCGTTGCATCGAACTATACACTTCATATAACACTAGCAATAAAACAAGTGACAAACTACTTATCGTAAGGACAGCCCTCTTATTGTCTCGAGTATTTATCTGTGTACGTGTGTGCTACTTGCTGATTCGTGCCTATTGGTTTAGTTTATTATTTAATTGCAACCAAATCGTGCCAATCTCTCAGGCTGAACCCCCTTGCGTTAGATTAGATTGTACAGCTAACTTTATATATTAAAATACTGATTAGAATAACTAGATAATACGTTCCACTCTTAGTGATCGACACTCTACTTACCATTATATTCATACTGACCGGGTACACTGCTCGTTAAGTGTGTGTGTTATTGATAAGTCGGCTAAATATAAATTTAAAACTTGAGTAGGCATTAAAACTGCTAAACCGCAACGACACGCTACACGCATCAAGTTTTTGGCGCCGCTGCCGGGAAGTGAATTGTTATTATCTGTTAATTTGATTAGTATTTTAATTAGGTTTTTAATTTTTTTTATCTAACCGCTAATTTTGTTGTGTATTAGTTTAATTTGTATTCATTGTACTATTTTGCATATTTTCTGTTTTTGTGTGTTATTTGTTTGCTTTTGTTTGTGTTTATTTTCGTGTGTTTTTATTTGTTTTTATTTTTCGTAATTTTTGTTTTCTGCTATCGTTGTACTGAGCTAAATCGAATGATACGGCGCATCTGATTTATCAGATACGGCGTATTGCGTTCAATTTTTTTTATAAATACAACGCGTTTAATTAATTCGATACGACGCATCTTTTACCCAAGATACGGCGTATCTGTTTTTAATAAGAAATTTTTTCTAAGCGATAAAGTGATACGACGCATCTTTTCCCCAAGATACGGCGTATCTGTTTTTAATAAATTTTTTTTTTCTAAACGTTAACGCCATACGACGCATCTGCTTTAGCAGATACGGCGTATCTATTATTTTAATTAAAAACAGTTTTCGAATTATTAAACAGATACGGCGTATCGATTTTAATCGATACGGCGCATCTTCTGAATCAAAAATCTTATATTTTGAAACGTAACGAAAATACGGCGCATTAACTTTCGTTAATACGACGCATTTAATTTTAAATAAATATCGATTTTTGATTAATTAAAATTGATACGGCGCATTCGAATTTCTAAGCGGCGTATCTATTTTCTGAATAAAGTCTGATTTAATTTTAACGATTATAAGATACGGCGTATCCAACTTTTTGGATACGGCGCATCGTCTGCAGATATCAGCTATTTGTATTCTTATATCCGTTTCTATATTCATTAATTTCTCTTCTAGCGAACAAATCCTACTGATGATTTTACCTTTGATGACAGGTTTTGCTATGGAAGACATGTCAGTTAACGGATATCTTGCTAAGGAATGCTTGCTTTCAGAATCATTCAATGTGCTCATGATCGATGCAGATTTATTCTCTTGGGAGACCCCTCTTGAAGCTGCTTTTAAGGAATTCATGCGTTTATGCAACATTGACAAAGGGGTATTCTCGTATGATGTATTTGTGAGGTACACTAGAGATGAATTGTCGCTCTTATGGCCTATCATTGAATCCAAAGGATTAAACTGGACTACTATCGAAGAAGATGATGGGAAATTCTATCTTGCATACATGGACTCGAGCAACAAAAGCTGTGGTGGAGGCAATAGCCAAATCTCTTACATGCCTTATTCCGAACAGTACTGGGGATTAAATGAGAACTATCTGGATGATGACAGGATTTATGCTGTGGCGGAATTACTATTTCATGGCAAGTTGGTAAGATTGATGGACCTCTCCCTCAATGATTGGCTTGAGCTTAAATATGGTAGTCCAGAATTCGCCCCTGCAAATGAAGTCAAGCAGACTATGACTTCATGGTTGACACGGAGTTTTAGGGAGCAATTTAACGAGTTCATGGAGATAAAGAGGAAAATGATTGAAAAGACTTGCTTTGACGTTAACCACGATCCCAACGATATTGATTTTTCAGAATGGTTGGCTGGTAAGTTTAATAACCATAAGAGCATGGATCGAGCTACTAAGGATGCATTATGGGTATATTGGATAAGAGGTGAAGACGAAGAAGTAGAAAGCGATTATGGGTCGTCATTTCATGATTCTACAGTCAATGAGGGGATTGAAGAATTATTCAAAATTGACATTGATGTGTTCGATTATGAGAACACCCTTGTGCAAGCAGTTCAAGGAATTTAACTACCTTCTTCGAGTCGACGATGATGTGCTTACTGGAGATTTACCAGGATTCAAGACTTATGATGATTTCAAAAACACCTAGTACTATGAATGGAATGACCAAGTACCATGGGTTTGGGATAAACCATAGGAATTTGAGCACATTAATCACACCTGTACACCCTTCGTTTTCAAGGACGGGAGTAGTGTTTGGCCGACCTGTGATTATAAAAGTGACGGAACCTGTAATGGGGGAAGTATAATTGGGATGAAACGGGTTGGAAACGATGTAACCTTTGAAGATTATGAGTGGTACGATAATGTTGAAGACTGCCCACGAAAAACGGAAGCTTTGCAAGAAAAGGGTAGAATTGAATACTTGAAAGGACTTAAGGGAACATCGGAAACTACTTTCTGGGAATGGGTGCATAAACAATTTGATGATTTCACGAAGCTTAGTCGACGGCTACAATGGGAATTGGAAAGAGAGTGGGAGGCAATTCAAGAAGATGATAACAATGAGTCATTAATCAATGAACTTGATGACTATTTGATTAAGGATCCTTACTTTAAGTTTGTTGATAAAGACGAGGAAGAGTTCACCAAAAGAAAGTGTCAACTACTTGGAATCCCTTATAATAAGCCACCCATGATTATTTCTGAAAAGTTTAAAATCATCAAATATTCTTTGGGACCAGAGGAAGAGTATGTTGCGACGACGACCAAGAGTTATACTAGATTAAGTCGAACGGAGGAAAACGTCGCAGAGCTATACGGGAAAATCTTTCGGATGAAGGAAGAAGGATGGACCGTGACAAGAACTAAATGAAGAGCTGAACGTGAGTCTAACTTGAAGACTCTGGAATAAAGACAAGTGCTTACCGGGAGACAACCCGGATTTATCTTTTTATTATTCTGTCGAGTCAGTCAGACCGCAGAGGATACGGCGCATCTCCATCATGAGATGCGACGCATCTCCTGCAGATGGTCATATCTTATTTTATTTTTCTGCATTTTTTATTTTCGAATTTAAAACTTTTTATCAGTTTATTTTTAATGCGGCGCATCCCTGGTTAAGGATGCGGCGCATCTTTTATTCTGATCCGTATTTATTCCAGGCTTGATACGGCGTATCTTCTTCCATAAGATACGGCGCATCGACTGACCTGATGATTTTCATTTTAAGTTTTTAAGTTTTATTTTTACCTAACTACTAATGTATTATGCAAGTTTGAACCTTTCTTATCTTAGGTGTGTTTTAAAGTGTTGGTGGTATTATAGATTCCTGCATTTCCTGTGGATACATCAAATATGAAGATTAAACGTTCTAATCCACAAGAAAGATGATTTTTGCTCTACTACTAATGGAGGATCATACCGAGCAAATCTCAGGGGAGTTTTTCTGTTCTAATTCTTTTATTTTCCAGTTTTTAACCTTTCATACAAACAACGAGGACGTTGTTTAACTTAAGTGGGGGGATTGGAGAATTAGAACACTTAACACTTACTTGTCCTAAACTTTTCAAAATATGCTTAAAATGTGCTTAATATATCAAAACTTAAAATTTTTTAGCATGTTTTTGTTTAGAGTCTAAGTTGCATAGCTGCACACATGACGTTATTTTCAAAAATTGTGATTTTTCAAAACTCACAAATCTATGAGTGTGCCGGTGACTTGTAAACTTTAGAACTTGGCTTGTATACTATTTGAGACCACCATAATAAGTATTATTTTATATAATTGGAATGACTTGTCTAAATTGGTAAATTTCTAGGATTACACCCAAATAGCCCTTATATGTTATGTGTTATTATCTAACTACACTGGTTAGTTAACCCCCGTATAAACCCTTTGTTACTCTCATTTTTAGAGTAAGATACCCCTAGAAAAACACTCAGAGCCATTACTTTCGTTTCTTACACCTTTGTTAAAATGTTTCGTTACACCTTACACCTTAGCCTACCCTGTAGATTAGAATCCGTGGTTGGTTAATTGCTATAGGCAAAGTGTGTTTCCTTACATTACCTGTGTTCGTGTGCGTAATTCATTATCTATGGTTAGGTCGGGAAATTGCACAATGCAATTGGAGTGAAAGTAAATATTGTATATCTTTGAGTTTATTTTTCGTGTGTTTACTACTTTCACTATTACCGTTATTTCTGAAGTCATGAAAAGTATGGAAAAATTATCCAGAATTATCATTTTAGTGATATGGTGAAATTTTACACATCTATGTTTATGTCAAAAAAAAAAAAAAAAAAAAAAAAAAAATGGAAAAAATAAGAAAAGAAAAAGAAAAAAGAAAAGTTGGAAGATTGATTAAACCAACGATGTAAAGTTATGTAAGTGGTCGATATCACCACTAGTTGTTATATATCTATGGATTGAATGGGAGTTGGCAGTTATGGGAACGTCAACTAAGGTTTATTCTTTGATTAAGATCTTGTTGAGTATAATTCGTGTCTACCTAAAGCGTGTGTTTCAAGTGTTAAAGCGTGAGTTATTCAATGATATGAGTCTTATTCATGGGATGGTTGGGATAGTGATTAACCACACTTAGGATTTTAATTTATTTGTTTTGTTTATTTTTTATTTTTACACCAATTTATATCCCAAAAATTATCCATACCCTATTATTCTTTATCCAACGAAACCTTTGATTCATTGAGATTAGGGATTTGAGCAATCTTAAGTATCGTAGTCGTAGATTCGGTTATGTATTTATGATTTTGTCGCCCTTTTTTATATATTATTATTGGTGAAGTTTGGACCTATCTTTAGCCTATTCGAGTTAAGGATTTGAGCAATTGCAAGTATCGTGTTCGTGGATTCGATCATGTATTTGTGATTTTGTCGCCTTTTCTGGAATTTGAGATCGATAGAGATTAAGAATAATTAACCCTTAAGCCTAAGAACCTTTTTTTACCGCTTTAGACTTGTTATTCCTTTGCTTTAGTGGTGGAGATGTGTATACTTGCCAAGCTTATGATAGAATATTCGTCGCGACTGGACAGTTAAACGATTAGATTTGCTTTTATCGAATTATTTTATTTTACTTCTAATTCGTTAAGTGTTTAGTTGTGTGATTATGACAAAAGACGAATACATGCTTAAATATAAAAATAAATCCTAACATTTTTAGGATACATTTTCATAATATTAATTCTAAGGTTTACTTGGGGACAAGTAAAGTTCAAGTGGGGGGATATTTGATGAACTCAAATAAGTACATTTTATTACTATCATTTATCCTATTAATTTGACTTGTTTTACTATATTATGTATGAGGATTGATACTTAATCGTTTACTTCTGTAATTCTCAGGTAAAAACACGCATTTGGTGAAACTTAGCGATTATGGACTAAAAACGGAGTAAAATGATCAAGATTGGAATTGGTTGTTGGAATGAAGAGAATGAAGACCACTGCCTGACTTTGAAGAATGCGCCGCATAGATTTATCCCATGCGCCGCATATGAAACTTTGGTCAACGAAGAATAACCAACTTGTTCTGCTCCAGATGCGCCGCATCTCACTCGTTACATGCGTCGCATCACTATCAATATTTCACCAGATACGATCCAAGATACAAGAGGACATGCGCCGCATCCAAAGATGAAGATACGCCGCATCTTCTGGCGGTGTACGAATATTCCTGAATATTATAATCTTGGATCCCACGCGAAGTTAAGTACATGCGCCGCATCTACTTACTAGATGCGCCGCATCTCACCCTCAGACAGAAACTATAAATACCCCAAGACCAGACGAATTCGAGGAGACATATATTATATACGAGACCGAAGACCAGAAACCTAGGACGAATTCAGTCAAGGCAGCAGCACAAGACACACCCAAATCAAAGATACAAGAGCTGTAAGAAGGTGCTGCATGTGTTTAATTCATTAAGTAGTTTTGTTTTATTGTGTTAGTAAACTTTAATTCATCAAGATTGGTGGCTTGTGTAATGTGACAACGGAAAGGTTGCACTCCCTTAAAACTACTTTCTCATCAATTAAAGTTTATATGTTAGTGTCTTTGGTGACTTTTATTAGTGCATTGATAACCTCTGTGGCTAGCTGAGCGTTGATCGGGTCGCCATGCCTCTGCCCTCGCCTGTTTATTAGATGCCTATGCATTCTATGGTCTGTAGAAAAGTAGGAGAAAGATAAACGGGATAGTCATAAGTAATCATTAAGGGTTTACTCGCCGATAAGATTAGAACCAACGAGAAAGGACTTAATCTCGGTGCGTTGCATCGAACTATACACTTCATATAACACTAGCAATAAAACAAGTGACAAACTACTTATCATAAGGACAGCCCTCTTATTGTCTCGAGTATTTATCTGTGTACGTGTGTGCTACTTGCTGATTCGTGCCTATTGGTTTAGTTTATTATTTAATTGCAACCAAATCGTGCCAGTCTCTCAGGCTGAACCCCCTTGCGTTAGATTAGATTGTACAGCTAACTTAATATATTAAAATACTGATTAGAATAACTAGATAATACGTTCCACTCTTAGTGATCGACACTCTACTTACCATTATATTCATACTGACCGGGTACACTGCTCGTTAAGTGTGTGTGTTATTGATAAGTCGGCTAAATATAAATTTAAAACTTGAGTAGGCATTAAAACTGCTAAACCGCAACGACACGCTACACGCATCACTAACGAACTTACCTCTTCTCCTAAAGAACTTTTTAAAGTCCCTAACTGCACACTATCGGAACTCGAACATTCATCATCACTAGACTCCATCTTGGCTTTCAATGCTAGAGATCTAACTCTCTCGCTTTTGCCTTTAACTATATCGGAGTCTTTCTTGATTATCATCTTGTAAACTTTCAAGTTTCCTATTAGTTCATCGAGTGATAGTGTCGCCAAGTCCTTTGACTCTTCGATGGCGGTGACCTTTGCTCTCCATTTAGGATGTAGAGCCCTAAGAAACTTCCTAACATAATTCTTGCTAGAGTAACCTTCATCAAGAGCTTTAAGACTAGTAATAATGGTATTAAATCTAGCAAAAGCATTATCTATTGACTCATCTTTCGAAATGGAAAATTGTTCATATTGTTGAACAAGAAGATCTATCTTGTTCTCTTTGACTTGGTTATTACCTTGGTGAGTGACTAACAAAGTTTTCCAAATATCTTTTGCCGTATTACACATGAAAATTCTTTCAAATTCCTTTTTAGGCAAAGCATTGTAAATTATCATTTTAGCCTCATTATTTTTGGCTAGTTTTCTTTTAAGTTCATCACTTTGTTTATCATAAGGAACTATTTCATCCCTTTTGGTTTCCGGATTCGTTTGAATCGGTTGAAAGTCACCCTCGGTAATAACATGCCAAAGATCAATGTCTTTTGATTTCACATACGTTTCGAATCTTATTTTCCAATAAATAAAACAATCGGTTTCGAAAAGTGGTGGTCATTGCATAGATTGCCCTTCTAGATGTTTTTCGGAATCCATTGATCGATTCAAGTTTTAAAATACAATTTACTTAAAAATCTTGACTGACGTGGCTACTGATACCAATTGTGGAAAACTAGAAAGGGGGGTTGAATAGTTTTACCGGTTTTTAGGTTCTTTTATATCTTCTTAAAAACTTTACTATTGGAAAACTTTGATTCAATTCTTATGTGCAATCAATCAACACCAATATGGACTACACACTAAACTAACTAATTATAAGTAATGAAAGTAAAGATAAGAGATAGAAAGATCAAACCGGGACAAAGGATTTATAGTGGTTCGGCTACGAAGCTCTTCTTCGCCCTACTCCACTCCCCGAGTACCACACTCGAGAGTTTCAAGCACTATGTCAACAACCTCCCTTTAGGCGGAGAAAACCGTACACGTTGCTTATCCTATTTTCGACACTAAGCTAAATGTCGAGTGCTAATCTTAGCTAGCACCAATCTACCACGATCCACTTGATCCTTTCTACTTCACACAAGACTCGATCTACCCGATCTACCTATGATCCTCTTGATCAATCACACAAGCCCAATGGCTTCAAGAGATCTCCAAGATCTTGACACGATCACAATGATCAACCCTCACTTGACTCACTCTAATCTATCTACCCTTGATCTTCTTGATCAATCACACAAGCCCAATGGCTTCAAGAGATCTCCAAGATCTCGACACGATCACAATGATCAACCCTCACTTGACTCACTCTAATCTATCTACCCTTGATCTTCTTGATCAATCACACAAGCCCAATGGCTTCAAGAGATATTCAATATCTCTATAAGATCTCAATGATCTTCACTCTCAAACTCACAAAAGAAAAATGATCTTGATGTATGCTATGATACAATCAAGTGTGTAACAAATGTTACAAGTGCTCTAACTACAACTACAACTCTTGTATCTTCTTGGATACCTTGAGTTCTTCTCTTGCACTTGAAGAGGAATGAAGAGGATCACTTGTATGGATGATTTGATCACTTTTAAAACAAAAGAAAACCTAACTAAATGATCAAGAAGAGAAGATGGTGTGGGAGTATTAAACTCAGAAGTTTCTGTGTGAAAAAGGGTGCCCAAAATCTGTGAAGTGGGCTGGTATTTATAGGCAGAAAAAATCTGGTCGTTATAAAGGGACGGCTCCACTAAATCACACACGGCTCCACTAAATTTAGTGGAACCGTGGAGCCGTGCCAGACAAAAACGCTCCTCTTTTTATCTTTTCTGGTGAAAATTTATTTGTGGAAGTTTGGAGCTGATTTTGGGGGGAAAAATAGCTGTTATGTATTTTAAACTTATTTTTCCATTAAAACATTTCTTAATTATTCAAAAATAATTTGTAAAGTATATTTTTGAAAGAAATGTTTTGTCACATTAAAATGTGAAGTCTTAAGCACAAATTCACTTCTTTGATGATTAGTCAAGTTGTAAATTTGTTCTAGAGTGATTTGCGTAGAAACGGGATCTTTCGATTAAAAACTTGTTTACGTTAATTTTAACGTAACGTGTTTTCACATTTTGTCATCCTCAAAACGTGAAGTTATCGAAAGATAGAAATAATGTTTTTAGAACATTATTTTCATCAACAGTTACATTTCGAAATTGAATATTAGCTCCTCATTTTAATCAGAATTTTTGTTTGTTTTTTATAAGGTTATCGTAAGCACCCAGGAGATATGATGGAAGCATCGAAGACTATACGAACCGGGTAAATGGGTGTCTCCAGTCTCTTTCAAAATTTTAACATTAACCTATATCTGTTACAGAGACCTAACAGGTATACTATTTCTAATGGGTAATATTTTAAAATTTATTGCTTAAAGTCAATGGATTGAATAGATCAATCAGGTCAAAAGTTGGCAAAAATGTTTCAAATGTATATAACTTTGTAATAAGTTCACATCTAATTTCTAAATGGGCACAAAACTTTCCTTGGATGACCAACCCGACATGGCAAAAGTAAAAGCAACCACTCATTTGACAGTAACCTGTTTTGACCCGTTATCCACCTCGCACATCTAATACGATTTTTTCTTAGAGATTGTTTCTAGGGTATACACTTATATGTATTTCGAATACCTCATATTTTTTTTAGCTTATGGGCTTATCCGAAACTAGAAAAGCTAATAAATATTAGCTTAAGCTAATAAGCTTTAAAAATAATAGAGGTTATTACCTTTTCTAATTTCAAATGGACCCATACAGCTATACTATAAGGTAACCCACATACCCCATTAGTTAACTATCATTCATGTTAAAAAATCTAGTTAAGGTCTTTTTTCTGATATTGGTTCATGGCACTACTTTGAGATCCATTATAGGTTTCTGTCATTTTTAATATATACATTGTATGGATGCTTATTTGTGTGCAGGCATACTCGCTACATGCAAAGAAATATGATATTAAAGTGACTGGGTTAGTTTAGGATTGCTTATTGTTTCTGCTAATCTAATGGTGCCAATACTTGCCATGACAAGGTACCATTTTCATCATAGTTTTTTGTTATTATTGATGATGAAATAAATATGCGTTTACAAAATGTTTTAGCCATATAAGGAATTCATAAACACCTAAACTAATTTGTGAGAACTTCTTAAGTTGGCTTCTAAGATTTTCCAAATTGAATTTCAGGGTCTTGCCTAATTCATCGATCAAATACAATTGCGGGACATGTGATTGGGTAAAATTCCAGATTAAGGAGCGTAGGTTTGAGATGGAGAAATCCAGAAGCAGCAGTTTAAACCTAACGTCATTGGTTGTTCTGTTCCAACAACTTAATGTCAGGTACTGAACAACAGTAATAAATTACATATATTTCAGTATTGTAATAAACGTTTTTGCTTTTTTTCACTGGTGGTTTATTACAGTGAAACAAACAATTATTATCATTGTATACAAACGACCCACTGCGAATGTAATTAATAATCATTTTTTATCCAAAGATGTTATACGGTGATGGTAAAATATATTTGGATCTTTACATGTGTATACGAATTAGTTCTATAAAAATACCCCGCGGCAACGTGCGGGCTTTAAACCTCGTTAAAAATAATCTTCACTCAAATAACACTGGCTTTGATTTTCCCCTTAGTAATGATTTTCCTCTCCAACCGCTATTATCACTACAATGGACATAATATATTCCAAATGTTGTTACTAGCCTACTTTATATACGCCAAATATTACGGGTCTTATTATGGGCTGAGATCAGTTACAAAAGCTAGGAAGCTTGTGAAAGGGAACGTGTTAGCTGCATGCATGGTTTTATTAACTATGCTTGTGCTTACTGAAAGTGTGGCATTTATGTACACGACTTTGGTTGTGTACAATGGTGCTGAGAGTGAGTTGGTGCTCGTGTTGAGGCTGATTGGTGGAATCCTATGTGGGATTTTGCTGATGGACATTTACTTGCTCGATATATGGTTGTCCACACAAATCTTTATCAGTTTTTTAGATCGTATCACCGAGAAGCCATCCATTGACCTGTAGGAACACCAGGTTGTGTTGGTTTAATTGGTTAGAATATCCACGGAATAGAGTATTATGAAGATATTCATCATAACAAGAGTGCTTCTTAGTGAGGAGTATGATCGTTGTGAAGAACCCTTCTATGCCGGTCTCAGCTGCATGTTAGGTTTAGTGTTTCTTTTAATATAAGTATGTGTTAAGGAAATAGTACCAAGTATGAATGTTCGTATTTCACTATTAAAATTAAGTCAAAGTTGCTTATTTCAACTTTTAGTTGCAATTTGGGTTTCGTTTAATTAGCTTTTGCATCACATTCAATATGCTTGCAGTTGTTTGTAATTTGTAACTTGAAAGTCTACTTTGTAACTATTTTATCTCTACAACTTTTTTTGAATCACGAGGATTTAAGTTAGCTAAAAAAATCCTATTAAGGCCCCGTTTGGTTCACGTAAAGTTTTTGATGAAATTGGAATCTGTCTATGAAATTGGAATGTGAAGGAATGGAATGTTAATGAATTGGAATGTGAAGGATTTGAAATCTGAAGGAATTGTAATTTGCAAAAACTAATGCGTGTTTGGTTTAATGAAAATGAAATGAGAAAAAATAAATTATATTAGAATATTTAAAATTTTATATTAAACTAAAATTGATAAACTAAATAATAATAATAATAATAGGTTTATTGAAAATCGTGGTGATGAGGAGGGCCTCTCGATGTTATGGGTGGATTTTAAAAACGCCTTCAATTTGGTAGACCGTGACGTCATGTTACTGGAGATTCGCCTGCGTTGTCCTGCCATTTCACGTTGGGTGGAATTTTGCTACTCCAACCCAGCTAGATTAGATTACGGTGAACATACGTTATGGTCGCACCAAGGTGTACAACAAGGTGATCCACTTGAAACTCTTCTCTTTGCCCTCGTGTTACATCCTTTGGTATGCAAGATTAGAGACTCATTTAGTCTTCCCCTTTAAGCTTGGTATCTTGACGATGACACTATTATTGGAGATACTTTGGTTGTGGGGAAGATCTTAGAGCTTATTATGTTGGATGGACCACGGTGCGGCCTGCACCTTAATGTTGACAAGACCGAGGTTTTTTGGCCTAAGGAAGACCCCAGAAGCAGGCTCGTAGGTGTCTTTCCGCCTAATATTTCCCGACCGTTACATGGCGTTAAATTATTGGGTGGGCCTGCTAGTGTGGACTTTGAGTTTAGTAGTGAGCTCGTCATGAAAAGGGTTGCTAAAACTATTGAGCTCATGGAAGCTGTTGCTGAGCTTAAAGACCCTCAATGTGAGTTGCTGCTCCTTCGTGCTTGTGCCGGCATTTCCAAGCTATACTTTTCTATGCGCACATGTTCTCCTCGGGTCTTTGAGCGAGCACACATTTCATTTGATGCGGCACTTCGCTCTTCTCTAGAGCGTATTGTCACTGCCTCTAGACCTGGTTTTGGTGATTGGCAATGGAGGCTCGCCACCCTGCCATTTGTATTTGGGGGGCTTGGTGTATACTATGCAGGTGATGCCCTGAACTATGCATTCCTTGCATCTAGACTCCAATCTGCCACCCTACATACTAAACTACTCCGACATTCTGGTATTGTAACCCCTGGACCTTCCTTCGAAGAGTCTTTGTGTGCTTTTAATGCGAAAATGGAAATCAACCTTCTGAATAACCCGGATGAGATCACTGCCCCAAAACTCATGAAGAAATTGGCAGACATATATTTCAAACGTGTTACCAAAATGGCTGAATCCACCTTTTGCCTATCTGCTCGACAAATGGCACTCTGGAGATCTCAAAGGGAGGATTACACTTCAGATTGGCTTAGGGTAGTTCCGATCTCTGGGTTGGGACAGACTATGAACGCCAGAACTTACCGATGTGTGTTATGCTATAGGCTGGGTGTTCCCCTATTTTCTGTTCAGAGGCCATGCTCAGCTTGTTCCAAGGTTTCTACGGGGGATATTTATGGGGACCATGCTGTATCGTGCACTTGCATTATTGGTATTAAACATCGGCACAACGTAGTGCGTGATACTCTGGTTGACATCTGTTCTTGATCTGGGGTCTCGGCTCGTAAAGAGGTTGACATCGGGCTTTGTGGAGCAATGGAGCAAGCCTTACGTCCAGCTGATATATTGCTTTATTCTTGGGACGGAGGGAAGGACGTATATGTCGATCTGACCGGGTCGTCTCCCTTGACGCAAACTGGTATGATTGATTTTGTGCCAGGTCGTGTGGTAACTGACGCTGCATAACGTAAACGCGTCAAGTATGGGGCTAAGTGTGCGGAGATTGGATATGGTTCCTCCCTTTCTCATTCTCCTCTTTGGGGGAACTTGAGAGAGATGCGGTGACCTTACTAAAGCGGATCCGGAAGTTCTCTATAACTCAAGACATTGGAGCACGTTCTGCTATCCATATCTTCAGTAGGATTAGTTTTTCTATTGCTAAAGGTGTGGGGGCCCAGTTAGTGTCGAGGCTCCCCACTAATTTCTTGTAATCCTATGGTTATTCTAATGAAAGTGTTGCTAAAAGTGTTGTTATTCTAATGGTAATGTCCCCTATGGCCCTTCTTTTCAGTATGCTCTTGATACTTTCAACCTTACTTGTAACATAGACACTCTCGCTGTCACCAATGACGCTCCTGCCCCCATATGATGAAAACCTTGGCAAAGTGTTACTTTGGTGTCATTGAGAAAGACCTTGTTTCTAAGTACTCGCTAAGTCCAAGACATATCGCTGTTCTCAGTTGTATACGTGCCCCGCATGCACAGGATTTTCTGTTCACCATCCCTATTGACGGCTTGGGTCAGAGGATGAACCATCGCCAATTCCGATCTGTGTTGTGTTATAGGCTTACCGTACCTATGTTCTCTGAAGGCAGCCTTTGCCCGAGTTGTAATGTGCATCGTATGGACATATGGGGGGATCATGCGGTCCACTGCTCCAGTGAAGTGGGTGTGAAGTTCAGGCATAATCTGGTGCGTGATATTCTTGTTGATATATGCTCTAAGGTTGGGATCATGGTACGTAAGGAGGCTCCTATGGGGTTCCTTTCAGAGGATGGGAAGGAGCTACGACCTGCAGACCTGTTATTATTTAATTGGCTTCAAGGTAAAGATGCATGCTTGGATGTGACTGACATCTCTCCATTTGCTGGTATTGGGGCGACTTCATGGGCTCCTGGGGTAGCCTTACACAATGCTGTGGAGAAGAAAAATAGAAAGTATGCATCCAAATGTGAGGACAATGGATACAAGTTCATACCTTTTGCTTTTTCTACGTTCGGGGAATTCGATACAGAGGCGTTGGACACACTTTCACGCATTAAGTCCTTTGCTATTAGTCACTCTAATAATACTAAAAGTGGTGTTTTTATTTTTCATAGAGTTAGCTTTTGTATTCAGAAAAGTGTGGGGGCCCAGTTAGTGTCGAGGCTCCCCACTAATTTCTTGTAACCCTGTGGTTTTTCTAATGAAAGTAGTGTTTAAAAAAAAAATAATAATAAAATAAAATAAAATAATAATAATAATAATAATAATAATAATAATAATAATAATAATAATAATAATAATAATAATAATAATAAAAGAAAATAATAATAATAATAATAATAATAATAATAATAATAATAATAATAATAATAATAATAATAATAATAATAATAATTCCTTACATTTTGCTAGGGAATGTTGAATTCCGCAGAATTGGGATTCTGAAGAATTTCCATTTAATTTCATTTGCAACCAAACACATTAAGGAATGTAATTCAGATTCTGAATTCCTTGAATCTGCCAACCAAACACGTTATGGAATGGAATTAGATTCCAATTCCATCAGAATCCTTAAGATTCCGCGAACCTAACAGGGCAAGTGATATGAATGGGTGTGGTCCATATATCTAGGGCAGTAAACGAACTGAACGTTCAATGAACATTTCATGAACCGTTCGGTAAAAAGTTCGTTTATGTTCGTTTATTTATTAAATGAACGAACATGAACAATATTTTACGTTCGTTTAGTTAAATGAACGAACATGAACAAAAGTTGATCCATTCATTTATGTTCATGAACGTTCGATTATGCATTCGTTTATGTTTATTTATTTATTTATGTTCGTATATCATATCTTTTAATTGTATAATTTTAAAATTTGTTTGTTTAAACAAAATAACAATTATAAAACAATATATTGTGCATAATCTAATAAATTTTATGTTTTTTTGTCTATGTTCAATTATGTTCGATCGTTTATGTTCATTTAGCGTTCGTTTAGTGTATTAACGAACGAACATAAACGAATATGAACAACTCATTTTCTTAATAAACGAATATGAACACGAAAATTCGTCTGTTTAAGCGTTCTTGTTCGTTTATTTTTCCGGTTAAAATTAAATGAATGAAAATGAAAGCCTCCGTTCGTGTTCGTCCAATTCATTTACAACTATACATATACCTCTTTATTAAGTTAAAAAATATATATCTAGTACTTCATTGGATAACTGCACCACTCACATGCCAAGTTACTACTCAGTCAATGTAAATTGCAATTTCAATCAATTTATTTCTTTCTTTTTTTGCAAAAAAAATAAATATAAAGTTACTACTTTCATGTACTGTATGGTTCTTTCCAATCTATTGCATAGAATTGTGAATTATCCTTTCAAGTATGGGCATCATTATTTGAATTTTCAATAGGAACTTTTTGCCATCTTCTTTTGACGGTTTCTTGGAAATTTAACAAGTAATCTTCTATAAGCGGCAAGTTATTTGGACCCTCATAGGGAGGGTTTCCAATCATTGCACGTATCGCCGGATTATACGGTATACAACGTGGGTTATTTGGACCCCCCATAATGTATCGAGGAAGTGAATAAGGTAGATGCTAAAGGTAATAGCCTACATATTGAGTCGTGGGCTATAGTTGGAAAAAAAAATGAAGGAAACATTTGGCCTAACGACCACCCAAAAACAATTAAAAAATAAGTTTGAAGGTTCATGCTTACTACAAAGCAAAACATCATGTTCATGCTTATTTAAGAGGAAAAAAGAGAAATATTTTCAATGCAGATACAAATACATTCAACCTAACATATGAAGAGTGGAAAGCTTTAAACAAGGTGGGTTCATGAATACTTTGAACGTAATTTTTACATACATATAATATAGTAATGACAACGTTAATAATCTATACTTTCTTTGTGAATTTTGTTTAGAAATTTCCGAAAGCAGGTAGTAGTTTGAAAACTAGTCCATTGCAACATTATGATCTATGTGATTACTTATTTGGAAAGTGTGCCGCATCCGGTTCTATTCGTCGACCCGTTGCTGAACGAAGACCTTCTTCTCAAAATTCTCGTGTCAAGTTAGTTGAAGTTGAGGATGGTTCTGTTCGTCGACCCGTTGTTGAAGGAAGGTCTTCTTCTCAAAATTCTGGTGTCAAAGTTGTTGAAGTTGAGGATGACGTGAATAGTTTGAATGAAGATGGTGGTTCTTGGGCAGCTAGCGAGCATAGAAACCTTGATGCGGGTTATGACTCTGGTTTTGAAGGTGGTTCTTCTAAAGAACCAAATGTTGCACGAGGCAGGAAAAAGAAAAGGAGTAAAAAGGATTCGGAGTTGTGTGAGTTGGAAGAAAATATGAAGAATGCAATTGCTAAAATTACTGTTCAAGAAAACCAAGGTCCAACTATGGAGGAGTGTCATGAGAAGTTGAAGAAGTTGAGGTTGGAATCTGAAGATCCAATTTATTTGGCGGCACTTGGGGTATTTTGTCAGTCAAAGAGCCACAGGGAGGCATGGATACTATTACCGTCAGAACTAAATGTCTTAAAGAAATGGATTAATATGATGGCACGTCAAATTGGTATTTTGAAGTAGTATTGTTGAACTATTAGGAGTTTGTCGTATTTGGTGTTTTTTATCTTGAACTATTAGGATTTTGTCGTATTTGGTACTTTGTTATGTTGAACTATTAGGAGTTTGTCATATTTGGTACTTTGTCATGTTGAACTATTAGGAGTTTATCGTATTTGGTACTATTTTGAACTATTTGGTGTTAGTTTTGTTTGGTACTTTACGATGTTAAACTGTTTGATTTATTGTTATTTGGTTTTGATGTTAAATTATTTGGTGTTTGTTTTTATTTGGTAATAATCCTAAACCCATTTGGTATGTATTGTTTGTATAGGTTAAATGGATGTTGCCCAAAAACTTGCGTTCATCTATATTGTTTATTTTTATTTCAAGAATTTTCGGCGAAGTGTAAGGAAACGTAAGCGGGATAATACTTCTACAATGTCCAGGCATCAATATACTCAGGAGCTTTTGCAAGGAAATAATTTACAATGTACGGAGTTGATACGGATGTCTCGTGACTCATTTGTTCGACTATGCAACCATTTTAAAGAAAAAAATTGGTTAAGAGATAGCAAACATATATCGGTTGAGGAGAAGATGTTTATCTTCCTTATGATAATCGGTCACAACGAACGATTTTCTGTTATGAAGCGTAGGTTTCAACACTCGAAGGAAACGATTCATAAGTGCTTTCATGAAGTATTAGCTCAAATGTTGGTATTTGCTGAAGAAGTTATAAGACCGACAACATTTAATCCAAATCCAAACATTCCAGGAAACAATAGAAGGGAGCGTCGAATGTTTAAGGTAACTGTCAAATTTATAACTAGTGTGTCTCTTGGTTTGATTTTATTTTAACAATTTGTTGTTCTAAATTAGGGAGCCGTTGGTGCACTTGATGGAACCCTCATACATGCTGTTGTTCCATCTCATAAACAGAATGTGTATAGAGCAAGAGGAAGAGGTGATTGTTATCAAAATGTTTTGGCAATTTGCGATTTCAACATGATCTTTACCTACATTGTTGCTAGATGGGAAGGTACGGCACACGATGCGAGAATACTAAATGAAGCTTTAGTAGATCCAGTATTTGAGTTTCCGATTCCCCCTACAGGTATTTAAGTTTGGAATTGTAATATATATGAAAACTTAGATATCAAAATATCCAAAAATTAATATGTTTGTTTTTTCAGATAAATATTATCTATGTGATGCTGCCTATAAGCATACGCGTGGGTTCATGGCTCCATAACGCAATGTCAGGTATTGGTTAGGAGACTTTCGTCGGAAACGTGCAATGAGCAGCAAAGAAAAATTCAATCACGCTCATGCAAAACTTCAAAACGTAATTGAGCAGGCATTTGGAGTCTTAAAAGCGCGTTTTCCAATCTGGAAGAGTATGCCCAAATTTCCTTTGGTAACACAAAGAGATATTACTATTTCATGTTTTGCTATTCATAATTTTATACGAAAAGAGGGTCTAAGCGATGATTTGTTTAATGAATACGATGAAAGTGACGTACATGATAATGAAAATGTACATGATGATAATGACGGTGATTAGGGCTGGCATAACAGGTCACACGAACCTGTTAAGACACGAACCTGTTAAGGTCAAACACGAACACGACCTGTTAACTAATCGTGTCATTTTTCTCAAGCACGAAAATTAACAGGTGCACCTGTTAAGGGACCTGTTAGCCTAGCTTATGGAAACCAACTACCATAGACTCAGTTCGAATCCATCTTCAGTCCAACAAAATAAAAAAATCCAATAACATCAAATCCTAAGGTCAAACATTTATGTCCGAACATAAAATAAAATCATCATTGATTTTATTTGTAGCCAAGAGATAAGTATAACACATAACTAACAATTAAACACATAACTAACAGTTAAACATTTATGTCCGAACACAAAATAAAATCATCACTGATTTTATTCATTTGATATAAACTATCATCACTGACATAATTTCATTTTATTAAACACGAAATTGTTATATCCGAACACAAAAGACAAGTGAGATAACAATTATGTCATTTGGTTCATTCAAATGAAACACATAACGAACAATTAAACCCTATCCGAGACCCACAAATGGATCTTGAAGCCTTTGTCTTGATTTCTTGAACCGGATTGAGCAACAAATGAAGAAATAGGTTGGGTATGATTTCTTGAAGCCTTTGTCTTGATTTCTTGAACCGGATCTTGAATCCTTTGTCTTGATTTACTTGCGTTTGTGTTTGAGTGATTCGGTTATGATGATGATGATGATGATGAATCTGAGATGAGATGATCGGTTTTGATAGATGAATCTTGAAGCTAGAGATCCGTGTTTGGAGAGAGTGTGTGAGGGGGGCGGATTTATCACTGACTTTGTTTTAGGGTTTGTTAAAATAAGGGTTTGTTTTAGGTTATATTAGGCTTTGGATTGGATTAGCTGTGATGTTGGGCTGCCTGGTGTAGTGGTGTTTGGTCAATTCATGTCTTAACAGGTGTGTTAACAGGTCCGACCTGTTAAGATACGAAACTTGTTAAGGGGTGACACGAAACCTGTTAAGAACAGGTCGTGTCGTGTCGTGTTAACAGGTCCGTGTCAGAAATTGCCAGCTCTAACGGTGATGTTGAAGTTGTTCAACCAATTGGGAGTGACGCGGATCAACAATACATGATTAACTTACGAGATCAAATCGCGGCACAAATTATGCAAAGCTAGGTTTTAAATTATTTGGTATTGGTTAAGTTACTTAATTGTGGTTTCATTGCGTTAAGGTTATGTTTTATTTTAAGACGATTTATGTAATAGTTTTTATTATGTTAAATTTTAAATATGTATTAAGATAATTTATTTAATGATTTATAATTGTGTTAAATTTATGATAAAAATGTTTTGTTTCAAGTTTACACCATCTACTTATTAATTGTATTTGCAATAGTTTAATATATACTTAAAAAAGGAAAAATTAAAACTATTCAAATAATTATAAAAAAAAACAAACAACATTTTTTCAATCAGATTCAGACATTATAGCCACCTCTTACTAGTAAGAGGTGGTAGTCAGATTCAGATGCGAAACATCTTACTGAAACAAACAATACCTTAAACTTTTATTTTTTCGGGTTATATAAAGAATTTTGGCCCCTTTTAACTACAAATCATGGCTCCGCCCATGGGTTTATATTAGTTAAGTGGTTCAATTAACAAATAACACCTGTGATACGTCAATTTTACCAAAAAAAACACGTTAACACTAAATGATGATTTACTAACGACTGAGAAACCCAATACCCGAGCCGATGAATACCCTACTTGTTGGTCATTTTTTCACGTAAGTTTAAAAACCTACAAATGGTAAATTGAGCCAACACATTTAGTTTGGGTTGGGCTTCCATGCAAAAGAAAGACCACACTGACACAGTGCAACATACATAAGTTATTAAGTTAGGATATATTTCGGCTTCAACAAAAATTATTAGTGATGATGTTAACGATATCTTCAACATACGATGGCTAGCAGAATATATAGATATCCCGATTGTTTCAATATAACTGGGGGAGTTAAACGCTCTCTTTGATGTCATTCCTAGTGTCTCCATTTTGTCAAATTCAAGTCACTACCAAAAAAAAAAGAAAAAAAAAAAAGAATCATCTAACGACACATAAAAAAGTGTCACCAAAAGTCAAAAAAATGACACTAAAGATAAACAAAAGGCGACCAAAATATAAAAGAATGTCATAAAAAATTTTATATGCTTCTCTCACATTTAAAAAAGTGTAGGTAGAAGTCTTGTATGTAAAAATCTGTATATAGTGACACAAAAAAAGTTTGAGTACATATATTTTTTTGTTGCCTTTTGTGACATATTTTGTTTTTAAAGATTGTCATTAAATCATAGAATTCTAGGCTTTTACCCAAAGTTTTTTAAAAGTGTTACTAAAATGTTAGATTCATAAGGGTGTTTGTGACTCCTCCTTTTCTCACTCGCAACAACTTTTCCCGGTTTTTCCTCATTCACCACTAAAATCATAGTTTTCTATCAAATTACCCAGTCAAATCTTAGCCAAATTCAAATCTGAAACCATCAATCCACTCATCTCATCATTGCGTAGATAATGATGTGATTTGATTAGGTTTTCATCAAGATTTGAAGTTTCTCCCAATTTGTGTTTTTGGCGCCATTTTTGACCTAATGGGTTGAAATTGGAATTTCTATCATTCTTTTTGAATCTTTTTACAGTTCTTACATTAAAAAAAAAAAAAAAAAAAAAAAAAAGGTGTAGTTTCTATTGAATTGAAGTTTAGTCTTAGTTGTAAGAATGTCGAATAGTAATAGGTCATCCAAAAGAAGAGTTAGAATTCCAGCAAGATATGGGGATTCAGTTAGTGGTCTTCATAAGAGAAATGATGATAAGGGAAACATCCAGGAGCATAAGAAGGATGATGATGGAAGCATTCAGGGAGACAAAAGGGTTAATGGAGAGGCTAAGAATAAGGGGGATAAGAGTATGTTTGATGGTGATCTGAATGGGTATGAGTTTCCTGTTTTACAAACTCAGGTAAACAATCCTCCTATCACTGATGTTGCTATAACTAGTGATCATGATTTGAATGCTCAGTTATATGATGATACAATTGTTAATGAACCAAATGTTGCTAGTAATAGTAATAATGCAGGCAGTACAAATGACGATGTAAGTGTTAATCAAAATTAGAGCTGGCAATTTCTGACATGGACCTGTTAACACGACATGACACGACCTGTTCTTAACAGGTTTCGTGTCAGGTCTTAACAGGTTTTCAGGTTTCGTGTCTTAACAGGTCGGACCTATTAAGACACTTGTTAAGACACGAATGACCAAACACCAGCCCAACATCATAGCCCAAAATCTAATGAAATAGACCCTATCCAACATCAGACCAAACACCAGCCCAACACCTGTTATAACTTGTGATACTGATAACCCTAAATCACATTACACAAACATAACGCCTACCACTCTTATTTCTTCTCCCAAACTCTTATTTCTTATCATCAATCGATCTCATTTCTGCTCAAACTTCTAACCAAATCAAGATCTGCTCAAACCAAATCAAGAAATCCTTTTAGAAGGCTTCAAGATCATTAAGTGGTCTCGGGTAGGTGTAAATGGTTGTGATTTATTTTGTTGTTGATTTAATTAACGAAACAAAGAAAAAGGAATAAAATAATTTTTATTTTCTTTATCTTTTGAATTTCGGATATTTAAAGTTAGTGATGATTGAAAGTTCGTGTGTTGGACCTCCAGGTCTTGATGTTTCATTGAATACCATGAACGAATCTGAGATTTTAGATGTTTATTTTTTAGTCCGAGTCTTGATTAATAGATAATGAGTGTTGAGGAGTGAAGAGAGGGTAACGGTTGTGTCTATTTAGGATTTGATGTTATTTGATTTTTTTTATTTTGTTGGACTGAAGATGGATTCGAACTGAAGATGGATTTTTTTTCTTTTATTGGACTAAACCAATCAAGCAACAAGATATGAAAACACAACTTTAAATACGAACAGATATTTTCTGGCACTGAATTCAAAGGTGTACAAGTTAATCACAAATATGGATAAAGCATCCTAATAAAAGAATCAACGTTGATTCACGGCTGAAAATTTTAGCTTATTGGTTGTACAGATCCAAATTTCCTCAAAAAATCTACTAAGCTAGGCTAACAGGTTCCTTATCGTGTAACCTGTTAATTTTCGTGTCGTGTTCGCATTCGAAAAAAGTTACACGATTTGTTATCGTGTCGTGTTCGTGTTCGACCTTAACAGGTTCATGTCTTAACAGGTAGTGTCTCACACGATATGCCAGCTCTAATCAAAATGTTAATTGTGTAAGTGATGAACCTTGTAATAAGAGCAGCCCTTGCACTAGTAAGAATGAACTTGAAATGGGAAACACTAGCACATTGGTTGATTTACTTAAGAACACTAATCATGATAACACATTGCAAATGATTCCTACTGAGATTAATGAAAATGGGGTTGAAATTGCTATTTTTGATGAGGAGATTGTTGAATTAGGAAGTTCTAAGTGGGAAAAGACTGTGTGTGGCCAGTCTTTAGGTTGTATAGTTAGTTTCAATGAGGCTAGATACCATTTGAGGAGAATGTGGAACAAATATGGCCTTATGGACATGAATGTGAATGATAATGGGATTTTCTTCTTTAAACTCCAAGATGAGCAGGGCATACTATAGGTTATTAGTAATGGCCCTTGGATGGTTAACAACAAACCATTATTTGTCCAAAGATGGAGCATTGATATTTGTTTGGACAAGACAGAACCTAAGAAATTGCTTGTTTGGGTTAAGCTACTAAATGTACCATTGGAAGCTTGGAGTGTTAAGCGAATTAACTCAACAGCAAGTTGCCTAGGTAAACCTGTCATTATGGATGAAATGACTACCAAAGTATGCAAGACAGGGGAGGGTAGACTTGGGTTTGCTAGGGTGTTAGTTGAATTGAACGCTGAGAAGCAGTTTAAAGATGTCATAGAAATTGCTTATAGGAGAAAGGATGCAAGCACTAGTATGACTAAATATGTGCAAGTTGAGTATGCTTGGAAACCTGATAGGTGTAGTCACTGTTGTGTTTTGGCCATGGAGATGATAAATGTAGGATGATTCCTAAAGAAGCTGAAAGTGTGAAACAAAATGATGCTCAGAATGATATGAATGATGGATTCCAAAGAATGACACATAGGAGAGGTAGGGATGAAACATACAATAGTAAGAATGTAACACCCCAACCCGACAAGGGTTAAGATATCACATTCATGGTGTCAAACAGAACATACACAAGCGGAAGACTTTAATAATACAATTAAATTCAAAGGTTACAAATGAAATCTAAGGTAAATGAAGTACAAGGATTACAACAAAGGTACAATAAGTCTAGTAATAAAAATCTCCAAGTCAAATCTAATCCAAGGTAGCTATCAAGGTGTAGTCCTCTAAGATCTCTTATGCACTCTTCACTCATATCCCAGCTTCCCTCTAAAACCTGCTGCAGTGAATAGAAATGCGGCTGAGCTTAAAAAGCCCAGTGAACGGATATATGATAATAGAAAACAGATATATAAATGTGAAGTTCAAATGAAGTACAATGGGGAAACATAAGTAGGCATAATGTAATGGAAAACATAGTGTATAGGTTGAGTAATAGGAATCTATGCAGTCGCCTGCATAAACAGAATCATAATACCCTTGGCTCATAACATAACATAATCTTCACTTCTCATAAATTAAAAAGAGAGGAGACCTCTTAAGTAATATAAATAGAGTAGCGAACTCCTATGTGCGTATGGAATGTATTGCACACAATTACCATACACCAGATACAATATATATAACAGATACAGATCCAGATCTAGGATGCATCCATACGTCCCTGCAGAAAATCATAATCATCGTAGCCATACATAATATAAAATAAAAGGGACATGATGGGTCATCACTCCCCCACCCTAGAGTCATGCCATTGGTGCATCAATGACATGGTCATGGAACCCCCATGACTAGTGATACAGATACAGAATACATAATAAGAGCCATCATAATCACATCAAGGGTTTATAGCAAAGGTTCATATCCAAAGGTTCATAGCGAGGTTTGATTCGTTATAGATAGAGCAGTTTTAATATTTGTAAGTTTTCCCGTTAGAACCAAGATTCACTTGAGGACAAGTGATAAATTGATCTTCCGAGGTCGTTTTCCCAACGAGATTTGAATTGAGATTTACGTTTTTGTTTTTAGTTTTAATGCTTGATTGTCGGATATTTTTGGTTTGGATTTTCGAGATTTAAGATCTATTTTAACTAATCAAAATTTAAACTAATCAAATAGCAACTAAATGACAATAAAATTTGGCTAAGAATATGATATAAAAAGATATGCTTGTCAAGTGTGGTGAAAAGATCATTAAGTGTGAATTATCATGTTGAGCCCCTTTTTAATTAATACCCGTCAAATTAAATCATTTTCTCACAACGTTGGCTTATATTGAAAACAATCAATTTTTCTTGGTAATAATTATTAGATCTAAATAATCAATTTTCCTAACGGCTTTTGCCCGTTAAAAACAACCAACTAAAAAGATCCACGAATAATCCGGAAATTATTAATCAACAACCTTTGAATACCCGTTTAAAAAGGAATGTTTTCTCACAACGTTGGTTTATATTGAAAACACTTCTTTTTACCTAGGTAAAATCTATTTGGTTTAGATAATTAGTTACCTTTACGGCTTTTGCCCGTAAAAGTTACTAAAAATCAAAACAAGTAGACCAAAGGTTATTAACTAATAATTTCTAAGGTTTCACACTTTATTTCACAATTCACCAACACTTAACAAGCATATAACAAGATCTACTCACTACTCATATTAATTAAACTAGCAAAAACAAATAATTTCACAATAGTAAACATGATCTACAACTAGATATTTAAACTAAAAATGATAAAAAGGAAGGAGATTATGACCCGGTGATTTATACGAGAGAATAACCACCCGATCTTATAAACTAAATAAATGATTAAAGTTTATTTCTTTGTTAACTTTAAATTTTGCTATATAGTTAATAAAGTTTAAAGCTTTATTAACTAAATAACTTAATAAAAGTTTATAAAGTAGTAAGCTTTAATGATTTTAAAGGTTATAAGACCCGTAAGCTCCACGCCTTAGATGTAGGATGGCGAGAAACAAAGAAAGATCAAAACTTTATCAAGGGTTAGTGAATAATAAGCAATAATAAGCACTACTACTATATGGAATAAGCTAAAAATAATCTAAAAAGTAAAAAGATTAAAACTTTATAACTAAAAACTATTAGATCTAGGTCCACCCGAAGCTAAGTTGCCTACTACGAAGAATAGACGCGAATCGGGTATATTTAAGGACTAGATCTAAATGAACAAGCTATTAAATAGCTTATTGTTCAAGAAATACTCAAAAAGTTGCAAACTTTTTATAAAAAAAACTTGATAAAACTAATAGATCTAATAAATAAGCTATATAAAAAGCTAAAAATAAAGAAAAGTGCTCTCAAACTAAGAGGTGTCAAGGCTTATTTGGAAAATAAGCCGAGCTTAATAAGCTCATGCATCTCTTTTTGTGTTTGAATCGAGCTAGAGGGTGAAGAAGAGAAATAAAAAGATGTAATAAGCTAATAAGCTAATATAACTTATTAGATGAGAAAAAGAAAAAGAAAATAAAGAAAGAGATGAGAAGAAGAGAAATAAGCCTAAGTAATAAACATCTTTTTCATTAATAAGCTAAAAAAGTTTTACAAAATAAGCACTACAAATAAGCTCAACAATAAGCTCTAAATACTACTTTAAAAGAAAGAAAAAATAACTGCTACTTCTAAAAATGTGTGTGTGAAATAAATATGCGGAGTTAATTTTTTTCTCATCGGATCTGGTGAAGCATTTATATAGCCAATGATTTTCTACTCTCGATCCTTCCATCCAAGGATAACAGCTCATAAAGGCCACGTGTCGAATTATGGATGGCTGAAGAAAGAAATTGGTGCGTGTGACTTGGTGGAGCAGCAGGAAAAAAAAAAACAAACGCGCCCACGTTGAATTAATTTCCGAGAGTGAGCTTCACATGCCCTTCCAAAAAATATCTCCTCTTCGTCTTTTTTTTTTCTTTCTGTTCGACATTTATCACAAAATATAGCCTCCACGTGCCCCTTTTATTTCAAATTCTCATTTCTTCTTTGACGCATGTTGGAAGGTAATTCTCCTTTTGTGTGTTCACGTGAGCATCTTTTGGTTATATATATTATATATATATATATATTTTTCTTCATTTGTTTGTTGCATGTGGTATTGAGAAACTTGGGCTTCATTCATCATTGGGCTTCAATATAATTTCCTTGGGCAAAACTTAATAATATTTGAGCTTCCATTAATAAATTTTTGCTAGCACATAATCTTCAAAATTATCTTCATCTTAGCAATTGCACCAAATAATTCTTGTCTCGTGCCATTGGACTCGTAATTTAGTGCTCTTTCCAATTGAGTGCTCGGGTAATTACCGTTTCCACTTTGTTTTCAAACCCTTGTACCTGCACGACATAATAACAAAAACCAAACATATATGCAATATAATTTCACATTTTTTATGGTTATTAGTCTATTTTTAGCGTGTTTTTTGGTATAAAAATGATGTGTGTTTAAGCACACATCAGAATTCCCCCACACTAATCCATTGCTGGTCCCTCACGCAATGTTTATTACACACGCTTTTGAAACAAAAAATTTCAAACCTCTTTTTACTAACTTTGAAAAGTAGCAAAATATTCAAAAGAGATTAAGAAATCAAAAGTTTTAAAAACGCCCCATTTTTCCAATTTATTCACATTTTTACTATTTTTGTATTTTTCTCATATTCATGTGACGGGATGTTGACTTTCATTATCTCACGATAACTTTAAGGATCACGGAGTAGGAAACACAACTCATGAAGAAGTGACCATACGGATAAAATTCATCGTCCCTGATTTTTCACGAGCCCCCAAACTAAGCTTAAAAACGAAATCATTGTTATTTACAAGTTAGATTGCTATCACTACCCATGGAAGCTAATTGTGTATTACCTCTTGTTCCCAAATTCCTATTTTCCTCTATTTATTTTATTTTTGGTGAGAAATGAATTTCTTCATACTCTCGTTTCGATATGTTTTAGTCCGATAAAGATACCTAGTTTAGACGCTAAGTAGTTTCCAAACCTTCCCTCGAAAACCGTTGCATACAAAAATGAGGTCCACATCAAGGTCTCTGATTTAACACGATTTTGAGGATATCCCTTTTATATACGACCGAAACAACTCATCTACGAGTCCAGAGACAGAAGCTTTTATTAGGACACCCCCAGAGTCGAAATTTGGCAATTTTAACATTATTTAAGCACATTTATTGATCCTTGGCCTTTTAAACAACCTAGACAACGGCAGCGAACCATCAAGAATTGGGAGTCTTATTTTGACCTTGGATATTTTTCCTCTGCCTTTTTGAAGTCTGAGTCAACGGGAGTGAACCGTCAGGAAACAGAAAACTTTTATCGGCTTTGGATTATTTATTTATTATTATTATTATTCATTATATATTTTGCCAAATCCCGAGTCCTACGGCTTTTATAGCAATAGAGACAATAGCACGTACTATCATGAATCAGTTGCCTATTACACCGTAACACTGACAGTACCTTGACGTGTACCCAACTTTCATAAGCAAGGATTTTCTAAGGATGGAGTAAAAACTAATTATCGCCAAAACCAAAATACCTTTAATTATTCCTAGATTACTATTATTGGGTGAAACAAGCTTATGGGAACAAGAAGCCACAATTAACTTCGATGAGCTCTAAAGAGATCCAACTACTCCACGTTTAGCAATCTAACTTATAAACAACTCTATCATTTCTCGTTCTTCGCAAATTTAAAATCTTAAATAATAAGATCCGCGAATGCTTAGCCAAATAATCAAGCCATGCATATATAAAGTCAATTATGGGAACTTGCAAATTCTTAAAAAGAATTCGCGTTTTATAGCTCCTTGTATAAAAGACTAGCACAAGCTTATAGATTATAAATGGTTAAGGGGACAAGCTAGGGCTCAACACGCCCGATCAAGTCAGAATTTTATTCCTACCCTCACCAGCGGAAAGTCAACAATGTGTCAAAACACTTATTATATTTTTGCAAAAATTTT
Organism: Artemisia tridentata subsp. tridentata; assembly: GCA_021014915.2. Lineage (NCBI taxonomy): Eukaryota > Viridiplantae > Streptophyta > Magnoliopsida > Asterales > Asteraceae > Artemisia > Artemisia tridentata. Next base: position 82,401,417 of record CP139502.1, on the reverse strand, counting down.
AAATTTTCTCATATTTTGGATTTTTCATTTTTTTTTTTTTTTTTTTTTTTTTTTTTAGGAGGAAAAACGGGGTTGCGTGAGGTAAAAGCAAGTACAAGGTATAGTCATTTTCGATGGAAATCCCCCCCCCCACGCTTAAAACTGAACATTGGCCTCAATGTTTAAAAATGACGGGTGTTACCCCCACACTTAGAATTGAAAATGGCTTTTGTTTAAAAATTTCAAGTGTGAAAGGGGAAAAACATTTTTTTTATATGTATGACTAAAGGATATCCCAAGATAAGTAATGATCGGAGGCCGAGTGATTGGAGGGTTTGAAAACAAGCACGGAGGTCTTCTCGATCATAGGGAGTCCTAAAAGCAAAACGGTACCCTGCAAAACCACATGGAAAGAAACACACCCCCACACTATTCTACACAACACACTTATTAGAAAATAAAAGATAGATAGATAGATAACACGGGTTGCCTCCCGAGAAGCGCTTGTTTTTTTAATGAGTCACTAGCTTGACTCGCCCCCGAATTTAGTTGTCCATGGGGGAAGGTTGGAGATCTGGGACATCCAAATCAGGAATGTCCCCTCCATAGTAGTGTTTGATCCGATGCCCGTTTACCTTAAAGTTGGGACCGTCGGGTTGGGATAACTCGACGGTACCATAAGGAAACACTTCAGTAATCGTAAACGGGCCAGACCAACGGGATTTCAATTTGCCCGAGAAAATCTTCAATCTAGAATTAAAAAGAAGAACACGATCACCGACATGGAATTCTCGGTTTTTGATTTTTGAGTCGTGAATCTTCTTTGTCTTTTCCTTATAGATCAAAGAATTCTCATAGGCTTGATCACGAAGTTCATTTAATTCATTTAATTGGATCTTTCTGTGATCACCCGCTGTCTTAAGATCAAAATTAGTCCATTTCAAGGCCCAGTAGGCTTTGTGCTCGAGCTCAATGGGGAGATGACAAGCTTTTCTGTACACGAGCTTAAAAGGAGTACACCCGATGGGTGTCTTCAAAGCAGTACGGAAAGCCCATAAAGCGTCATCTAATTTGTCAGCCCATTTGGCACTATGCTCACCCACTGTCCTTTCCAAAATTCTTTTCAAACCGCGATTGGACACCTCCACCTGGCCACTAGTCTGAGGGTGATATGATGTAGAAAGTTTATGTTTGACACCATATTTTTCCATCACCCTAGAACATTGATCGTTGCAAAAATGAGTACCACGATCACTAATGATGGCCCGTGGGGTTCCAAATCGGAAAACAATAGTTTCAGAAATTTCACAACTACTCGGGCGTCATTCGTGGGTAAAGCCTTGGCTTCAACCCATTTAGACACATAATCGACAGCCACGAGTATATACTTGTTCCCTCGTGAAGACGGGAATGGCCCCATAAAGTCGATGCCCCATACGTCAAAGATCTCATAAATCTGAATAGAATTTTGGGGCATTTCATCCCGCTGTGAGATTTTTCCTTGACGCTGACATGAGTCACAATTTTTGACCATGTCATGGGCATCATGATAAATCGTGGGCCAATAGAAACCAGAATCGAAGACTTTCTTGGCGGTGTAGTTCGGGCCATGATGTCCTCCGGTGGGACCATGGTGACAAGCTGCAAGAATATCTGAAGCTTCTTTCCCGTCCACACACCACCTAATTATTTGGTCAGCACAGATTCTAAGCAAATAGGGGTCATCCCAGAAGTAATGTCGAATATCTTTAAAGAATTTCTTCTTCTGTTGGGATGACATCCCTTTCAAAAGCACATTACCCACTAGGTAGTTTGTAATATCGGCAAACCACGGGGTTCATCCACACTTTTTACAGAAATCATCTTTAGGGACTCGTGTGGAAAGTTATCATTCATTTCCATTTCAACGAGATCCCCTTGATGAGGATTTTCAAGACGACTCAAGTGATCAGCCGCTAGATTCTCCGCTCCTTTTTTGTCTCAAATTTCGATATTAAATTCTTGAAGGAGGAGAATCCATCGGAGCAGTCACGGCTTAGCGTCTTGTTTAGCAAATAGATACTTTAAAGCCGAGTGATCCGTATATACTATTGTCTTAGATAAGACAAGGTAAGACCGGAATTTATCAAACGCATACACCACCGCCAATAGTTCTTTTTCCGTGGTGGTGTAATGTGTCTGAGCACCAGATAAGGTCTTACTCGCATAATGTATAGGCTGAAAATATTTGTTCTTTCGTTGCCCCAATACTGCACCTACCGCGAAGACACTAGCATCATACATAAGTTCAAACGGTAGGTCCCAATCAGGGGCAATGAGAATAGGAGCTTCAGTTAATTTCTTTTTAAGATGCTCAAATGATTCGAAACATTCTTTCAAAAACACAAACGGAGTTTCTTTCTCTAAAAGATGGGTCATGGGCCGGGCTATTTTGGAGAAGTCTTTAATAAATCTACGATAAAAGCCGGCATGACCCAAGAAACTCCTAATTCCTTTAACCGAGGTGGGAGGAGGTAATTTAGCAATAACATCAACTTTAGCTCGATCCACCTCAATACCATTCTTAGAAATCTTATGGCCGAGGACAATGCCCTCTTTGACCATAAAGTGGCACTTCTCCCAATTTAAGACAAGATTGGTGTCTTCGCACCTTTTGAGCATCTTGTCTAAATGGGAGAGGCAAGAAGAGAACGAATCCCCGAAGACTGAAAAATCATCCATGAAGACTTCCGTGGTTTTCTCAATCATATCATGAAAGATTGCGACAATACACCTTTGAAAAGTTCCCGAGGCATTGCAAAGACCGAAAGGCATCCTACGGTATGCAAATGTCCCATAAGGGCAGGTGAATGTGGTCTTTTCTTGGTCTTGGGGATCGATAGGAATTTGAAAGTACCCAGAAAATCCATCAAGAAAACAATAGAATTCATTCCCAGCTAAACGTTCTAGCATCTGGTCCATGAAAGGAAGAGGAAAGTGGTCTTTACGGGTGGCATCATTTAATTTTCGATAATCGATACAAACACGCCAACCCGTGACCAATCTGGTCGGAATTAACTCATTATTATCATTAGTAACCACCGTCATACCACCCTTCTTGGGTACGACGTGCACAGGACTAACCCAAGAGCTATCCGAGATAGGGTAAATCAATCCAGCATCGAGAAGTTTGATAACTTCTTCTTTAATGACTTCATGAATTTTTGGATTTACCCTTCTCTGGTGCTGGACAGCAGGTTTAAAGTCATCTTCCATCAATATTTTGTGGGTGCAAAAATTAGGATCAATGCCCCTGATGTCAGATATTTTCCAAGCAATTGCGCATTTGTGTGACTTTAAAACCTTAATAAGCTCGTCCTTTTCCTCACTCTTCAAGTCTTTAGTGATAATTACGGGCAACTTTGAAGTTTCCTCTAAAAACGCGTACTCGAGGTGGGAAGGTAAGTCTTTAAGTTCTACTTTAGGAGGCTCTTCAACGGAAGATTTAGCCTTTTTGGTTTCGTCATTTTCAAGCTCTTTCGGAGGGAGATCTTTTGTCAAATCATCATTTAACAATTGTTCAAGAAAAAGAATATCCCCCTCTGAATCATAAATTCCATTATCAATTTCCGGTGAAATTGAATCATCAAGAGCAAGAAAAGCGTCGGTCTCCTCCAAGAGAAAATCACTATCCCCGAAAGGGGTAAGAGATGGGGAGAGAGCCGCGACAACAGAATCAGAAGATGGAGTGGGACTGCCACTCAATGGATTAATTGATTTTTGAACATTTAACACTTCATGGAAATGATCCTCGCATGACGTGTCAATGGTATCAATCCGATGGATTGACTCATGCTCATTAGGATATTTCAAAGTATTCCCAATATTTAAGACCAATTTTTCATCACCGACACTTATAGTTATCTCTTCTTCGTAGACATCAATCAAAGCACGAGCCGTCCTCAAGAAAGGTCTCCCTAAGATAAGGGGAACACGAGGATCGACTTCATAGTCTACAACAACGAAGTCAGCAGGGAATGTGAACTTTCCCACTTGTACGAAGACGTCCTCAGCTATACCAACTGGGTAAGCAACCGTTCGATTAGCTAGTTCGAGGGTCATTCGAGTGGGTTTCAGTTCACCAAGCTTTAGCTTTTCCCATACAGAAAGAGGCATCAAATTGATGCTGGCACCTAGATCGGCTAGGGCCATGCATCCCTCAAGCTCGTCGAAATCACAAGGAATGAGGAATTTCCCAGGGTCTCCTAGTTTCTCAGGTAACTTTTTAAGGAGGACCGCTGAGCAATTCTCATTAAGAGGAGTATTAGCCAATTCAAGAAGTTTCTCCTTATTCGTAAGGAGATCTTTCAACATTTTAGCATATTTTGGCATCTGAGCTAAAGCCTCGGCAAAACTGATATTGATGTAAAGTTTCTTGAACATTTGCAAGAACTTGTGAATTTGAATATCAGATTTGTCTTGTAGCTTTTCCTTGTTCAACCTCGAAGGATAAGGAATGGGAGGTTGATGAGGATTCCGCTCAGGGATTTCTTTTGGTTTAGAAACGGGAGTCGGCTGGATCACCGGAGGTGGGACTCGTGCGGTACTTTCTGGACTTGAAATGTGCACCTGGTCCATGGTAGTCTCCGGGTCTCGTTCCACCTCCTTAGAAGAAGAAGGATTAGGTGGTGGAACTGAGGGTCCAACCAAAGTAAGACCACTCCGTGTGGTAATTACTTTAAGGTCTTCCCTAGGATTTGTGACGGTGTTGCTAGGAAGCCCACCTTGAGGTCTTTCATTTAAATCCTTTTCCATTTTTGTCAATTGATTTGCTAATAGTTGAAACTTAGCCTCAGACGCAATCATATGTTGTCTTAACAACTCATCCGTAGATGGAGTATTTGGAGCTTGGTTAAAATGCGTCTGAGCTTGATTTTGGTTAAAATTTTGACCTTGGTTTTGATTAAATCCTTGATTTTGATTGAAATTGTAACCTTGGTTAAAATTTTGTCCCCGGTTGTTTTGATTAAACCCTTGATTTGAACGATTTTGGAACTGATTTTGGTTATTTCTGTTTTGAAAGTTTTGATTGTTCTGATTAGGGTTATTTGTTTGATTGAAACCGGGTGGTCCAAGATAATTGTTGGAACGATAGCTTAAGATATTACGGTTTCCTTGTGGTTGGTAAGAATTACCTCCCATATTAAAAGATCCCGTAGTAGCATATACGTCTCCTTGAGTGAAGCCACCGGCGGCTTGACACTCGGAATAATGATGTGGACCACCACAAGTCTCACAACCAGGATTGATAACATTCGCTTGCTGATTAATTTGGCTCATTCTTAGAAAATTTTTGTTCATTTCTTCGATTTGCTTAGCCATGGCTGCTAATTCAGGAGAAGAAGTGATAGATCCAGATGACTCGCCCCTTTGAGTTGAGGTATCCCAGTCATTGTGGTGAGCGGTCATATTTTCGATAAGATCATAACACTCTTCGGGCCGCCTTTTCATAAAGGTGCCTCCAGCAGCCACATTGATTGTATCCCAATGTCTCAAAGTCAACCCGTTATAGAATGTATCTATGATTGTAACGGGTAACATATTATGATTAGGACACCGGTCAATCGAAACTTTGTAACGTTCCCAAGCTTCGAATAAAGATTCGTCGGGAAGCTGTCGGAAGTTACTGATATCGTTTCTCAATTTTGTGACCATAGAAGGAGGGAAGTATTTAGATAGAAATTTAGAAACCATCTCCTCCCAACTATGGATGGAATTCTTTGGAAGACGATCAAACCAAGCGGTGGCATGATGTGTCAAAGAGTAGGGAAAGAGATTCAAGCGAAGGACGTCATGCGGGACGCTATTTTGCTTCATACTTTGAGTAACGGTCAAGAATTTGTCAATATGCTTATTAGCATCGTCACCCGGTAAACCGTGGTATTGACAACTCTGTTGGACTTGTTGAATCATATGATTCTTAAGTCCGAAATCCGTAGCCTGAATGTTAACGGGAGCGATCGGTCCGCCCCGTCCATTCATAGTCGGCTGGCACAGCTCCTCCATCGTTCGGAGATCGAGAGCCGGATTTTGAGGAATAGGTCCCGCAGGAGGCGGTCCCTGATTTTGGTTTTGATTATTCATATTAATAAGTGACGGATCACAACTATTTCTTTATCTAATTAATCTTTCGGGATTTGAAAGGGGAGAATTTAGTTCGTTGGAAGAAGATCGTGTGCTCATGCACTAAAAAGAAATATTTTTGAGATTTTTTCGAAAAATATTTTGAAAAGAAAAATATTTTTGGATTTTTTAAAAGTTATAGAAAAAGAAAAATATTTTTGGCTTTTTGTATATTTTAATTTTTTTAGGATTTTTTTTTCAAATTTTTAACAAAATAAACTTTCAAAAGAAAGGATCTTCAAGGCACCAACGACAAACAAAAAGCAAAATTCTTAACAAATCTCCCCGGCAACGGGGCCAAAAACTTGATTCGTTATAGATAGAGCAGTTTTAATATTTGTAAGTTTTCCCGTTAGAACCAAGATTCACTTGAGGACAAGTGATAAATTGATCTTCCGAGGTCGTTTTCCCAACGAGATTTGAATTGAGATTTACGTTTGTGTTTTTAGTTTTAATGCTTGATTGTCGGATATTTTTGGTTTGGATTTTTGAGATTTAAGATCTATTTTAACTAATCAAAATTTAAACTAATCAAATAGCAACTAAATGACAATAAAATTTAGCTAAGAATATGATATAAAAAGATATGCTTGTCAAGTGTGGTGAAAAGATCATTAAGTGTGAATTATCATGTTAAGCCCCTTTTTAATTAATACCCGTCAAATTAAATCATTTTCTCACAACGTTGGCTTATATTGATTATTAGATCTAAATAATCAATTTTTCTAACGGCTTTTGCCCGTTAAAAACAACCAACTAAAAAGATCCACAAATAATCCGGAAATTATTAATCAACAACCTTTGAATACCCGTTTAAAAAGGAATGTTTTCTCACAACGTTGGTTTATATTGAAAACACTTCTTTTTACCTAGGTAAAATCTATTTGGTTTAGATAATTAGTTACCTTTACGGCTTTTGCCCGTAAAAGTTACTAAAAATCAAAACAAGTAGACCAAAGGTTATTAACTAATAATTTCTAAGGTTTCACACTTTATTTCACAATTCACCAACACTTAACAAGCATATAACAAGATCTACTCACTACTCATATTAATTAAACTAGCAAAAACAAATAATTTCACAATAGTAAACATGATCTACAACTAGATATTTAAACTAAAAATGATAAAAAGGAAGGAGATTATGACCCGGTGATTTATACGAGAGAATAACCACCCGATCTTATAAACTAAATAAATGATTAAAGTTTATTTCTTTGTTAACTTTAAATTTTGCTATATAGTTAATAAAGTTTAAAGCTTTATTAACTAAATAACTTAATAAAAGTTAATAAAGTTGTAAGCTTTAATGATTTTAAAGGTTATAAGACCCGTAAGCTCCACGCCTTAGATGTAGGATGGCGAGAAACAAAGAAAGATCAAAACTTTATCAAGGGTTAGTGAATAATAAGCAATAATAAGCACTACTACTATATGGAATAAGCTAAAAATAATCCAAAAAGTAAAAAGATTAAAACTTTATAACTAAAAACTATTAGATCTAGGTCCACCCGAAGCTAAGTTGCCTACTACGAAGAATAGACGCGAATCGGGTATATTTAAGGACTAGATCTAAATGAACAAGCTATTAAATAGCTTATTGTTCAAGAAATACTCAAAAAGTTGCAAACTTTTTATAAAAAAAACTTGATAAAACTAATAGATCTAATAAATAAGCTATATAAAAAGCTAAAAATAAAGAAAAGTGCTCTCAAACTAAGAGGTGTCAAGGCTTATTTGGAAAATAAGCCGAGCTTAATAAGCTCATGCATCTCTTTTTGTGTTTGAATCGAGCTAGAGGGTGAAGAAGAGAAATAAAAAGATGTAATAAGCTAATAAGCTAATATAACTTATTAGATGAGAAAAAGAAAAAGAAAATAAAGAAAGAGATGAGAAGAAGAGAAATAAGCCTAAGTAATAAACATCTTTTTCATTAATAAGCTAAAAAAGTTTTACAAAATAAGCACTACAAATAAGCTCAACAATAAGCTCTAAATACTACTTTAAAAGAAAGAAAATATAACTGCTACTTCTAAAAATGTGTGTGTGCACATAAATAAGTACTGTTCCCCCTGTACTTAAAAATTTCTCTCTCCTGCTATCTCTCACCCCGGTATTCTAAAAATTTAATTTCACCTCCATAACCAAAATTAATTAAAATTAAACTATACCATCATCATCTCCATTCTATCACGATCATAACCTCACAAGCCGGAACTCCGTCGGAGATCTCACGCGCCGCTACGCGCCACCCCTGTGTGGAGGTTTTCTTGTTTTTTCGGGCCATTCTCCGGCCATTTTCCGGCTGCAGGGACTCTCACAGCCTGCGAGTGGTTGTTCCCCTCCTTTTTTCGAGGCTGCTTGTTTGTTTTAGCTTGTCTGTTTTTAGCTGGTCTGTCTTTTTTTGCTTTTTTGCCTTATCTACCTGTGTCTTAGCTTGTCTGTAGTTTTTCTTGCTGGCTGAAGCTCGTATTGTGTTGTTGTTTTTCTTGTTTTACCGGTGCGTGCTCGCCCCCACTTAGTTGTATTCTTCTTTGAGGCCTTGCTGTTTGTTTCTTTTAGTTGCTCCGCCTTTTTGCGCTGCCTTTTTTAGTGTGGTCCTGTTTCTCCGCCCTTTGCTTTTGTGCCTTTCTCTTTGTTGTAGTTTGCTTGGGTTAGGATAGACGCCTTGGTTTGTGATGGTCACCTGAGGTCATGTCATTCTGGCTTGGGTGGGGTAGGCAGAGTAGGCAGGGTAGGAGGGTCTAGGGTAGGTAGGGGTTATGCTAGGGTAGCGGCCTCTCGTAGGATTAGGGTGGGTAGTTGGAATGTTGGGACTTTGACAGGTAAGCTCTTTGAGCTGGCTGATGTGTTGAGGAGACATAAGGTGGATATTGCGTGCTTCCAGGAGACTAAATGGAAGGGTTCTAGCACGAGGGAGGGTAACGGGTACAAGCTTTGGTACTCGGGCTCAAGGACCGCGAGAAATGGAGTTGGAGTTATTTTGACGGCGGGTCTCAAGGACAATGTTGTGCAAGTGATCAGGAGTAGCGATAGGATCATGGCGATCACTTTGGTTATTGATGGAGAGACTGTTAATGTGATCAGCGCATACGCACCCCAGGTGGGACGGAGTGAAGCAGAGAAGAAGAGCTTCTGGGACTCGCTAGACGAGCTTGTAAGGGAGTGCCCGTCGGATCAAAGATTGATCATAGGGGGCGACTTGAACGGCCATATAGGAGCGGGATCGGATGGCTACGCGGGGGTCCACGGAGGATTTGGCTATGGAGTTAGGAATGACGAAGGCCGCGCGATTCTAGAGTTTGCTATGGCACACGACTTGGTAGTAGCGAACTCTTTCTTCAAGAAGAGAGATGTTCACTTGATCACCTTCCAGAGTGGGGGCCTCAACTCCCAGATTGACTTTTTGCTTGTGCGAAGGAGGGATATTAGAGCATGTAGAGACTGCAGGGTTTTCCCGGGCGAGGCATGCTCATCCCAACACAGATTGGTAGCACTGGACGCACTTTTGGAGAGGCAAAGACACAGGAGAGTATCGACCGGGTTGCCGAGGATCCTATGGAAGAAATTGAGCGGTGAGGCGGCAGAGTCGTTTAGAGGAAAAGTCTTAGAGGGACTTTCTACTAGGTCGGAGGAATTGACTGCTAGAGACGCGGACCAGATGTGGAACACACTTGCCGGCATAATTAAAGACGCTGCAAAGGATTCCCTTGGTGTCGCTAGCGGGGCAGCGAGAACCAAGTTGTCCAGCAGTAGGGAATCTTGGTGGTTATGTGAGGAAGTGCAATCCAAAGTTGCAGCGAAACAAGCTAGGTTCAAAGAGCTCCTCTCTTGCCGAGAGGGAAACCAACCGGATATTTCCGCCGCGGAAGAGAGGTATAAAGTAGCTAAAAGAGAAGCGAAAAAGGCAGTAGCCCAGGCGAAGGACAAAGCGTATGAAGATTTGTATAAGAAATTGGACTCCAAGGAGGGAGCTAACGATATATTCAGGATTGCTAAAGCCCGAGAGAGAAGAAGGAGGGACTTAGGAGCCATAAAATATATCAAAGATGAAGGCGGACGAACCATTGTGAAAGAAGAGGATATTAGGAAAAGATGGAGAGAGTATTTTTCCTCCCTTTTCAACGGAGGGTTTACAGAAGATAGCGGGGAAGAAGAGAACCCTAGCCAACTGCCAGAGTGCTACTATTCGAGGATTAGCCACCCAGAAGTGAAGGTGGCAATTCAAAAGATGGGGAGAAACAAAGCAGTAGGGCCGGACCAAATCCCAATTGAAGCATGGAGGTGTCTGGGAGAGGAGGGGGTAGGATGGTTGACTTGCCTTTTCAACAAGATCTTCTCTGGTGATAAGATGCCAGAAGAATGGAGACTCAGTGAAGTCATTCCCATCTACAAGAACAAGGGGGATGTGCAAGTGTGTAGCAACTATAGGGGCATTAAGCTACTTAGCCACACCATGAAGCTTTGGGAGAGACTCATTGAGAGAAGATTGAGAAGGGAGACGAGGGTGTCTGAGAACCAATTTGGTTTTATGCCAGGGAGGTCTTCGATTGAGGCTATCCACCTTCTCAGAAGCCTCATGGAGAAGTATAGAGAAAGACAAAAGGACCTGCATATGGCGTTCCTTGACCTCGAAAAGGCGTATGATAGTGTTCCTCGAGAGTTAATCTGGAGAACTCTTATTCATAAAGGAACCCCAAGGAGGTACATCAGAGTCATTAAAGATATGTATGAGGGGGCTAAGACCCGTGTACGGTCCACAGTGGGGACCTCAGAGTTTTTCTCTGTGGAAGTGGGACTCCACCAAGGATCTGCCATTAGCCCTTACCTCTTCGCACTGATTCTTGATGAGTTATCTCAAGGGATTCAAGAGGGCATACCGTGGAGCATGATTTTCGTTGACAAAATTGTGTTGGTGGCCGAATCGGCGGAAAGGTTAAACAACAGACTTGAGCAATGGAGGGAGGCTCTAGAGGACAATGGGCTTCGAGTGAGCAGAGAGAAGACTGAATACATGAGATGTGATTTTGGGAGGTTCGAGTCAGGTCATCACGAAGATATGGATATTCGTATCGGTGACCGGATCCTTCCACCCAAGGAGTCCTTTAGATATTTGGGTTCGATGATTCACAATTCAGGGAGGATAGATGAGGACGTAACCCACCGGATTAGAGCTGGGTGGGCGAGATGGAGGGCGGCGTCGGGAGTCCTTTGTGACAGGAACGTCCCATTAAAGCTAAAGGGTAAATTTTATAGGGTAGCGATTAGACCAGCTATGTTGTACGGGTCTGAGTGCTGGCCTATCTCCAAAGCCCATGCAAACAGGGTTGAGGTGGCGGAACTGAGAATGCTAAGGTGGACCTGCGGTAAAACCTTGCTGGACATGATCCTGAACGGAGTTTTCAGAGCTAAGCTTGAGATCGAGTCTATTATTTCGAAGATGAGAGAAGGACGGCTAAGGTGGTTCGGTCATGTTAAGAGGAGGCCGCATTCAGCACCCGTAAGAAGAGTCGAAGCATTAGTGGTGGAAGGTGTGAGAAGGAGGGGTAGACCCAAACTAAGATGGGAGGATAGACTTAAGCTCGACTTGAAGGAGTTGCTCTTGTCCGAGGACATGACCTCAGATAGGAAGGCGTGGAGGGATAGAATTAGGATATGCGGGTAGCTCAGGCTAGGTGTGTTGGGTTGCTTTGCCTTAGCTTTAGGCCCCGTGCGTTGCCTTGCTTGGCTTTATTTGGTTGCTTTGCCTTAGCTGTAGGCCCCGTGCGTTGCCTTGCTTTGCTTTGTTTGGGTGCTTTGCCTTAGCTGTAGGCCTCGTGCGTTGCTCTTCTTTGCTTTGCTTGCTCTAGTAGGTTTGCCTGCTTTTCATGTTACTTTGTTCTTTGTTTTGTGCCTCTGTTTCTTCTCTGTTTTGTGTTTGCTTTTGTGTGTGCTTGTTTTTGCCTGCTCGTCTGCCTACTTGTTGACTGCTATGCTTTCTCGGTTGCTCTCCTGCCTGCGCCCTCTCTCTCACACGCACACATGCACTTGCCGGAGGTCTCTTTGGAAGCAGCCTCTTTACTCCCGGGTTTTCCCGTGGGGTAGGGGTAGGGTCTGTCTACATTCCACCTCCCCCATACCCTGCCCCGGCAGGATTGGTGATTGCGTGGTTTTGTAACCTTACAACAGGTTTTACCTCTCGAGGGATCTCAAGAGGCTTACAACCCCACCAGGCAGTGTACCTGACCGATGTAGTATAGTGTAGTGGTAAGTACGGGGGATTGATCGTTCTCCACAGGGAATAGTGTTCGTTAGGTATGAAAGGCTACTCTAATTAGGTCTAAGGGTTGAGGAAGATTCTTTTTATGTTTTTATAATTTTATGAAAGCAAGTAAAATCTCGGGTTTGAAGGAGTGGGCGGAATTAGTTGCTAGTCAACTAACCCAAATGACTACGAATGCAAATAAAATAAAATAACAAAAATGAAAAGTGGTGAGAAACTTATGTGTAGAGAAATGTGTTTACTTAGATTTCCTTACTCCCTAACTATCTTTTACCGGTTAATTAGTGTGTATTAGTCGCGTGGATGACGGGTGTATTCCTTAATACCATTCGTGGGGTGGCGTACTTACTTCCCCAACTCTACAAGCTCCTACTTCACTCCTATGTCGAGCCGGCTAGGAAGCTCCTAACATGGGATCACTAGAATTCGCTTGTGCATTAAATACAACCATAAAAACCTTTAGTACGCGTTTGGTTCATGTTTCTTAAGACGTTCAAGCAAGTTACCGAATAGGAAGTTAGCCAGTTTTCTTAAGCCTAACATAGATAAACAATCATCCAATACAACTAACAACACACTAACAACCAATAATCAATAGCTAGGTTTCATTAGATCTAAGCAAACACAAGATAAAATTAGCCTAACATGTTAAACAAAAGACAAGCATAAGATAGAATCAAACAACACATAGACATATTGAATGATTAATTGATAACTTATCTTTCAATGAAACATGGAAGATCTCAAGGCAAAAAGCCCTGAAAAAGTAGCTAAAATCGTCTTAGGGTTTTATCCCAAAATTCCACACACTAAGCTCTCCCTTAATGACAAAAAATTAGAAAACTATATATAGATTTTTGGATCTGACGGCGTCACCTTATGCATTGTGACGCCGTCACCTCGCCGCTTTTAGGGTTCCCGGGTGACCTTCTTGACGCCGTCCCTCTTTAGCTCTTCAAAAATCCATTCTGGCCTATCAAGGCTTGACGCCGTCGGATCATGAACGTGACGCCGTCCCCTTATGATTTAAGCCGTGACGCCCTTGATTTAGTTAAAGCGTGACGCCGTCAGAATTCTCATGCTAACTCACTGGCCCGTCATGAGTAAATTTCACATCCAACTTTTCTTGCCAAGGCATGACGCCGTCCCATGTTAATTGTGACGCCGTCAAGAGTAACTTTTAGCCGATTCTTGAGACTTTGCCGTTTTCTTCACTTTAATGCTCCAAAAACGTCCAAAATGCCTCCTTTTCCAGATTTCTCCTCAAAAGTACCTAAAATGACAAAAGGAACGATTTAGGGAAATATTTGATCAAATAAATACGATTTCGGGCTTAAATGACCCCTTAAAAGCGGTACACTTTTCGCCTCATCAAATACCCTTACACTTGAGATTTGCTTGTCCTCAAGCAAATGCGCTTTTATTCTAATCAAAATACAAGTTAGGGGTCATTTAATGCAAACATAAAAGTAATTACAACAAATATTCGTTCCACTTCAATCATAATAAGCACGGAGATTACATACTAGCACCTCACAAGCAGTGTTTAGATACTCACATCTCTCAAGTGTCATCAAAATAAATCTCATAAATGAAAACGGAAAATATCTCTCACTACCTGTCATAGCAAATAGATTACCATAGGCTTGGGAAAGGATCGAAAACCTCCTCCACTAGGCGTAAGCACCTAAGATAAACTATCAAAGAGGGCTTTTAAATGGGTTATAACGTTAGGTGTAGGGAAAAGGAAAACACGGTTTTGTTGGATACGGGATATTTTACTGGTGGCGAGTTAAAGATCTTGATCAATTACATGTACTATACAATGTTGCTAAGCCAAGACTCGACTCGATTTTAAGCTAGAAACAAAATAACAAAATAACAAAAACATAAAGATAAACATAAAATGAAACGGGATGGTAGTCCGTATGTTTTTTCTATTTTTCATTTTCTCATTTTTTGTATTTTTCTTGATTTTTTCGATTTTTTTTTTTTTTTTTTTTTTTTTTTTTTTTTTTTTTTTGACATACATTCTTGCCCTACCATCCAAAATAATACATCATAGGGGCATTGCATTCCCCTTACACTTGAATTTTTACATAACTTTACAAATACTAATCTAATGACTCGAATTAAGATAATTGAAACACTTGGAGTACTTTTAAAATATTTAGCACATATGGGGGTAATAAATGATGTTCTTCCCCGTTACTCCATTACACTAGTACTTTACCCATGAGTCCCAATCGTCCCAAAACAATATGTACAAGGATATGACTCGACTTAGCAACCATGTAATCAATTAGATAATTAACTTGGGTTTAAACAAATGTTGACACAATAATGCACTAAAGATGAGTGCATACAAGGTAGGCTAAGGCGATTTGGGTGTACATTTTAGTGGGGTGTAACAAATTCTTCCTTTAAGTAAAATGCTTAAAGGTCGAAACGAAAAGATAGGCTCTGAGGGGTGTACTAGGGGTATCGTGTACTAAAAATGAGTACAACGCAAAGGGTGTGGGAGAATTACTTGACCAATGTAGCCAACGTAATTATAACAAAAACACAGGTGTAAAACAATGGGTTAATCCTAATGCCTCTTATCATGTAGTAAATCTAACTACACGAATGTAGTCTCACTTGTGGCCTCGGAATGGTCCTAACGCAAGTTCTAGAATCTAAGTGCTACCGGTACACACATCATAGCATAAATGCTTTTCCTACCAATTCTAGGGGCGAACCTCACATATTTGGGGGTGGAAAATTTTTTAGTGGTACGGTTTTTGTGCTAGTCATATAACTCCTATCCGTGAGACGCTCATTAAGATCAAAGTTTCACTCCTATATGTTGTAAAAAATTTTAAATTTGGCACTAAAATTGCCTTAACAAGTATTTCTCTCAGTTTTATTACACATCTACCATCAAACAAACAAAAATCAAGCGCAATTGTATTCTCTAAAATCGTACTTTTACCCTCCCCTTACACTTAAGATGAACATTGTCCCCAATGTTCAAATAACAAGATGTAAAAGCATAAAGTAAAAGAATGAAATCAAATACTCCCTGATTCGCTCGTTGGATAGTGAAATCACACGGTTAAATCTTCCTCCAAAGAGAATGTTGAAGCTCCATGACTAATGCATCGCCATAAGCTTGATTCCATAAACATTTCCTTGTCCAAAATAACCTGTTAACCTGAGAAAACAAACACGAAAACCTGCATAACATCGGCGGGATAAAATCTATATATAAGGATATAATGCTTGTGGACTGATAATTTTGCAGATTCCTGGAGATTATAAGTTGGAGATTTAATAAAAACTTTTTATGAAAACAAAACTTTCAAAAATTTCTGGAAATTAAATCTGACGCCGTCAGGTTATAACCCCTGACGCCGTCAGAAATGACCTGACAAAAATTTTCATTTTTAGTTTCCGGAAAATTTCTGGAAAAACCTTTTACCTTACTTCCTGGGAATCCTGCAAAACATCATTATGACTCGATACAAGCATTTGACTCAAACAAACACTAATATGTATGCTAATTTATTATTATTACGATTCATGTTCATATGTGTTCTAATAAACCGATTTAGATTTCCCTTACACTTATCTTTTGCAAAATACCTTTATATGTAGTTAAGTCGAAGTTAAAAACAAAATAAAGCATTTTCACAATTTAGTTTTGAACATGAATCAATAAGAATAAAAATTAAACATACATACGGAAACAAATAAAATCAAACAAACAAATAAATAAACACATAAAGCAAATAAAACAAATAAAGCTTGGGTTGCCTCCCAAGAAGCGCTTTTCTTTATTAACGAGTCTTGTAGCTAGACTCAAAGTCACGCACATTACGTGACTCCATCATCGGTCACGGTTCCTAGGCCATTCTCCTTCCCGGTTTTATATTCCGGTCCTAATTTCAAACAATCCTTGTAGAAACCGAATATCCTTTCCATAACATAGTCTACTCCTTTACTTCTATCCTCATCATTCCTATAGTAGACCGCTTGCTTAAGCTCCTTCTCAACATTTGACAAGTGTTGGAATTGTTCTATCTTATATGGCATTTGGTAGCTTACTTCATCGGTCTCATCCTTAAATCTAACTATCCCTAAGGAAGGTTCATAAGTCATTCTAGAGACCTCAACAAATGGTTTTCCAAAAACCACTTGAGTCAAGGATGCATCGACTATTGGGCGGATATCTTCTACAATTACAAAGTCGGTGACATAGGTGAAGTTTCCTACATAAACCGGTAATCCCTTAACTCTTCCCGTGAAGTTACTCATCCAACCCTTGTCAGGGAGCATCCTATACCCAAGTTGATTTTTCATTATCAAGTTGTAGTGGGCTCTAGTCATGATGTTTATGGGCGATCTAAGGTCGATGTAAGCTTTCCACACATGTAGATGTCCGATGTTGCAAGGTATGTTGAGATTAGAAGGGTCGCCTATTTCTATGATTGGTCTACCTAGGAAGTATGGTGTCTCGGGGTCATCGAATAGGTTTGTATGATATGCACGCTCTTCCTTAGTGGGTAGCCTATTGAAGTAGTCCTCATCATCATCTACTTCTTCAATCTCACTTGTCCTAACTTCCTTATCAACCTCGACTTTCCTATCCTCATCCTTAGGTTCACTATTATCCTCATTCCTATCAATTGGTTTAATAGTGACAATGTTGACAAAGTGGACGTGTTTGGATGAAGAGGGGTCTTTTACTTGGGGTCCGCTATTTGTGTTCCTAGCGTCCTTATGTGGAGGTGATAACACTTGGTTATTGAGGGCTTTCAACAAGTTGTCAATTTTATTGGTCATCTCAGTTTGTTGTTGATTGAATTCGGTCTCGAATCTAGCTATCCGAGCTTCTTGAGATGCCATAAATTGGGAAATCAATCCTTCAAAGTTATTGGTACTACCATTGCCGGAAGGATTGTTGCTGAAAGTACGGTTCGAGTTGGAACCGCTTGATTGGAAACGATTAGGTGGGTTGGAAGAATTGGTTTGTTGAGAGTTTTGGTTTTGTTTCCACCTAAGGTTCGGGTGATTTTTCCATGAGGGGTTGTATGAATCACCATAATGGTTTGGCTCGGGTTTGAAAGTGTACCACTTGTCTCCCGCTCCGTCGGTACGCGAGGATGCGTAGTCCACAAAAGCTTGTTCGGGGAGTTCCATGCAATCACGAGTGTCGTGGGGACCACTACATAATTCACATGAGGAAGTGATTTTGTTCACTTGGCTTGAAGATTTAGGAGCCTCGTAGGATTTCATGAGAAACTTGACTTGGTCTTCAAGTTCTATGATCCTACGGTCAGAAGTGCTTGAATTGTTAGAAGGCAAAGATATTGCCTTGACCGTTTTATTCAAATCACGGGGATCACTCCAACTTTCGTTGTCATAAAGAGCAAGATCCTCTAGGAGAGCCCATGATTGTTCCGCACTTAGATCACGTAACTTGCCACCGGCCGATTGGTCAATGGTTTGCCTCGTGGAGAGATTGATATGGTCATAGAAGATTTGGACTTGGAGCCAAAGTTCTATGCCATGGTGAGGGACTTTTTGGAGTAAGTCCTTGAATCGAGTCCATGCCTCGTAGAGAGTTTCGCCTTGACGTTGTTGGAACATCAAGATATCATTCCTTAGCTTGGTAGTTCTTCCCGGTGGGAAAAACTGAGCAAGGAAACGAGTGGTGAGATCATCCCAAGAGGTAATGGATCCTGCGGGTTGACGTTCTAGCCACTGACTAGCTTGGTCCCGCAGAGAGAATTGGAAGAGACGCAATCGGGTCGTCTCTTGAGTGGCAACATCAAGGTCTATAGAATCAACGATTTTAAGAAAGTCCTTGAGATGTTGATTAGGATCTTCAGAACGAAGTCCATGGAATGCGCATCCACTTTGCACCAACCGGATGGTGTCGGATCGCAAGGGTGTGATATTGGCTCCTTGAGTGAGCTCAATGGTGTTTCGATAGCCATGGTGGCTAGGACGGGAATACTCTCCTAAAGTACGGGCTCTAGGAGGTGGTGGTGGTTGTTGTGGTGGTGGGTTGTGTGGGTTAAGGATATTACCATCTTCCATGATGTCGGACGGTATGGTTACGAACAAAGACACGAAGAAAATAGATAGACTAAAGAAAACCTAGAAAAATAAAATAAAAATCTCACTAGAAAGGAATCTAGTGAGTAGACCTAATAGAAATAAAAATTCAACCTAAACAATAACTATTCCCCGGCAGCGGCGCCAAAAACTTGATTGCGTGGTTTTGTAACCTTACAACAGGTTTTACCTCTCGAGGGATCTCAAGAGGCTTACAACCCCACCAGGCAGTGTACCTGACCGATGTAGTATAGTGTAGTGGTAAGTACGGGGATTGATCGTTCTCCACAGGGAATAGTGTTCGTTAGGTATGAAAGGCTACTCTAATTAGGTCTAAGGGTTGAGGAAGATTCTTTTTATGTTTTTATAATTTTATGAAAGCAAGTAAAATCTCGGGTTTGAAGGAGTGGGCGGAATTAGTTGCTAGTCAACTAACCCAAATGACTACGAATGCAAATAAAATAAAATAACAAAAATGAAAAGTGGTGAGAAACTTATGTGTAGAGAAATGTGTTTACTTAGATTTCCTTACTCCCTAACTATCTTTTACCGGTTAATTAGTGTGTATTAGTCGCGTGGATGACGGGTGTATTCCTTAATACCATTCGTGGGGTGGCGTACTTACTTCCCCAACTCTACAAGCTCCTACTTCACTCCTATGTCGAGCCGGCTAGGAAGCTCCTAACATGGGATCACTAGAATTCGCTTGTGCATTAAATACAACCATAAAAACCTTTAGTACGCGTTTGGTTCATGTTTCTTAAGACGTTCAAGCAAGTTACCGAATAGGAAGTTAGCCAGTTTTCTTAAGCCTAACATAGATAAACAATCATCCAATACAACTAACAACACACTAACAACCAATAATCAATAGCTAGGTTTCATTAGATCTAAGCAAACACAAGATAAAATTAGCCTAACATGTTAAACAAAAGACAAGCATAAGATAGAATCAAACAACACATAGACATATTGAATGATTAATTGATAACTTATCTTTCAATGAAACATGGAAGATCTCAAGGCAAAAAGCCCTGAAAAAGTAGCTAAAATCGTCTTAGGGTTTTATCCCAAAATTCCACACACTAAGCTCTCCCTTAATGACAAAAAATTAGAAAACTATATATAGATTTTTGGATCTGACGGCGTCACCTTATGCATTGTGACGCCGTCACCTCGCCGCTTTTAGGGTTCCCGGGTGACCTTCTTGACGCCGTCCCTCTTTAGCTCTTCAA
The DNA here is from genome assembly GCA_021014915.2 of Artemisia tridentata subsp. tridentata. Taxonomy (NCBI): domain Eukaryota; kingdom Viridiplantae; phylum Streptophyta; class Magnoliopsida; order Asterales; family Asteraceae; genus Artemisia; species Artemisia tridentata. The sequence continues at coordinate 82,381,674 of CP139502.1, read as the reverse complement.
AAATCCATTCTGGCCTATCAAGGCTTGACGCCGTCAGATCATGAACGTGACGCCGTCCCCTTATGATTTAAGCCGTGACGCCCTTGATTTAGTTAAAGCGTGACGCCGTCAGAATTCTCATGCTAACTCACTGGCCCGTCATGAGTAAATTTCACATCCAACTTTTCTTGCCAAGGCATGACGCCGTCCCATGTTAATTGTGACGCCGTCAAGAGTAACTTTTAGCCGATTCTTGAGACTTTGCCGTTTTCTTCACTTTAATGCTCCAAAAACGTCCAAAATGCCTCCTTTTCCAGATTTCTCCTCAAAAGTACCTAAAATGACAAAAGGAACGATTTAGGGAAATATTTGATCAAATAAATACGATTTCGGGCTTAAATGACCCCTTAAAAGCGGTACACTTTTCGCCTCATCAATTGGGTTTGTTTTTGTTGTTGTTGTGTTTTCTAAAAATGTGTGTGTGAAATAAATATGCGGAGTTAATTTTTTTCTCATCGGATCTGGTGAAGCATTTATATAGCCATTGATTTTCTACTCTCGATCCTTCCATCCAAGGATAACAGCTCATAAAGGCCACGTGTCGAATCGTGGATGGCTGAAGAAAGAAATTGGTGCGTGTGACTTGGTGGAGCAGCAGGAAAAAAAAACAAACGCGCCCACGTTGAATTAATTTCTGAGAGTGAGCTTCACATTCCCTTCCAAAAAATATCTCCTCTTCGTCTTTTTTTTTCTTTCTGTTCGACATTTATCACAAAATATAGCCTCCACGTGCCCCTTTTATTTCAAATTCTCATTTCTTCTTTGACGCATGTTGGAAGGTAATTCTCCTTTTGTGTCTTCACGTGAGCATCTTTTGGTTATATATATTATATTTTTTTTTCTTCATTTGTTTGTTGCATGTGGTATTGAGAAACTTGGGCTTCATTCATCATTGGGTTATTAAATTTGGGCTTCAATATAATTTTTTTGGGCCAAACTTAATAATATTTGAGCTTCCATTAATAAATTTTTGCTAGCACATAATCTTCAAAATTATCTTCATCTTAGCAATTGCACCAAATAATTCTTGTCTCATGCCTTTGGACTCGTAATTTCGTGCTCTTTCCAATGGAGTGCTCGGGTAATTACCGTTTCCACTTTGTTTTCAAACCCTTGTACCTGTACGACATAATAACAAAAACCAAACATATATGCAATATAATCTCACATGTATTATTGTTATTAGTCTATTTTTAGCGTGTTTTCTGGTATAAAAATGATGTGTGTTTAAGCACACATCAAGGTTCATATCAAAGGTTCATAATGAAGGTTCATAACTATAGTTCACATCAAAGGTTGTAAGTCACAAAGGAAACCTTAAAGATAAGGTCAGAATATCCGTACCTTGAGTAAATTAAAATCTAAATAAGGAAAAGATCACAGAATGGGAAATACTCCTCTTCAGAATCTACACCTGATATAGTAGTACTTATTAATAGCTTGTTTTATAAGTTGATTACCCATTGATGTTGTTCTCATTACATATTAGGGTTTCTTTCCATTTCTAGTAACTTTCCTCTTTTAGTAACTTTCCATATTTAGTAACTTTCCGGATTAAGTAACTTTATACTTTAGGGTAACCAAATGACAATTAAATGAACTTAAAGGTTTAATATTACTAGTATCATAGTTTAGGGCTTATTGCGACAATTTCCAAAGTTTAGGGTTTAACATATCATTCTAGTAAAGTTTAGGGTTTAAAGTGTAATTAATTTCCATAAATAACCAAATATGACTTAGCCGATTTTAGGAGTCACACAATATATTTCAGATCAAAATAAGCTCGAACAAAACACACTCACATTTACTTACACATTCTCGAATACACACATGCAACTTAATTAACCACGATACTTACCAATTCTAACCGAAGCACACGCTCACACACTCTCGACACACATGCATGCACACCTTATATGATTTCAAACCAAACCGGGACACACCCCACCAAAACCTAGTCGAGACACACACTCCTCTCGACACACTCACTCTCGTACCCTCTTAACTCCAAAATGACACCGAGACACTAATTAAGCTTAACAAGACAAAAACCTTTTACCCCTTTCTCGATACCCTTTAACGACCAACAGTTTAACCCATCACCTATACGCCTCTTTCCCCTTTAATTTAGTTTGTAATCATGTTTAATAACTCGTTGACCATTCAAACTCACACAACAAACACACCATTCGCTAACACTAACTGGACAAAACATGCTTTATGATACCCAAAACACACCCAACCCTTTCCTCCTTTTTAGACTCTATGTACACACTCAACTTTCCATGCACGTGACACCTCCTAAATAGCTTTATTCAAAAAAAAAGTTGGAATATTATTTTAATATATAATTTGCTAATATGCAACTCATTTAACATTAAGAAGATAAATGGGCATTTGTAGGCCAACCCAACCGATCCAACCAGTATAAAAAATCACATGCTTGAACCGTGATTCAAACTGAAAGACCCACCCATTTACCGCCACTAGTGTAGTGTATGTTTCTTTCAAGCAATGACTCCCTACCCGCATACAGTGCAAAAGACTTATGTGACAGTTTATTTACTCACTTTTATAACCAAATTTAAGATGTAAATATCAAACAGATTCGAATAGCAACCACAGGAACAAGGGTGGTCACAAACAGTCCATTTAGCGAGTTAGACACCAGAAAACTTCTCACATAAAATCACACTTGACCCTCCCTATCACGACCTTCTCCACGAAATAAAACGCCTGCCCTTTATTTATATTTCTTTTGGGTTTAAGACCAGGTTCTAAACATGTTTTAGTCGTCTTAAAAAAAAACATCCCAAGTGACCAGACTCATAAGTTCATTATTTCGGATTCGAATAGCTACAACTGAAACAAGGATCGAAATGTATGGCCCATTTCCATGCAATGTTAAATCAGGTTTATAAGATATTTAAATGATCAAAAACCAAGCGTACAATTATCCGTTCATATAGACGTTTTTGGTTCTGATTTACAAGCCAAGAACAGCCCCTAAAACAACGTATTAAAGGACCTCTTTTTACAGAACTTTCATCCAGGTTATGAGCCTTACATTTAACACCTTATGGCTTGTTATCTCAAGTATTATTTTCCATGACCCTAGACCAGGTTTAAGTACTTCATTTAGTGTTCAAATAATGGTTTAGCAAGGGTTTTAATGACAACAACTTAGACTCGAATAGAAACAGGAAACAACAGACCGAATACACAAGTTTTTAGCATGTTAAAGTTATGATTTCATGTGGTGTTTAATGGTTAACGAGCAACAAGAATAATAGGTTATTATGTGTATTATACATGTTATTAATTAAGTTTTCATGTTGGCAAAATTCTGATTTTTAGACCTGTGTTTGTGTCCACTGGAAAGAAGGGAAAAACAAAAGAAGAATGTGGTGTTACCTTGTGTTTAGCGAGACCAAAAGAAAGGAACAAGGACTCTAGATCCGAATGATCGACTACTCAAAAAAATTACCAGCAGCAAAACTCTCGAGCCTCTTTGTCTTTGAGAAAAATAAGCAGCAACTGTGTTTTATTTTATTTATTTATTTATTTTTTTGTTTCATGCGTATGAAAAAGAGGGAGAGGGAACCGGATTTTAAGGATAGGAAGGGGAGACGTGACTTAAGTTTGGAAAGGTGATATTGCTAATTAAATTGTGATAAATGAATTCCGTAAATCATGGGGCAGAATTTGTGGATACATATCTTCTATTAATTTGTACAAATTGTGTGACATGTTGACTATATGGGGCGTATAAGATTTCATGAACTAGGAGGATTTTTGCAACTTGAAACAATATTATTATTATGCTAGACTTAGGTTGCTTTATATTAGTTGTATTTATATTCATAACATATCTTCTATTAACATATAGTTATGGCATTCTTTAATTATAATTTATATGTTCTTGTAAAAAAAAAAATCAAATTAGAGGGGTAAATTGGGAATTTCAATGAATGGAAAATGAGGGTTTTACATACAATAGTAAGAATAAGAAAAATGGTCACAATGGCACAAATGACCATCCTAAGAGTGGTGCTTATCTCAACAGAATGAATGGTCAAAAGAAAAATAGTAATAAGCAGGAATATAGAACTAAGAAGAGTGCTGAAGTGGTATCAAATCCTAGTATGGAGAAAGGTAAATAAGTTAATAAGGAAACAGGAAGTAGCAGCACTAATACTGGATCTAACAAGGTTAATACAGATGCTAGTACTAATGGTGGATGTCACCAAACCAATGTGGGGATTATAGGTAAGAATAGTTTCTCTCTTCTAGACTCACTGGCTAATGAAGAGGAGTTAAGGCCAAATATCCAGGAAAGAAAACAAGTTGATAAGGTGTTAGATACAAATGGTGACCCAATTGTGAATGAATGGGAAAGCTGGAATGAAGATATGAAAAGGTACTATAGGGACAAAAAAGAATTGCTAGGTGCAGCAAAAAGTTTAGAGAATGAAGAGGATGTTGTGCACGATTTATCTTCAACTAGAGATAGTTTGTTGAAGAACGAGATTGAGGGTGTTAGTTGTAATACCCTTAAAAGATAATCCGAAGTGCATCTAGATTGTATTGTGTTAATACAAATAAACCTTAAAAACGTTTATTTATATTTTACAATCTACTAATGTTTTGTCGATAAAAAACATAAAATCATTTTAACGAGATATATAAAATACGTAAACGCTTTGAGCCAAAAGCTTACTAACTTATTTCATTAAACAAACCATAAACATATCTAGTTAAACAAGTTTACATAAAACAAAAACCATTTTATAAAAACACTTAAGTAAACTAGTTACTTACATTTTTATAAAATACATGTTACTTGTAAATTACTAGAAAAAGGCTTAGACTATCCATGACCGAAAAACCAAGCCCATAACCCATAACCCATGGAGCTTGATCTATAACCCATAACCCATTTGCATGACATCATGCATGACTTCATAATGGGTAAAACCCATAACCCATGACCCAAAGTCCATAACCCATAACCCAAAGTCCATGACCCATGACCCAATATGTCTTTGACATCATTCATGACATCACTTGACCCATGGACCTTAACCCATAACCCAAAACCCGGAATTGTAACCCAAAATCCGAACTGGTACTACCAGATACCCGGATCCCTTGGATTACACTGGCTGGATCCATTTGGGAAGGGATCCGCCGGATCCGGGTGAACAGTGCTCAGTTTTGCCTATAAACAGTGAGCCATTTCTCTCTTGTTTCTCACCCCACTTAGATATATCTTCTCTCTACATTCTAAGTTCTCTAACCTCAGATGCAAGGATCTTTCTATGTAGTCTTTCTTTGTGATTCTCTAGGTTCCTTCCAAAAGGCGAGATCACAACCTCTCGAAGACTTGCAAGCTCGTGATATGAGTTGCTAGGATTATTCTCTTCCAAGATCACAGAAGTGCATCTTGTTATTTCTTCTTCTCAAAAGGGTGTTGTAGATGTGTTGAGTCGTTAGGTGTAAAAGGACGTTGGATCCTTTAGTCATGTTGTGCTAGGTGTGTTGGTTTGGTCCGCCATGCTAAGGACCCGGTATCTAGCCTTGTACAGGATAAAGTGTAGGCGATGAAGGTTTGGCTTTACCTCGTGGAAAAGCCCGGTATCTAGCTTTGTACCGGATAAAGTGTAAGCGATGTTGTGAAGGCTTCTCCGCCAAGTGAAAGGAGTTTGTGTTGTGAAGTGTTTACGAACTCTCGAGTAGGTGACTCGGGGAGTGGAGTAGGGCAAGGAAGGTGACCTTGTAGCCGAACAACTATAAATACTTGTGTTGTGGTTGTGTCTCTCTAACTCTATCTCGTAGTTTAGTTTATATACTTTTATTTCTATCAATATCCAACACGTCAAAACTAGATTGACATAAGTCGATCTATAAGTTTTTAAAAAGAAATTTTAATCAGTAAAACTATTCAAACCCCCCCCCCCCCTTCTAGTTTTCTGCATATTGTATATAGATAGTTTAGAATTTTTTATTTTTTTATTTATTTATTTTTTTTTTTTTTATTATTTTTTTTTTTTGTATTTCTTTTGTGCGTAAAAAACAGACAGAGTGTATAGTAAGCCAAAAGAATTGAGAGAATTAGGGAGATCAAAAACAGAAAGAGAGTATTTGTGGGTATAAAAATAGACATAGTGTATTGTGAGCTAAAAAAATTGAGAGATTGGGGAGTCAAAAACAGAAAGAGAGGTTTTGTGTGACAAAACCGACAGAGTGTTTGTGAGCCAAAAGAATTGTAAGAATAAGTGAGTTCAAAAACAGAAAGAGAGCATTGTGTGTGATAAAAAAATAGACAGAGTGTTTGTGAGCCAAAAGAATTGAGAGAATTGGTGAGCCTAAAAACAGAAAGAGAGTATTGTGTTTTAAAAATAGACAGAGTGTTAAGTGAGCCAAAAGAATTGAGAGAAAAAGTGAGCCAAAAGTAGAAAGAGAGTATATATGGATATTAAAGTAGCAACATTGAATATTAGAGGTCTAAGTGCCTCTGATAAACAAGATGAGGTGAGAAAATTAATCACTGAGGAGAAGTTGCAAGTTTGTGCAATAATTGAAACACAAGTGAAATTCCCAAAAGTCAATAAAATGGGCCAAGCTGTGTTTGGCAATTTGGAGTTTGTGACTAATGCTGAGAAACACAACAAGGGATGCAGAATTATGGTTGGGTGGAATCAAAATAAGGTAAAAGCATGGCTAATCACAAAGACAAAACAAAGTATGTTGTTCTTATTTGAAACTGTATGCCAAAAGTCAAAGTTTTTTTGCTCCTTTGTTTATGCAAGTAACTTAGGGGTTGAAAGAAGGAAATTATGGAAGGAATTGGGTGCTTATAAGCAGATAAAAAGTAGGCAATCATGGGTCATTAGTGGGGACTTCAATGTCACATTAGATCCAAAGGAACATTCAAATGGTAGTTCTAATTCATCTAATGATATGATTGAATTTAGAAGCTGTGTTGAAGAATTGGAGGTTGAAGATATGTTGAGTTCTGGTTTTCAATTTACCTGGAAAAAAAGCCTTAGGAATCCTAATTGCAGAACATTAAAGAAATTGGACAGGATCATGATCAATGAAGATTTCTTGGATCAATACCCTGATGCACACAGTGTATTCATGCCATACCTCATCTCAGACCACTCACCTGCAATTATGATAATTCCTAAGGGTGGAATTCAGAAGAAAAAAGCTTTCAAAATGGTTAACTTTGTGACTGAGAAGAAGGAATTTATACCATTGGTACAATCAGAATGGAAGAAAGAAGTAGAAGGTTTTCAGATGTATAAAGTTGTAAAGAAAATGAAGATGCTCAAGAACAAATTAAGTCAGTTGGGATGGAAGAATGAAAATGTCCATGAAAGAGTAAGCAGCCTTAGAAATAGGATAAAGGAAATTCAAGGGGAAGTTGATAAAAATCCTCATTGTGAAAGACTCAAAGAACAAAGCTGTAAAATTCTGCAAGAATATTGTGAAGCAGTTAAAGATGAAGAAAGTCTCCTATGGCAAAAAGCAAAAATTGACTGGTTAAAGGAAGGGGATAGAAATACTGCATTTTTTCACAAGATAATCGAGGGCAGACAACATAAGAGTATAATTATGCAGGTTTATGATGAGAGTGGGAGTAGGTTTGAAAATGATCAAGTTGCAGGACAATTCATCAAGCTCTTTGAGAAGTTCCTGGGGACTAAGGACAACATTCCAAGATTACCTGATGAGCTTGTTGAGTTCAGATGCAAGTTATCACAGAGTGAAGCTAAGGAAATGATCGGGCCTGTTTTGGATAAGGAGATAAAGGAAGCTATGTTTGAGATTGAAGATTCAAAAGCTCCAGGTCTAGATGGCTTCATATCAAAGTTCTTTAAAGCTGCATGGAATATTGTAGGGAAAGAAGTATGTTTAGCTATTCAGGAATTCTTCAACTTTGGGAAACTTCTAGGTGAGTTAAATGCTACATTAATTTCACTTGTCCCTAAGATAGCAACACCCAATTAGGTTTATGATTTTAGACCTATAGCTTGTTGTAATGTCTTATATAAGTGCATCAGCAAAATTATGACCCCAAGGATTAAAGGGGTGTTAGGGAAGTTAGTCAATGAAAATCAAAGTGCTTTCATAGTTGGTAGACAAATCACATATAACATCTTATTAGCACAAGAACTCCTTAGAGGGTATAATAGGAAACAAACTGTCAAAAAATGTGCTCTTAAGATAGATTTACAAAAAACTTATGATACACTGGATTGGTAGTTTTTAAAGAATGTTTTGGAAAGATTTGGGTTTCATAGGAAAATGGTTGGATGGATAATGACATGTGTAAAAACTACTAATTTCTCTATCAATGTCAATGGGGAGAGAGTAGGATATTTCAGAGAGGGTAGAGGATTAAGGCAAGGGGACCCAATTTCCCCTTATCTATTCACTATGGCTATGGAGGTTTTCAATCTGATAATGAGGAAGAATATTGAGAATGCAGAACACTTTAAATATCACCAGGGATGTAAAAAGCTTAGAATCACACATTTAGGATTTGCTGATGATCTTATTGTGTTCAGTCATGGGGATTGCAGATCTGTTAATGTAATTAAGAAATCATTAGAAGAGTTTAGTATGTACTATGGGTTGAAAGTAAATATTTAGAAGAGTACTATTTTTTTGGTGGTCTATCAGAACCTGAACAAAATGCTATTACTCAAATCCTTCCTTTCACCATAGGGAAATTACCAGTGAGATACTTAGGTGTTCCGCTTATTATAAAACAGCTAAGTATAACTAATTGTAAGCCTCTGATTGATAAGGTCAAATGTAGAGTAAATGACTGGAGGATTAGGAGGAACAGATCTTTATCCTATGCTGGTAGGCTTCAGTTAATTGCCTCTATCTTATCATCAATGCAAATATACTGGGCTTCTGTTTCATACTCCCTAAGGCAGTGATTGAGGATATAAATAGAGTGTTGAAGGGATTTTTGTGGTGCAAAGGAGAGCTGACAAAACGAAAAGCAAAAATTTCATGGGAAAATATTTGTAAGCTTAAAGATCAGGGTGGACTTGATCTTAAAAACCTCCAAACCTGGAATGAAGTTCTCATTATGAAGCATTTGTGGAACATTGCTGCTAAAAAAATAACCTTTGGGTTAAATGGATAAATGTTGAAAAGTTGAATGGAAGGAGTGTTTGGGAGGTGCCTTATGAGAATAATTGTAGTAGTGGGTGGCAGAATATCTTAAAACTAAGATATAAAGTAAGAAAGCATGTCTACTTTAAGTTGGGAAATGGGAAGTCTACTTCAGCTTGGCATGATAAGTGGTGTATATAGGGTCCTTTGTGTGAGTTTATATCCACAAGAGAGATCTATGATGCAAGGCTTAAAACAAACACTTATGTTGCTGATCTAATCCTAAAAGGTGAATGGTGTTGGCCTGCAGAATGGTTTTCTAAATATCCTCAACTAAGTAATATACAGGTTCCCATCCTTAATGAAAATGTTTGTGATGAAGCTGTTTGGGTGACTAGAACAGGACTGAGAACTAAATACAAAACCAAGACAGTATGGCAAGACATGACAAGTAATAGTAATGGGTCTAAAGTGAAATGGTGTTCTATGATCTGGTTTCCTCAAAGTATCCCTAGACACACTTTTGTTCTATAGATGGCTGTGCAGGAAAGATTGATGACACAAGACTAACTAGCTAGATGGAGACAGAATGAGGTCATGGAATGCACATTATGCAAACAATGCATGGACTCACATGAGCACCTGTTTTTCAAGTGTGATTATTCTAAAGCAGTTTGGATTGAGTTGCAGTCATTACTAGATAAAAAATTCTCTTATAACTGGAAGACTGTTATTGAAGAGTGATGACGTATAGTCCGCATTCGGGTCACGAACCCGACCCATACTCAAGTCCATCACGAATGGACTCCAGCCCACCACGAATGGGCTCAAGCCCATCACGAAGGGGCTATTGCGATAACGGTTTGGGCTTACGTTGGCCCAAACCCGAAGTTATTTATGGTCTTGATAGGATATCCCTTATTTATGGGATATGTATCAAATAACCGCCCTATGCGGGATACGCTGAGGAGTGAGGAACACGAAACCAACTAGGGTTTCGTGTGTATATAAAGAGTCTCGTTATTTGCCTTGTAGGGGCTTCTTGTTTGTTTTAGCTTGTCTGTTTTTAGCTGGTCTGTCTTTTTTTGCTTTTTTTTGCTTTTTTGCCTTATCTACCTGTGTCTTAGCTTGTCTGTAGTTTTTCTTGCTGGCTGAAGCTCGTATTGTGTTGTTGTTTTTCTTGTTTTACCGGTGCGTGCTCGCCCCCACTTAGTTGTATTCTTCTTTGAGGCCTTGCTGTTTGTTTCTTTTAGTTGCTCCGCCTTTTTGCGCTGCCTTTTTTAGTGTGGTCCTGTTTCTCCGCCCTTTGCTTTTGTGCCTTTCTCTTTGTTGTAGTTTGCTTGGGTTAGGATAGACGCCTTGGTTTGTGATGGTCACCTGAGGTCATGTCATTCCGGCTTGGGTGGGGTAGGCAGAGTAGGCAGGGTAGGAGGGTCTAGGGTAGGTAGGGGTTATGCTAGGGTAGCGGCCTCTCGTAGGATTAGGGTGGGTAGTTGGAATGTTGGGACTTTGACCGGTAAGCTCTTTGAGCTAGCTGATGTGTTGAGGAGACATAAGGTGGATATTGCATGTTTCCAGGAGACTAAATGGAAGGGTTCTAGCACGAGGGAGGGTAACGGGTACAAGCTTTGGTACTCGGGCTCAAGGACCGTGATGCGCGTGATGTGTCGTTGCGGTTTAGCAGTTTTAATGCCTACTCAAGTTTTAAATTTATATTTAGCCGACTTATCAATAACACACACACTTAACGAGCAGTGTACCCGGTCAGTATGAATATAATGGTAAGTAGAGTGTCGATCACTAAGAGTGGAACATATTATCTCGTTATTCTAATCAGTATTTTAATATCCTAACGCAAGGGGGTTTTCAGCCTGAGAGACTGGCACGATTTGTTTGCAATTAAATAGTAAAATAAACCAATAGGCACGAATCAGCAAGTAGCACACACGTACACAGATAAATACTCGAGACAATAAGAGGGCTGTCCTTATAATTAAGTAGTTTGTCACTTGTTTTATTGATAGCTTTATATGAAGTGTATGTAGTTAATCCTTTCTCGTTGGTCCTAAGCTTATCGGCGAGTAAACCCTTAATGATGACTTATGTCTAAAAGTTATTCCTAAGTGATCAATTTAGTAATAACCGTGGGAGTGCAACCTTTCCGTTGCCACATTACACAAGCCACTAATAAACACAGAGGTGATCAATGCACTAATAAGTAGTAACCAAAGACATCAACATATAAACTTTAATTGATGGGAAAGCAATTTTAAGGGGAGTTGAAGTGAATGATAACATAACACAAGCCCATCAATCCTGATGAATTAAAGTTTGCTAACACAATAAAACAAAACTACTTAATGAATTAAACACATGCAGCACCTTCTTACAGCTCTTGTATCTTCGTTTGGTGTGTCTTGTGCTGCTGCCTTGACTAAATTCGTCCTAGGGTTCTTCTGCTTCGGTCTTCGAATCTAGAATAATGCACACGAAATTCGTCTGGCCTTGGGGTATTTATAGTTTCTGTCTGAGGGAAGATGCGGCGCATCTAGTAAGTAGATGCGGCGCATTTACTTAACTTCGCGTGGGGTCCAAGATTATAATATTCAGGAATATTCGTACACCGCCAGAAGATGCGGCGTAACTCCATGATTAGATGCGGCGCATGTCCTCTTGTATCTTGGATCGTATCCGGTGAAATATTGGTATCGATGCGGCGCATGTCATGAGTGAGATGCGGCGCATCTGGAGCAGATTTAACTTGATCATGTCCATTTCAGTAGACTCTTCACTTTATGCATGTTTTGCTCCATTATTAGTCCAAAATCGCCAAGTTTCACCAAATGCTTGTTTTTACCTGAGAATTACAAAAGTAAACGATTAAGTATCAATCCTCATACATAATATAGTAAAACAAGTCAAATTAATAGGATAAATGATAGTAATAAAATGTACTTATTTGAGTTCATCAAATATCCCCCCACTTGAACTTTACTTGTCCCCAAGTAAACCTTAGAATTTCTCTTATGAAAATGTATCCTAAAAGATGTTAGGATTTATTTTTATATCAAGCATGTATTCGTTTAATTCATAATCACACAACTAAACACTTTAACGAATTAGAAGTATAATAAAATAATTTGATAAAAGAAAATCTAATCGTTTAACTGTCCAGTCGCGACGAATATTCTATCATAAGCTTGGCAAGTATACACATCTCCTCCACTAAAGCTAAGGAATAACAAGTCTAAAGCGGTAAAAATGGTTTGTAGGCTTAAGGGTTAATTATTCTCTTTCACTATCGATCTCAAATTTCAGAAAAGGCGACAAAATCACAAATACATGATCGAATCCACGAACACGATACTTGCAATTGCTCAAATCCTTAACTCGAATAGGCTAAAGATAGGTCCAAACTTCACCAATAATAATATATCAAAAAGGGCGACAAAATCATAAATACATAACCGAATCCACGACTACGATACTTAAGATTGCTCAAATCCCTAATCTCAATAAATCAAAGGTTTGGTTGGATAAAGAATAATATAGGGTATGGATAATATTTGGGATATAAATTGGTGTAAAAATAAAAATAAACAAAACAAATAAATTAAAATCCTAAGTGTGGTTAATCACTATCCCAACCATCCCATGAATAAGACTCATATCATTGAATAACTCACGCTTTAACACTTGAAACACACGCTTTAGGTAGACACGAATTATACTCAACAAGATCTTAATCAAAGAATAAACCTTAATTGGCGTTCCCATAACTGCCAATTCCCATTCAATCCATAGATATAGTACAACAAATAGTGGCCATATGAACCACTTACATAACTTTACATCGTTGGTTTAAAAACAAACATCCAACTTTTCTCTTTTTTTTTTTTTTTTTTTTTTTTTTTTTTTTTTTTTTTTTTTTTTTTAACTAAAGATGTGTAAAATTTCACCACATCACTATAATGATAATTCTGGATAATTTTTCCATACTTTTCATACTTCAGAAATAACGGTAATAGTGAAAGTAGTAAACACACGAAAAATAAACTCAAAGATATACAATATTTACTTTCACTCCAATTGCATTGTGCAATTTCCCGACCTAACCAAAGATAATGAATTACGCACACGAACACAGGTAATGTAAGGAAACACACTTTGCCTATAGCAATTAACCAACCACGGACTTTAATCTACAGGGTAGGCTAAGGTGTAAGGGTGTAACGAAACATTTTAAACATAGGTGTAAGAAACGAAAGGAATGGCTCTGAGTGTTTTTCTAGGGGTATCTTACTCTAAAAATGAGAGTAACAAAAGGGTTTATACGGGGGTTAACTAACCAGTGTAGTTAGTTAATAACACATAACATATAATAGGCCATTTGGGTGTAATCCTAGAATTTTACCAATTTAGACAAGTCATTCCAATTATATAAATATAATACTTATTATGGTGGTCTCGAATAGTATACAAGCCAAGTTCTAAAGTTTACAAGTCACCGGCACACTCATAGATTTGTGAATTTTTGAAAATCACAATTTTTGAAAATAACGTCTTGTGTGCAGCTATGCAACTTAGATCTTAAACAAAAACATGCTAAAAAAATTTTAAGTTTGATATATTAAGCACATTTTAAGCATAATTTTTGAAAAAGTTTAGGACAAGTAATTGTTAAGTGTTCTAATTCTCCAATCCCCCCACTTAAGTTAAACAACGTCCTCGTTGTTTGTATAAAAGGTTAAAAACTGGAAAATAAAAGAATTAGAACAGGAAAACTCCCCTGAGATTTGCTCGGTATGATCCTCCATTTGATAAGAGCAAAAATCAACTTCTTGTGGATGAGAACGTTAAAGCTTCATACTTGATGTATCCACAGGAAATCCAGGAAACTATAATACCACCAACACTTTAAAACACACCTAAGATAAGAAAGGTTCAAACTTGCATAATACATTAGTAGTTAGGAAAAATAAAACTTAAAAATTAAAACTGAAAATCATCAGGTCAGTCGATGCGCCGTATCTTATGGAAGAAGATACGCCGTATCGAGCCTGGAATTAATACGGATCAGAATAAAGATGCGCCGCATCCTTAACCAGGGATGCGCCGCATTAAAATAAACTGATAAAAAGTTTTAAAGTCGGAAATAAAAAATGCAGAAAATTAAAATATGATATGACCATTGCAGGAGATGCGTCGCATCTCAGAATTGAGATGCGCCGTATCCTCATGCGGGCCTGACTGACTCGACACAGAAAACAGAATAATAAAAATTCTCCGGGTTGTCTCCCGGTAAGCACTTGTCTTTATTCCAGAGTCTTCAAGTTAGACTCACGTTCAGCTCTTTATTTAGTCCTTGTCACGGTCCATCCTTCTTCCTTCATCCGAAAGATTTTCTCGTATATCTCTGCGACGTTTTCTTCCGTTCGACTTAATCTAATATAACTCTTTGTCTTCGCCGCAGTATACTCTTCATCAGGACCTAAAGAATATTTGATGATTTTAAATTTTTCAGAAATAATCATGGGTGGCTCATTGTAAGGAATCCCAAGTAGTCGACACTTTCTTTTGGTGAATTCTTCTTCGTCCTTGTCAACAAACTTAAAATAAGGATCCTTAATCAAATAGTCGTCTAATTCCTCAATCAACGACTCATTATTATTATCATCTTGAATCGCCTCCCATTCTCTTTCCAAATCATATTGTAACCGTCGACTAAGCTTCGTGAAATCATCAAACTGTTTATGCACCCATTCCCAGAAAGTAGTATCCGATGTCCCCTTAAGTCCTTTCAAGCGTTCAATTCTGCCCTTTTCTTGTAAAGCCTCCGCTTTTTGTGGGCAGTCTTCAACATTATCGTACCACTCATAATCTTCAAAGGCTACATCGTTTCCAACCCGTTTCATCCCAATTATACTTCCCCCATTACAGGTTCCGTCACTTTTATAATCACAGGTCGGCCAAACACTACTCCCGTCCTTGAAAACGAAGGGTGTACAGGTGTGATTAATGTGCTCAAATTCCCATGGTTTATCCCAAACCCATGGTACTTGGTCATTCCATTCATAGTACCAGGTGTTTTTGAAATCATCATAAGTCTTGAATCCTGGTAAATCTCCAGTAAGCACATCATCGTCGACTCGAAGAAGGTAGTTAAATTCCTTGAACTGCTTGCACAAGGGTGTCTCATAATCGAACACATCAATGTCAATTTTGAATAATTCTTCAATCCCCTCATTGACTGTAGAATCATGAAATGACGACCCATAATCGCTTTCTACTTCTTCGTCTTCACCTCTTATCCAATATACCCATAATGCATCCTTAGTAGCTCGATCCATGCTCTTATGGTTATTAAACTTACCAGCCAACCATTCTGAAAAATCAATATCGTTGGGATCGTGGTTAACGTCAAAGCAAGTCTTTTCAATCATTTTCCTCTTTATCTCCATGAACTCGTTAAATTGCTCCCTAAAACTCCGTGTCAACCATGAAGTCATAGTCTGCTTGACTTCATTTGCAGGGGCGAATTCTAGACTACCATATTTAAGCTCAAGCCAATCATTGAGGGAGAGGTCCATCAATCTTACCAACTTGCCATGAAATAGTAATTCCGCCACAGCATAAATCCTGTCATCATCCAGATAGTTCTCATTTAATCCCCAGTACTGTTCGGAATAAGGCATGTAAGAGATTTGGCTATTGCCTCCACCACAGCTTTTGTTGCTCGAGTCCATGTATGCAAGATAGAATTTCCCATCATCTTCTTTGATAGTAGTCCAGTTTAATCCTTTGGATTCAATGATAGGCCATAAGAGCGACAATTCATCTCTAGTGTACCTCACAAATACATCATACGAGAATACCCCTTTGTCAATGTTGCATAAACGCATGAATTCCTTAAAAGCAGCTTCAAGAGGGGTCTCCCAAGAGAATAAATCTGCATCGATCATGAGCACATTGAATGAATCTGAAAACAAGCATTCCTTAGCAAGATATCCGTTAACTGACATGTCTTCCATAGCAAAATCTGTCATCCAAGGTAAAATCATCAGTAGGATTTGTTCGCTTGAAGAGAAATTAATGAATATTGAAACGGATATATGAATACAAATAGCTGATATCTGCAGACGATGCGCCGTATCCAAAGAGTTGGATACGCCGTATCTTATAATCGTTAAAATTTAATCAGACTTTATCCAGAAAATAGATACGCCGCTTAGAATTTATGAATGCGCCGTATCGAATTAATTAATCAAAAATCGATATTTATTTAAAATTAAATACGTCGTATTAACGAAAGTTAATGCGCCGTATTTTCGTTACGTTTAAAAATACAAGATTTTTGATTCAGAAGATGCGCCGTATCGACAGAGATCGATACGTCGTATCTGTTTAATAATTCGCAAACTGTTTTTAATTAAAATAATAGATACGCCGTATCTGCAAAAGCAGATGCGTCGTATGGCGTTAACGTTTAGAAATTTTTTTTATCAAAAACAGATACGCCGTATCTGCTAAAGCAGATGCGTCGTATTACTTTATCGCTTAGAAAAACAAAATTCTTATTAAAAACAGATACACCGTATCTTGGGGAAAAGATGCGTCGTATCGAATTAATTAAACGCGTTGTATTTAAAAAAAAATTAAACGCAATACGCCGTATCTGAGAGATCAGATGCGCCGTATCGTTTGATTTAGCACAGTACAACGATAGCAGAACAGAAAAAAATACGAAAAATAAAAACAAAAATTAAAACACACAAACAAAATAAACACAAAAACAAAAATAAAGGCAAACAAATAACACACAAAACAACAAATATGCAAAATAATACAATGATGCAATTAATCTAATAAAAAGAAAAACCTAATTAAAATACTAATCAAATTAACAGATAATAACAATTCACTCCCCGGCAGCGGCGCCAAAAACTTGATGGAGCGTGATGTGTCGTTGCGGTTTAGCAGTTTTAATGCCTACTCAAGTTTTAAATTTATATTTAGCCGACTTATCAATAACACACACACTTAACGAGCAGTGTACCCGGTCAGTATGAATATAATGGTAAGTAGAGTGTCGATCACTAAGAGTGGAACGTATTATCTCGTTATTCTAATCAGTATTTTAATATCCTAACGCAAGGGGGTTTTCAGCCTGAGAGACTGGCACGATTTGTTTGCAATTAAATAGTAAAATAAACCAATAGGCACGAATCAGCAAGTAGCACACACGTACACAGATAAATACTTGAGACAATAAGAGGGCTTGTCCTTATAATTAAGTAGTTTGTCACTTGTTTTATTGATAGCTTTATATGAAGTGTATGTAGTTAATCCTTTCTCGTTGGTCCTAAGCTTATCGGCGAGTAAACCCTTAATGATGACTTATGTCTAAAAGTTATTCCTAAGTGATCAATTTAGTAATAACCGTGGGAGTGCAACCTTTCCGTTGCCACATTACACAAGCCACTAATAAACACAGAGGTGATCAATGCACTAATAAGTAGTAACCAAAGACATCAACATATAAACTTTAATTGATGGGAAAGCAATTTTAAGGGGAGTTGAAGTGAATGATAACATAACACAAGCCCATCAATCCTGATGAATTAAAGTTTGCTAACACAATAAAACAAAACTACTTAATGAATTAAACACATGCAGCACCTTCTTACAGCTCTTGTATCTTCGTTTGGTGTGTCTTGTGCTGCTGCCTTGACTAAATTCGTCCTAGGGTTCTTCTGCTTCGGTCTTCGAATCTAGAATAATGCACACGAAATTCGTCTGGCCTTGGGGTATTTATAGTTTCTGTCTGAGGGAAGATGCGGCGCATCTAGTAAGTAGATGCGGCGCATTTACTTAACTTCGCGTGGGGTCCAAGATTATAATATTCAGGAATATTCGTACACCGCCAGAAGATGCGGCGTAACTCCATGATTAGATGCGGCGCATGTCCTCTTGTATCTTGGATCGTATCCGGTGAAATATTGGTATCGATGCGGCGCATGTCATGAGTGAGATGCGGCGCATCTGGAGCAGATTTAACTTGATCATGTCCATTTCAGTAGACTCTTCACTTTATGCATGTTTTGCTCCATTATTAGTCCAAAATCGCCAAGTTTCACCAAATGCTTGTTTTTACCTGAGAATTACAAAAGTAAACGATTAAGTATCAATCCTCATACATAATATAGTAAAACAAGTCAAATTAATAGGATAAATGATAGTAATAAAATGTACTTATTTGAGTTCATCAGACCGCGAGAAATGGAGTTGGAGTTATTTTGACGGCGGGTCTCAAGGACAATGTTACCCCTGAAATTCAGATAACTGGTAATACCTGAAATTCAGATAACTGGTAAAATGACCAAATTACCCCTGAAACCATAAAACCTAAATAAATAACTTATAAAATTCTGAAACGATTCCAAACTTCTGAAAACGAACTACATATGAAATAAAATAAATTCTGAGACAACATTTTAATATTTTGAATGTCCCAAAAATTATTAATTCACACATGTACACACATACAATCCGAAATATATAATTATTTAAGTTAATTATATTTTGTAAAATCATTATAAAGAAATAAATACAAAATAAAATGGGAAATCAATACCAAATCAAATCCTTTTGATTTTATCTAATTTAGGCCGGTTCTTAAGCCCATTCCCCCTCCAAATTCTCGGCTTATATCTCATTTAGTTAACAAATCCCAATTATTTTATTAAACCCTAACCGAAACCCTAAAGCTTTCGTTCGATCGTAGTACAATTATTTTGTTCGGTCTATACGTACGAGAGGTATAATTCCCACGACCTAATCTTTACATTCTAAAAAATTATCCAGCATTTTTCTAGTGTTCTATGGGTCGAATATAACCTAAGAAAAATAAGAAACACACATCATGCATGGTTATTAAGGTATACCATAATAAAAGGCATAAAATAAACGAAATTCGTAAATCATGCTATATGAATTTTCTGAGGTGCAACCATATTTTCTATATGTTCTTTGATGTTAATATAAGCTAGGAAAAATAGCCAATTGATTTTTAGAAGCCTAGATTAATTGATGCTAATTATTGTTTAAATCGGATCATGTGAAATAATAAGGAAAACTAGAGAAAAACCCTAGAACGAATTAGGGTTATGTTTTGTGGTTTGGATCTGAGTAATAAATGCATTCAATGATTGGGGAATGATGGCTTAATGATTAGATGTATTAGGGTTTGGTTTTGCACATTAAAAGTATATACGATTGGGTTTTAAAAAAAATATAAAGGTATGTTTTGCCAACTTTGAAACTTGTAGGATATTTTTGTAATGTTATATAAGTCTGTAGGAATGTAGGAAAAATATAACTTGAGGGTCCTAAGTGTAAATATTGCAAGAAAATGAATAAATGGTATTTATAAGGGTCGAATTGTAATTAATTAAAATAGAGGGACTAAAAGTGTAAATTCTGGAAACTTGAAGTCATTTGGGTAAATAATGATATTAAGAGTGTTTTGTGTAATTTTGAGTATTTATGGGCTTAATATGTAATTGTTACGAAATTATGATTTAAACATGAATTATGTAAATGTAGGGTTTGTTTTGTAAACTATATAACTAAAGGGGTTTAATCTGTAAATGGTGAAACTAAAAGGATTAAGATGTCATTCTGAATAAAATAAGTATTTAAGTCAGTAACTTAAAGTATTTTCACTTTATGCCTTTGAATTAGATGAACTTACAATTAAAACCCTGAACTATGAAAATCTGTCATAATAAACCCTAAACTTTTGTAACCTGCTAAAAGATACCTTAATACCATAATAAGCCTTAAATAAGGACTTAACTTAATCTGAGATATTAATATCTTGCTAAATGTGAAAAGCTGTTAATTCGGGAAACCTGCTAAAAATGGAAAGTTACTAAATCTGGAAAGTTACCAAAATTAGAAAGTTACTTAAAGTGAAAAGATAACTAAAACCCACTTGTCATTTTGTCTCCTACTCCCTTAGGTTCGAGGAAGGAGAAATCTAATCTCTATCAGCGTTTATCTCTGTGTTCTTGCATTCATAATAAGGTACAGATATTCTGCCCTTCTCTAGTAAGGTGCCTTCGTTTTCTTTTGATTTCGTATTTTGATTCGTTTAGGATTCCCTATACCATTGCTATGTTCCCTCCTGTTTGTGCACCGTTCATGTGATCTTTTATTTGTGAATCCTTGATGTGTTTTCCTTTGTTATGAAACTTCTTGAATCTCTTTGTTTTGACCTACTGTCCTGAATCCTGATCTGTAAATCTTGTTTTGAAACTTAATCTGACATACTTGTAGTAAAACTTGATTTGATTTTTGATATAAACCTTAATCTGTTAAATCCTTATTTGAACCTAATTGATTTTGAACCGTTCTTAAACTACATATGAAACGTTTTGAGAAAAGCTACTTTAAAATAAGTAATATCACTTCTAATGGAAATTACTAAGAGATTTGGAAGACCATTTTTATGAAAACTATTTTGTAAGATCAGTTATTATGAAAACCAATTTTGAAGGATTGTTTAAATGGACTTTTAAATAGAAACATTTTAAGTAAACTGTTACTATGAAATTTTGGTTATAGACTCTTGTCATACTCTTTTGAACCATATGATATAGTTCTTTTAATCTGAACTTAAACTTTGATATAAAATTAAATCCGATAAATTCTAAATTGAACCTAAGATATTTAATTCAGAGCTGATTGACATGAACCTTTGCCATGTACCCTTAGGATATGACCTTTTGATTATTTGATAGTACGCCTGACCTTTGACCT
Source organism: Artemisia tridentata subsp. tridentata (assembly GCA_021014915.2). Classification (NCBI taxonomy): domain Eukaryota; kingdom Viridiplantae; phylum Streptophyta; class Magnoliopsida; order Asterales; family Asteraceae; genus Artemisia; species Artemisia tridentata. Next base: position 82,360,671 of record CP139502.1, on the reverse strand, counting down.
ACAGTTTGATATTACGAGCCAATCACTAGGCATGAGGGTTTCATGTCCATGTCATTGACGCACCTCTGACATGAATCTAGGGCAGGAGAGTGATGACCTGTTCCGTCCCTTATTTATTATTTGCTATGGCCATTATAATTATGATTATTGATTTATCTGTGGGGCGTATGGGTGCATCCTAGATTTGACCTGTTATCTGTATATGTTGTATGATTATGATTATTATATCTGGTGACTGATTGTGTGTGCGATACACGTATTTCACTTTGTCTGAGAGCTGATCACTCTACACAAGTTTGTTTTATTATATTAGTAATGTTATGGTATTGTCAGTCGTCTGGGCTCGTGATAGATTCCTGTGTTCCTGTTTTTCTTAAATCTTATTCACTTTTGTGCTTTTCTTTTATTCATGATCCATTTCTCATTCCTTTCATTTTGATTTCGTATCGGTATGATCTGCATTCTTGATTTCCCTTGTACTGCTATACATTATCGTTTCTTGTTATCTATATATCTGTTCACTGAGCTCTCGTAGCTCAGCCGCGTTTTCTTTTTCACGCGGCAGGTATTATTAGGAAGCGGGGAATGTGTGAAGAGTGTACCTTGGACTTAGAAGATTGGATAGCTATGCTGGGTTAGAGTTGGATTGAAGACATTATGTTTTAGAATTAGTTTTGGAAATTTTAATTGTAACCATTTAGATTCAATATTTCATTTGTAATCCTTGAATTTTTGTATTACTGTATTAGTATGCTTCGTTTTGATCTGATATGGATCCATTGTTGTGATATCTTTACCCTTGTCGGGTCGGGGTGTTACAATTTATGGTATCAGAGATAACAGGCTGCGACTCGTAATACATTTACCCTTGACCTATGAATCCTGGACCACTAAGTTTCCCCTGTAGGTGCTCGTAGGACAACCTTTGAGAATTTGCTTTAGGATTTTCCTATAGGAACTTATATCCTGACCAGTGAGGAATGAATAGATTATAAGGCATATTTTTTAAGTAGTATTGCTTCCGCATCACTCTGATTCGTGCCTTGCTTTGGTTAAAGCCTATTGAAATCACACTTGGAAATTTAGAGCTTATGCCTTGCACCACCTAAGATGTGAACCTAAATAAAACCTGAAGCATTGAAAATTGCATAGTAGTCATCCGACACTATTTGACCCCTGCTTTCAGATTCCGACTCCAACCTCCGAACCTTTTGTTAATCATCCTGATGTCTCTTCGGGCATTCTGAGAATTCCCTTGACAATGATGTACTTGATACATTCCGTCAATTGTTTCTTGCTTCCGATGATCATCTATGAAACTTTTGACACTATTTAATTTCGTCTTAACCATCCCTGTTTCCATAAGAAGTCTAGTGTTCTTATAAGGATTGATTGACTGATCATCTAATATTGACGACTATCCTCTTATGTCTCACCTTTGGCGTTTAAAACAATTTCGAAACCCCTACCATAATTACCGATTGTTAAATCTTGCTACCTTTACCTGATTTTGACTTTCACTTCCAATCCGTTTGATAAACAGTTAATATTTTCCGACCATTCTGAGGGCCGTTTAACCCTAATGTGGTTGACACCTTCTATAAATCATTTTCCATGCTGGATATAAATGTATCATCCGATACTATTCTGTCTTGCAAACTCCACACTACTCCTAGGAGAACTCTAATGAATATTAACCATTAATTTAGGAAGTTTATTCCTTGAATGACGAATCTTATTTGCCAATCAGTTTTCCTTTGGAAGGATTTGATGCAAATACTATCTCCGTAGGAAATTGTTAAAAGAGCATGATGATGCTAATAACTGATATTTCTATACGTCTCACTTTGACAGTATACGATGTTCGTATTACCGATTATCCGCAACCAACCTGCCATTTGTGCTAAATAGCTAATAAGGTTTCAACACCTTAAATTGTTCGCCAATAAATCTCCACACTATACTGAACCATGTACTCGACTTTGACATATGAACTATCCGTCTAGTTTAATAACCATATTCGTCCTGCGTATCTGTTTTCTATTGATATACCTGATTTTGGAGATCTTTTGATTATTGATTGGCTGGCTCTTCGTAAGAGCTACCATAAGACTACCGTAATTGAAATGTGATCCTTAAATATGCTCCACCCTACTTTTTCTATGATAACCTTTAACCGCTCAGATATGTTAAGCTTAAAACTGCTAAGGAAATACTTACCCTGATCTCATTTGATCGTCAAATTCTCCTGACACCTATTAGTATCCTCCATTAGAGAGTTTTGGCATTGGAAGTTTTGTTGTACAAATTTTCTTGTGCTTCTGATGAAACTTTTGGGTATCTCTCCTGATTGAGAAGTAATATTGGCTTTGAACCGATATCAGCTGACGAACCATGATACTGTTGAAATTGAGAGATTGAAGAAGCTGATGTAATATGTTTTTGTCCACCTCGATGTTTCCTTTTAAATACTCTATTAATTTATGAAGAAGAAGGAGAAAATTTTTGCGTCTGCATATCAACTATCGTAAACCTAACCGTAATTTTAATCGTAATCACTTTTCAATTCTACGTGTCACTGATTAAATTGTTCTACCTTGAAACCCTGTATCAGACAACCTCATTTAATGTTTGAAGGACTGAAGAAGCAACCACGAGAACTCCTAAGATGGGAGATGACTAACTGAGAGCAACTTCCGTAAAGTATTTCAGTTTTAGTAGTAAAGATGGGTGATGTGAATTAGATATGAAGTTTTCCCTGAAGCGATTCATGAAAACTGTTCTCGTACTCATTGTGACCATTGTGAGTCTTAAATAATGCCAATAGTATTGGTTAATAAGAATCATGTTTGCACGAGTAATTGGACAATTGTCATAGTATGACAACATGTTTGTGCTCTGAGACGAACGAGGAACATGTAGACCATTTTAGTATTAAGGAATGACCCTTTGTTCGGGACGAGTAAATTTGCTTGGCTTTCAGAGATTGTAGCAGACAATACTACCAGGCATCCGGTGACGACAACAATCAGAGTTGGCGAACTTCGATTTGTACTAGGAGACTTGTCAAGACACACAGCCTTACTTCTCTATTCATTTTAGTTGTACTAAGATGAATAGAGAGTAGCAGCAGGCTCGTGAATGGGTAATACACAGCGACTAGGTCAGAGATTCATGTTACCACACCACAGTTCCAAGAAGAAGTGCCGAAGGCTTGAGGGATCAGACTCAAGTTATAAATCCTTTTCACCCGATGATCATATGGACATACATAGACAGACTGCCTGGAATCGAGAGAGATTTAAGAGCATGTATTGAATGGATGACGTAGTTCACTTCCGTTTGACCTATTTAAATTTCGGTTACCTGATGATAAAATCCTTTGAATGGTTTAGGTTCTCTATTAGTAATTCCGCTTTGTGTTCATTCCGCGTATGTAGGACGATGGCTTTGATATGTTAAATTTGACGAATGATGGATGACCTGATGCTTTTGATGATGTACCAAATTCGGATAAACATTCTAGATATGTTCCGTTAACTCCTTCGAGTGATTCGTTCTCCTCTTAGTTAAGGTATTTGATTTTTGTGACCTCTGAGACCGTAGGAAGACTAGGTGGATTAAGATTAGTTGTTCTGTTCACGACTTGAGATGAAGTATGACCATCATGAGGGCATATTTATATGATGCCAGTATTATGACGTCTGGCCAACGTGATAATACTTACATCATATAACGTGCACTTGTTGTGGGCATCGAATATTTTGAGAAGTGCCTTAGAGCTTTAGAAATCTTGATAACTGTTTGAGATCATCTGCGTTAGTGAGACTTTAAGTTCATTCTACCTATACTCTTAATCAGCTTTCACCGTTATGCGAATTGATACGTCTGGATTCTCGTCACGCACTCTGCTGACCCCGAACTTCCGATAATAATCTTAGGTCCTGTTATAGAACTCCTGCCAATTGATGTTATCGATAATCTATTTTCGGTACGTTCTAATCTGAATTGTCAAATCAAATCCTTTGGACGGCATATCCGTCAAAATCCTGTGTAATTCTTACGTCTCTTCCGAGAGAATCCGATCATCATCTATTAGGTCTGGTATGTCCTTGTTTTGTGTTCCGTTCTCTTTTCTTTCTGCTTCCTGCAAATTTCGAGGACGAAATTTTTTTTGTTAGTGGGGAAGAAGTTGTAATACCTAAAATTCAGATAACTGGTAAAATGACCAAATTACCCCTGAAACCATAAAACCTAAATAAATAACTTATAAAATTCTGAAACGATTCCAAACTTCTGAAAACAAACTACATATGAAATAAAATAAATTCTGAGACAACATTATAATATTTTGAATGTCCCAAAAACTATAAATTCACACATGTACATACATATAATCCGAAATATATAATTATTTAATTTAATTATATTTTGTAAAATCATTATAAAGAGATAAATACAAAATAAAATGGGAAATCAATACCAAATCAAATCTTTTTGATTTTATCTTATTTAGGCCGGTTCTTAAGCCCATTCCCCCTCCAAATTCTCGGCTTATATCTCATTTAGTTAACAAATCCCAATTATTTTATTAAACCCTAACCGAAACCCTAAAGTCGACAACCTCAAAATCGACCCAACCCTCCACACGATTTCTAGACCTGATCTAACAATTTTCTGGAGTTCTTTGGAGTGTAAAGGAGCCACGAAAAATAGGAGTTGGAGTATTGAAGCTTTCGTTCGATCGTAGTACAATTATTTTGTTCGGTCTATACGTACGAGAGGTATAATTCCCACGACCTAATCTTTACGTTCTAAAAATTATCCAACATTTTTCTAGTGTTCTATGGGTCGAATATAACCTAAGAAAAATAAGAAACACACATCATGCATGGTTATTAAGGTATACCATAATAAAAGGCATAAAATAAACAAAATTCGTAAATCATGCTATATGAATTTTCTGAGGTGCAACCATATTTTCTATATGTTCTTTGACGTTAATATAAGCTAGGAAAAATATCCAATTGATTTTTAGAAGCCTAGATTAATTGATGCTAATTATTGTTTAAATCGGATCATGTGAAATAATAAGGAAAACTAGAGAAAAACCCTAGAACGAATTAGGGTTATGTTTTGTGGTTTGGATCTGAGTAATAAATGCATTCAATGATTGGGGAATGATGGCTTAATGATTAGATGTATTAGGGTTTGGTTTTGCACATTAAAAGTATATACGATTGGGTTTTTAAAAAAATATAAGGGTATGTTTTGCCAACTTTGAAACTTCTGGGATATTTTTGTAATGTCATTTAAGTCTGTAGGAATGTAGGAAAAATATAACTTGAGGGTCCTAAGTGTAAATATTGCAAGAAAATGAATAAATGGTATTTATAAGGGTCGAATTGTAATTAATTAAAATAGAGGGACTAAAAGTGTAAATTCTGGAAACTTGAAGTCATTTGGGTAAATAATGATATTAAGAGTGTTTTGTGTAATTTTGAGTATTTATGGGCTTAATATGTAATTGTTACGAAATTATAAGGATTTAAACATGAATTATGTAAATGTAGGGTTTGTTTTGTAAACTATATAACTAAAGGGGTTTAATCTGTAAATGGTGAAACTAAAAGGATTAAGATGTCATTCTGAATAAAATAAGTATTTAAGTCAGTAACTTAAAGTATTTTCACTTTATGCCTTTGAATTAGATGAACTTACAATTAAAACCCTGAACTATGAAAATCTGTCATAATAAACCCTAAACTTTTGTAACCTGCTAAAAGATACCTTAATACCATAATAAGCCTTAAATAAGGACTTAACTTAATCTGAGATATTAATATCTTGCTAAATGTGAAAAGCTGTTAATTCGGGAAACCTGCTAAAAATGGAAAGTTACTAAATCTGGAAAGTTACCAAAATTAGAAAGTTACTTAAAGTGAAAAGATAACTAAAACCCACTTGTCATTTTGTCTTCTACTCCCTTAGGTTCGAGGAAGGAGAAATCTAATCTCTATCAGCGTTTATCTCTGTGTTCTTGCATTCATAATAAGGTACAGATATTCTGCCCTTCTCTAGTAAGGTGCCTTCGTTTTCTTTTGATTTCGTATTTTGATTCGTTTAGGATTCCCTATACCATTGTTATGTTCCCTCCTGTTTGTGCACCGTTCATGTGATCTTTTATTTGTGAATCCTTGATGTGTTTTCCTTTGTTATGAAACTTCTTGAATCTCTTTGTTTTGACCTACTGTCCTGAATCCTGATCTGTAAATCTTGTTTTGAAACTTAATATGATATACTTGTAGTAAAACTTGATTTGATTTTTGATATAAATCTTAATCTGTTAAATCCTTATTTAAACCTAACTGATTTTGAACCATTCTTAGACTACATATGAAACGTTTTGAGAAAAGCTACTTTAAAATAAGTAATATCACTTCTAATGGAAATTACTAAGAGATTTGGAAGATTATTTTTATGAAAACTATTTTGTAAGATCAGTTATTATGAAAACCAATTTTGAAGGATTGTTTAAATGGACTTTTAAATAGAAACATTTTAAGTAAACTGTTACTATGAAATTTTGGTTATAGACTCTTGTCATACTCTTTTGAACCATATGATATAGTTCTTTTAATCTGAACTTAAACTTTGATATAAAATTAAATCCGATAAATTCTAAATTGAACCTATGATATCTAATTCAGAACTGATTGACATGAACCCTTGCCATGTACCCTTAGGATATGACCTTTTGATTATTTGATAGTACGTCTGACCTTTGACCTACAGTTTGATATTACGAGCCAATCACTAGGCATGAGGGTTTCATGTCCATGTCATTGATGCACCTCTGACATGACTCTAGGGCAGGAGAGTGATGACCTGTCCCGTCCCTTATTTATTATTTGCTATGGCCATTATAATTATGATTATTGATTTGTCTGTGGGGCGTATGGGTGCATCCTAGATTTGACCTGTTATCTGTATATGTTGTATGATTATGATTATTATATCTGGTGACTGATTGTGTGTGCGATACACGTCTTTCACTTTGTCTGAGAGCTGATCACTCTACACAGGTTTGTTTTATTATATTAGTAATGTTATGGTAGTGTCAGTCGTCTGGGCTCGTGATAGATTCCTGTGTTCCTGTTTTTCTTAAATCTTATTCACTTTTGTGCTTTTCTTTTATTCATGATCCATTTCTCATTCCTTTCATTTTGATTTCGTATCGGTATGATCTGCATTCCTGATTTCCCTTATACTGCTATACATTATCGTTTCTTGTTATCTATATATCTGTTCACTGAGCTCTCGTAGCTCAGCCGCGTTTTCTTTTTCACGCGGCAGGTATTAGTAGGAAGCGGGGAATGTGTGAAGAGTGTACCTTGGACTTAGAAGATTGGATAGCTATGCTGGGTTAGAGTTGGATTGAAGACATTATGTTTTAGAATTAGTTTTGGAAGTTTTAATTGTAACCATTTAGATTCAATATTTCATTTGTAATCCTTGAATTTTTGTATTACTGTATTAGTATGCTTCGTTTTGATCTGATATGGATCCATTGTTGTGATATCTTTACCCTTGTCGGGTCGGGGTGTTACACTGCGCGCTTGGAGAAAGATACCCACCCGTTTGACCACGACGTGTGGTAAAACGCGCGGAATAGATGAATTGTGGGTTCAATCGCCAACAGGCGACAATTTACTTCAAAATTGGTTATCTTTGCTGCACCTATACAGTGCAGCTGGGAAATATGAAGACGATAGTGATTTAGAATATCGCACAAAAAGAGGGAGATGGGCGCACGCTGGTTAGCGAATTCGAAAAAAACGCGTATATACCCCTATTTTCCCTTGCGGGAAATTCGCTATTGACGCATTTGCTGCCGGAACTACCGGATGCAATGCGAGAGGGATGTAATAATCTGAGGTGAACTGACAAAGTTCATCCTCAGATATATCGGAATTGAAATCGGTTAATTGAAGAACCATGATTAACCTTCTGTAACTCTTATAAGCGCACACGCTATTACCTTAGCTTTTGTTGATTTTTTGATCGCTGTTCGAAGGTTTAACAATGGTGAAAAATGATGATTTTTACTGTCATAACCACAGTGAAATGACGGCTCAACCTTATATAGGGTTACACATATTCGTGGATGATTGACATGTGTACCCCACTTGTTCCAATCGTGTGGCTGGGAACCCAAAAGGTAAAGCACTTTTTCACCCACCACTCACGATTTACGAAGGAGATACGGATGTGCTTGGACTAGATTAATTTGCTTTTTTAGGCGGAAAATGCTTGAAACTTCCCCGCTACGCATCGAGGAATATTTTTTAGCTACAATTGTTAGTCTAGCGTCCGCAATTTCGCATTGCGCACACTAGACTGGGGGGACATGATGACGTATAGTCCGCATTCGGGTCACGAACCCGACCCATACTCAAGTCCATCACGAATGGACTCCAGCCCATCACGAATGGGCTCAAGCCCATCACGAAGGGGCTATTGCGATAACGGTTTGGGCTTACGTTGGCCCAAACCCGAAGTTATTTATGGTCTTGATAGGATATCCCTTATTTATGGGATATGTATCAAATAACCGCCCTATGCGGGATACGCTGAGGAGTGAGGAACACGAAACCAACTAGGGTTTCGTGTGTATATAAAGAGTCCTTCGACTCTCATTAAAGGTACGATTTTACAAACCCTAACTCTTCAACCAAACCCTAAAAACCGATTACTTACTCTCACGCCGGAGGATAATCGTGGGAGACAATCCCACGATAAGCCTGACGGTGTCTTTTTGTTTTCTTAGTGCGCAGGTCTCAAGCATTAAGATCTGATTGGTACGGAATCAAGGAACGCCCAACTTTTGTATCAACAAAGAGATTTCCTTATTGATTGCTAATAAGGGTGTTGGCAACCGAAACGTCATCCCAGCTGCTTGGGGGGGAGGCCGCCGGTGAACACCGCCGCCAACCCCCAAGACGCCAGAATCCTCCCCTTCCGAAGCATGGTTGAGCTGATGAATCATGGTGCCTTGATATTCAAAATATGACCGTTTGATTGGGAAATAGCATCTTAACCAGCACATAGCCAATAATTAATATTTCATAAAAATATTGTTACCTTATCATTTCAAGTTGGATTATCAGTTTTTTTTTTTTTTTTCTTCTTCTAATATCAATTGTTTGTATATATATATATATATATATATATATATATATATATATATATATATATATATATATATATATATATATATATATATATATATATATATACCACAATTGTATGTTGCAGGTGTGTATAGTTTGGGGAAGATGATATTTGTAGTTTTTTGCAATTTAGTCCTTGTGTCTTTTGCAGTTTGGTCCCTTTGATATATATATATATATATATATATATATATATATATATATATATTAATTTAAAGTAAATAGCATTTTTTATTTATCTATCTTTTATATATAAATAATAAATTGTTTTACATATAATTTTTATTAATTATAACATTATATATATATAATAAATAAATAAAATGAGGCATGATTCCGAATCCTCCAGAATCCTCCCACTACCAACAGTTTTGGCTTCAAAATCCTTCAGAATCCTCCTGCCACATAGCACTCTGTGATTGGTCGGTGGAAATCCTCCCATGATTCCGAATCATGGGTTGTCAACACCCTAATAGCATTTGGAGCTTTCTAAGGAGGCTTATGATTGGTGCAGCAATATACCATGTGTGGCAAGAAAGAAACAACAGACTGTTCAATAAAGGTGAAAGAACAAAGGACAGTTTAGTGCAAAGTATTGTTGAAACTATAAAGTTGAGAATGATGAGTTTCTATGTCAAAGAGTCAGCTGCAGTTTCTGAAGTGGAGGCTAAATGGAATGTCTGTTTGAAGAGGAGCAATCAAAATAGTGTATAATGATGACTATATAGAGTAGTTTTTTGTTTGTATACTTCAAGTTAAGTATTGTCCTAAGAAGAATTTAGAAGTAGAATGCTTGATTAAAGTTAGCTTATTTGTGGGATCCAAAATTAGAATGTAATGGGGTTTGTCCATGTACGTTAATAGGATCTTTGTACTTTTTGTGAAGTATATAAAATTTCTCTTTTCAAAAAAAAAAAAAAAAATAGATTCAAGATTTAAGATCATTTGAGGACCAAACTTTTTTTTACATACCAAGGAATTAATATTCACCCTCCATCTTTATTTGATCTAATGGATGAAATTAATTCTAACAATTTAAAAAACTCACTTTCATCATTTTTTTTCAAATATTAATATCTTTCAAACCGTTAATCGTTAAGCAAAAAAAAAAAAAAAAATATATATATATATATATATATATATATATATATATATATATATATATATATATATATATATATATATATATATATATATATATATATATATATATACCGTTACGACGAGCATTTAATTATCTTTCTATAAATAGGCACTTCGATATACTTTCGACAAATTTTGTTTTTTTTCGTGTTTTCACATTTTTTTTCGTTACTGAAATTTGCATGAAAAAATCATATGTGATTTAACACTAATATCACATGTGATATTATATATCATATGTGATTTAACACTAATATCACATGTGATATTACATATCATATGTGATTTAACACTAATATCACATGTGATTTTTCATGTAAATTTCAATTATGAAAACAAAAACGAAAAAACGAGAAAAAAAGGTGAAAAAAACAATTGTCGAAAGTATATCAAAATGCCTGTCTATAGAAAGATAATTAAATGCTCGTCGCGATGGTATAATTATTTTCGATTAACGATTAACGGTTTAAAAGATATTTAAATTATAAAAAATATGTGAAATATTAAAATGCTTTTAATCTTAACTATTGATTTCATTTTAAATAGATGTTAGCGATGAGTCACTTGGTATGTAAGTTAAGTTTAGTATGTAAAATAACTCTCCTCTAAATTCATTGGTATTTGTTTATTTTCATTAAAACCTCTATCACAAAATGTCTATTTTTTCTTAACTTTTCCTTTAAATCATTCTTGTGACCAGTTCATCTAATTCAAGTATTAAGTAAGCAACATGTAACCTTCCCTTTAACGCCACATCTTATTGCGAGTATCTTTTGAACGGGACCGTCTTTTTAATGCAAAGTATCCTTTGACGGGTTGTTTTATAGTCACATTAGGGTAGTTATTGTGTTAGAGATCAAATATTTGAATGGGATTGCGGAGTTGTAGACTTGTAGCATAATTAACCGAGGATAAACAAAAACAGTTGTAGTTTTGTCTAAAATGTGTGGGGTTCTAATGTTAGAATAATACACATGTATTGGATGCAAATTGAATCAACATACCATTATAGTTTGTATAATGAAAAAAATTATTGGTCATGGAAATCTTTATTAGTGGTTTGTAATTTTACCTTTTATGCATTTATGCGACAAGCTACGAATAAAGTGATTTTGAAATAAAGTGATTTCGTTTGTTGTAAGCATTAAAAATACACTTTGGGTATCGTCCACCTTTGACCACTTTAACCCATCTCAGCTATTTCCTTTTTAGCTCGTCTTTGAATCTTTAATTTTTGACTCATTTGAACCGTCCGAGAAAAAATTAACCCAAATTGACCCTTTCTAAAGCAGAAGGGCCGGATGCCCGGATTGACACCTCTAGATTAACCACTTGACATTCAAACAGTTTGAATGTCAAGTGGTTAATCTATTGCGTTAAATTTCGGCTCTAACTTGAATGACATTTGTGTAAGAGAGCGGGTGCAATTAGGTGGAGACCATGGTGATCCAAGTGATATTTACCTTCAATGCATTGTGTTTACCACTTTAAAATTTCTCTGTTTGACAGCACAGAATATTCATGCGGGTTACGTATGCTTAGACACTTGGCGAATTGAAAATAATCTATTACTCCATCGTTCAAAACAACATTACATTTTCGATTCTAGAAATCCAAGCATGCTGCTTTCCAAATTCTTTTCATGTATCTCCAAAATAATCTTAATCAACTACTTCTACATGATACACCGAAAACGTGGTTTTACCAATTTTATGCATAGAAAATAAAGAGCGAGTGTGCACATCTTATTTTTAAGATGGGAGGTGGTACAGTTCTTGCTCTCCTACCGCAAGTTATATGACTTTGATTAAAGTTACTTTTCTAAATCCTAATATTTCAAATGTTACTGCAATAGATTTTTATATGTATTCTTTCAAACAAATCACAATTACCATTTGAATCATGTTTAAAATTCCAGAATTTTTATTCTAATATTTTAAATCTGAAATGCATCTCTAATTGAAACACACTGTGTTTCAAATGTACCAACCTGCTGTTAGTCGATATTTATTATGTATATATGGGCTTTATGTATTTCGTAGAGGCCTTGCCCACCTTTGTTACTTATATATTGAACTTATTGGTTTAATGAAAAGCTAAGTAAATTACAAAACTAATACCTGCATCATGTTTTGTTATTGATCTCCTCCTTTAATAAGCTTATGGCAAAATGGGTGGGGGTCGGGTATATAACAACTCCAGGGTTGAGGGGTCATGCTATTAAACTGGGGTGAGGGGTCAAAATATTCTTGCTATTAAACTGGGGTGAGGGGTCAAAATATTCCTGCTATTAAACTGGGCTAATTAAGTAACCCGACGTTACTTCTAGAATTAATTTACGTTTCTTATCTATGCTTTACTTTTCCAATAAAAACATAATATGTCACTGTACACTGAAGCATCGCAATAAACAATGAATTCTTCATCTTGTGAGTTCTAAAGGTTAAGGCTTCTTTATATTCGTTTCTCATGGATTGGGATATGTTTGGTTTCATAGGTTAAGACTTGATGAAAGTAGGCTAAAATAAACATCTCTTTCGTGGGACAATGAAAGAATTACCATTCAAACAACAACAATAAGTTCCCTATATATCCATGTGACAATATCAAGCCATGAAAATAAATTGGGATGAATCAAGCAGGTGGACAAACTAATTTGTACATTAGAATATGAGATTATTGCATAAAATGAAGTAGAATGCATACATGCCGATGAGATAAACTTTACATGGCTATTGAGGTAGCCTAAACAATATCAATGTCTTCCGTGATAGATGTATCCCGAAATATGATTTATAAGTTAATGGCACCTTCAACATCAACAATGGTACCTTCTAAACCAATACGAGCAATATATGCAAGTCTATTGTCAACGTACACCAGGGGCGGATCTACTCATACAACAGGGTATGCAAGTGCATACCCTGTAATTTCTTCGTGTAGTGTAAAAAAAAATAGTTCGAAGACTTTTTCAGTGAAATACCCTGTAATTTACCCAACAAAAATGAGAGTGCACACCCTATCCTGATTTCCTATATCCGCCACTGACGTACACATTAGCATTTTCTTTATATATAAAATTGGGTTAATAGACAAAAATGTTACTAAAGTTTGCCAAAACATTCACCTAAGTTATTAAAGTTTAAAACGTTATAAAGATGTTACTTAAGTATACGGGTTTTATTATTTGGGTTACTAAAGCTTTAAAAAAGTTAACCTCAGGTTACTCCGAGGGTGGGCAACTGGTTGATTACCTATTATCCTTGCCACATCAACACTTTGTGGGTCCCACCTCACTTAAAATAGTACCTTTGCCTTTTTTATATATAAAACTCGCTTTTTTAGGAATATGTCTGCAAGGCCAATCAATTTCAATGGCAAATCAGGATTTTTGCAATTTCCAGCAAGGTAACAATTAACAGGCTTGGCCACTTTGACTTTAGCTACAGAGTCAACAAACTTGACTTCTAAAAAGTCATGTTAATCACCATGATCAGCAACCTTATCCTGCATCATGAAGATCTTAACTAATTCTTGAACTGAATCAACATCATGATTCACAAGATCAACAACCGATGTATTCTCCAGCTGTTAACCAATTCGTTTAAGTAACTCATCTCTATTAGTTGTATATGTTAGTTGTCGTGTAAAGGGATAAGTCATGTAAAGGGATAAGCCCAAAATGAGTTGGCATTGAGTTATTGATTAGGTAGTCTTAAAGGGTAATTGTAATTTACCCTAAATAGATTAGAGATGCTCATTATATATTCCATGTATTGTACATATGAAAGCATCAATCAATAAACAATATTCCTGTTTACATGGTATCAGACCATTAAGATCCACAAAACCTAAACTCTTCCGCTGCCGCCGCCTCCGGCCGCCGGCTACACGCCGGAGGTTCGGAGGGCTCCCTTTAATCCGTAACTAAAATAAACCACAACTTCTTCTAAATCTGTGATCTTTATGTTTTTCTAGGGAAAAACATGCCCCGTTTGTTTGTAAGGTTCTTTAGGGGTTGAAGTTTTAGAACCAACTTTCGTTTTATCATATTTTCTTTTGATGTTAATGCATGAGTTTATTGTTTTTCAATTATTTGATTGTTTGTACGGCTTTGTTACCAGTCGACTAAAGTTGACCGTTGGTACTAGTCCTTAAAGTCGACCGTTGGTACGGTTTTTGTAACACCCCAACCCGGCAAGGGTAAAGATGTCACGTTAATGGTTTCATATCAGATCAAACAAAGCATACTTCAATAGTAATACAATAAAATGCCAAAGGTTACAAATGAAATACTAACATTATAAGGTTAAGAATGAACAAAACTAAATACTAGGTCTGCAAATGCAATCCTTCTAATGACTTCTACTTCAGAATGACTATCAAGATCTTCTAAGTCCAAAAGTCTCTTCACTCATACCCAAACCCGTCGCCTGCTTATAACCTGCCGCACACGAAAAGAAAACGTGCGGCTGAGCTTAAAAAGCCCAGTGAACAGATATAACGGAAACAAAGCAGTAGTAACGGAATAATAAAGTAAAAGAAATAATACCAGGCGTAACAAGAGTCAGGAAAAGGAATACAAGAGTTATGCAGACATACCAGGAAACAGGAATGGTTACAAAGGTAGGTGCAAATGAAACCAGAACCCACCACCAGCCCAAGTCGAAATCAAGTCGAGTCCAGTATCAAGTCACAGGGTAACATAACCAGAAATCCACCACAACCCAAGTCAAATCAAGTCAGGTCAAATGTCAGGTCAAGTATCAGGTCAAGTAACAGGTCATAAGGTTACAAGGTTTCAGGTAAACAGAAATCCTCTACGAGCCCTGAACCTCAAAATCAATCTCAAAGTCAAACCATATCAAGTCACATATCCGGGTGTATGGAGGGGTGACCTCAGCATACCAAGTACAGGGTGAGGGGATACCTCCAGGGGTGGAGTAGCTAGCTCCCAGGGGTGTGAAAGGCGTGTATCGCACACACTCGCCAGTCACCAAGTAATACAAGTAACAAGAACAAGACAAGTCTAGGATGCATCCATACGCCCCCGCAGGCCACAGGGTTCTTCCTCTACGTAATAAATCAAGTCAAGATTGGGGACGGCGTAACCAAATCACTAGGGCTACACACTAGTCATGCCGGCGGTGCATCACCGACATGGACATGAAACCCTCATGCCTAGTAGATGGCTCGTAGTCTCAAACTGTGGGTCAAGGTCAAGTATCAAGTCTCGGGTATCAGGTGTCAAGTCTCAGGTATCAAATGTCAAGAATCGTATCAGGGTTCATATCAGGGTTCAAGACAGGAGATAAATGCAGGGGTTCATTATCAGGAGGTCCATATCAGGGAGGTCAAATATTAGAAAGTCAATACTAGAAGGTTCATAGTAGTTTATTAAAAGAAATCCTTTTTACATGGTTTTAATAAAATGATCGGTAGAACAGTTTTCATACTAAAAGTCTTTTAAGGAAATGCTCAAAACCTCTTCATATTTAACTAAAAAGTAATTATAAAATCCTATGAACCTTCAAGTGCCCAAGGTCTTAATTATCCAGGTTATCAGGGGTGAACAAGTCATGTCAAGTGTCATAGCAGGGTTCAAGTCAAAGGTTCAAGTCAAATGGTTCATATCAAGAGTATCAAGGTTCAAGTTCAGGTTCATGACAAGGTTCAAGACAAAGGTTCAAATCTATGGTTCACAACACAAGGGAAACATAAAATGAATCAGGAATCAAAATGAGACGAAGGCTCTTTACAAGAAGAGCAGAATATCTGTACCTTATTTTAGAAGCAAACACGAATCAGAAAATAGACGTCACCGAAAGGATCAGGACCTTTCCTTCTTCACACCTAAGGAATAGCAGACGGAATTACAAGGGATTCTAACTCATATTACTACTTAATTTACTTCTCCATTTTAAGTACTTCAGGGTTCATACGGTTATTATGGTAGTGTCATACATTCAAAGGTTTATTAAGTGTTTAGGATAAGTTGAAGGACCAATTGTGTAATTATCATAAGGTTAGGGTATAAGGTGTAATTATTGAAAAGTTACAGGTTTCTACAAGTTTAGTCCTTTAGTATTATCAAAATAACAACATAGACCCTCTAATGTTTGAATATAAACACTTAACACTTTTTAAATAACAAAATACACTTTTTCGGGTTCTAAGTAAGTTCTGGACCTGTTTTAAATAATTCAAAAATCAGAGTATAACTCCGAAATAAAATCTACAAAAATTCACAGAGCTTCTTCAATATTCCTAGTATTTACCCTAATTTTTCCAGATTTTATTAATTAGTTTAGTTATGAATGAAAAATCCACTTTTACAACCAGTCCCAGAAACATGTCTGATGGAACACCCGATAAGTTACCACTTCATTACCCCTTCAGAAAAATTCACAAAATTCTATAAAAATTCAAGATACTAGCATACATCCCAAATATTATCCAGTTCAAAGGGATCCTTCTAATTCAATATGGTTTGGAAATTAAAATTCAAAAACCCGGACTGATTTTCCAGACATACGAATTCGATTTGACACTTAATTTTCTAAAAATCAAAAAGTAACCTTCCAGGCCTCTAAAAATTTCAAGATAAATTTTCCCAGGTAGCTATTTCATTGAACTTAGTTTTAGACTCTTAAAACACCAAAATATACGCTCACATCATTTATTTATAAGCCGGTTAAAATCGAACAAATTCCAGATCAGTAGCAGTTTCTCACAGGTTCATGTATAACCTAGGGTTTTATCATTTTATCTCTTCAATTCTTAACACATAATGATTATAGGTTAATCCAAAACATATTTGGGTCGATTATCACGGGTCTTAACGTAATCAAAACCATTTAATTTCAGATTCATAAACGTATTTGATTCGTAATTAGAGCTTGAATTCATTATTTCATGATAACACTCTTATCATCATATGTGACATCAAAAATCGACAAGGACCATAAGAACACACAAGAATCAACAAGAGGATGATACAATACCATCGTAGCGTGATCGAAGAACACAAGAACACGAATACAAGAATCACCAATTCCTCCTTTTTCTCCTTCTTAGTTCGTACAGCAGAATCACACAAGAAGAACACAAAAAAAAATCGAATTTGGGTTTTATAGGGATCGAATGGATTGAAAAGGATGTGGGCATGATTACCTTGGATACACTAGAACAAGAACACACCAAAAATCCTTGGTTGCAGCAACAAATCGACAAGAGCAAAAGAGAACCGAATTTTTTTTAGAGTGAGAAGAATTAGGGTTTGTTTTGGTTTCTTTGGTGATGAAGTCCGGTTATAAAAAAAATGCCGTGAGTTTTTTGATAGGCCAAAATAAGGGATAAATGGGTTTATTTTTGGGCTAGGCTTTACCAAGTTCAATGTCTTCTTATTTAGCAAATTGGGCCTAAAGTTTGGAGATCACAAGTGCATAACAAAAAAAAAGTAATTCGCCTAGTCTTTAGATGTAGGATTTTATTTATTCGTTACTTCTTATTTACATAAGGTAAGGTTTACATGTAACTTAAATACTTAGGTAACTTAAGGTTATGTTCAACAAGGATTACTTATATATTTTATAGATTCTTAAAAGTTCAAGTTCGGAGGGTATTTTAGTCTTTTCGGATTATATAAATTTCGGGGTTTTACAGTTTTGTTACCAGTCGACTTAGCCGACCGTTGGTACCTGTCGACTAAAGTCGACCGTTGGTAGGGTTTTGTTACGAGTCGACTAAAGTTATATTTTTATTATTTTAATGTATTTTTTTCTAGTTTACTACTTGTAACACCCCCAAAATCTGGTATAGCGGAAGCATTCGGGTCATGGGTGCTACTAAATTGATAATCACAACACAAGGTAACAAAGAACGAAATCCATACTCCGTTTTAATTGATTAAACCATGAAAATATTGTTTACAACATTGTTTCGAATTAATAAAGTGAAGCCCACAATTTCAGTTGTCCCAGACAAAAACAAGTCATAATTAAAAAGCCACATCATTAAGACAGTAATCTATAACCCTTGCCCTGCCACCACCTTGTCATATTAGTTAGCTCAAACACCTGAGAAAAACATGCTTAAAAAGTTAGCAAAAAGCTGGTGAGTTCATAGGTTTATCAATAAGCAGTAAATCAGCAGTTGGACCATGAGTTTAGCATATGAACATTACAACCCATGCAATGGCATATAAAAATACAGTCTATTAAGTTAGCACTAAGTTCATGCAACCGAAGCTATAACTTGTGTGCATGCTCTAGAAGCATGTTAAATATCAGGGGCCCGGCAAGTATGTATCCCAGACACTTGTAGTTTCGACATGGTATACGTTCGTTTGCCTATCTGGTCAACCCGAACGGGGACGTTACTCCCAATAGATCTATTTATAACACTCGCGCTTCCCATCAGGAATTGACGGTTCATGATTTGGGCATAAAAGGGACATAATAGGGCTTAGGCTAAACCACGTAATAGCATAGACAATAGTTTAGTCCATAAAATAGTTTGACATGTTTCTCACCCCAATAGTAAAACAAGTTTAAATAGTGTGGGGCTATAAACTCACCTTGATAAATAGCAGTCAGATCACAAAATAGTTCAGACAGAGTTCAGCACCGACACGCGACCTAGATTAGTAAGGTTTATTTTAGTTCACAGTTCAAATTCAAGAATTCCAAATGTTTTAAAGAGTTCATGTTGGTGTTGCTGGTGTGGCAGCATTTAAGTTGGAACAATGTTTTTAACATTTGTAGATATTGGCTCATTGGAGTGTACAAGCGTACAAGAGATTAAGACTGGTGAACCTTCGAATTGACAGAGATCAGAAAACTACGCACGAAGGATAATTACTATCGTATGTCAAACGTGAATGACATATGAGAACGTTGGCGTTAAGTGAGTGTATGTGTGTATATATCCATCCATATATACATATGGTCTTTGTAAAGAAATCATAGTTTACATTCTTTCACGATGTGTTATAATTCATATTTACAAGAAATTATTGTTTTAACAAATTTGAAATTTGTGTTTGAAAAATGATCGTTTCACATTAAATTGACTTATATAAGTCTTGACACGACCAATTCGAGTTGTATGCTACGAAAACATTTAGTTAATTTACATTTACAACTTTAGTATTTGTTTGTGTGTGTGTATATATATATATATATATATATATATATATATATATATATATATATAATATATATGTCGTTAAATGTGAAAATTTATGTTTTCCCCATTCTTGTGTTTTCAAGTAGTTATATATATATATATATATATATATATATATATATATATATATATATATATATATATATATTGTTTAATATGAAGGTTATGTGTTCAAAACTGATTTGTACATCAAATGTTCTCTTTTTTTAAACTCATGTCGGGTTTTAAATTACTCCGTACGACATACATATAATATCAAGTTGTTATACGTTTAGAACATGTGGTGAAATAACTGCTCATTGAGTTATTTTATTATGAAGTTGAAATATATTTTTAACGACTACTTGATCGGCAAATTTTTATTGAGTCGACAATAAAATTTTATGTGTGTGACGGGTGGGCTGCGGCCCATGCTTATTAATAGAATCAGGTTCACCATTTTTTTTTTTACACCTTACTTGGGCCTCATATTACAAAGGCCAGCGGCCTGTTTTATGCATATGCCGAATGGGCTTCGGCCTGCTTAGGAAGGGAACAACAAAATATAAATGACCAAGGCAATAATGATGGGCTTCGGCCCATATGTAAATGTGAAAACGTAGAGGGGGGGGGGGGTAAATACGTTCCCGTTTTAAAATCTTAAATCTGGTTGTATCAAATTTCCAATTTGGCTTGTTCTAATATGAAAGATGTTAAGTGTAGTTTATGATTAGCATAAACATGTTGTCATGCAAGTATAATCAACAACATAAGCAATCACACAATGCGAACATAAAGTAAAGCAATAAGTAAAAGAAAGCGCAAACCGAACACGATGATTTATAGTGGTTCAGTCACGGAGCTCCTCTCCGCCCTACTCCACTCCCCGAGTACCCAACTCGAGAGTTACTTCACTAGATCAACAAGCTCCTTTCTCGGCGGAGAAAACCTTACATACGTCGCTTACAATTTATCCGGTACTAAGCTAAACACCGGGTTCTTTACAAGGGTACAACCACTCCCATCGTCACTTATACAATTTCCGACACTAAGCTAGATGTCGAGTTCTTTACAAAGGTACAACCACTCCCGTTGGTTCTTTTACAAGGGTTCAACCACTCCCGCTATGTTTTATGGCCCAACATAGAAACCTTGTGTTTTATGGCACAAACACATAAACCACCTAATCTAATTTGAATGGATTACAATGATGATCCATGACATAAATGGGTCGTGGATATGAATGGCTAATCTAAATGAACTTCCATTGATAGGAAGCCTTTAATGGATGAAGATCACAAGCTCCCTAAACTTGTTGTGATGGATCTTTATATATGCATATGGAATCTACATGAACTTCTTGAATGAAAATTCTTCAATCATTGAGGATGTCAAGTGTCCTTGAACCTTCATATGTTGGAATGTTATGGTGGATAATGACTTCAAGATCTTCTAACTATCATGATAGATCAGGAAGTATGTAACACCCCCAATTCAATGATGCAGCGGAATTCAAACTGGGTGTTACTCGACGGCACAACAGTCATAATAAATAGAAAACGATCTCTAAATGAGTCGTTTTAAAAAGGATTTATCATTCAAATAATATATCAGAGTTTACAAGATAGGTCCCAAAAGGTTCCATGTTTACAAAATACATCAATATAAAGTCATTTGATGTCGTTTTGAATGATAAAATAAGTTATAGCCTTCTTGATTGAGTTTGTGCCCCTCCGTACCATCCCTGATCATTATGCACCTGAAATACATGCTTAAAACTGTCAACACAAAGGTTGAGTGATATTCATAGAGTTTGTTTATGTAGTTGAACAAAATATGTTGGTAGTGTGAGTTATGATCTCACACTCATGGTTAGAAAACAAAATGGTTATTATCATATACTAAGCTCATGCAACCAATACGTTAACGTATACCAATATCAATCGGTGGATTACCCCGGTAGGTATTTTGCCAAATACCTAAGTCTCAAATATTAGTGCGTTTGTTTGCCTGATTGGTCAACACAAACGAGATTCATCAATCCCAATAGGCCTATTCACAATACTCGCGCTCACTATTTCTAGTGATTAAATGGTTCATGATTATGGGGTCTTGGATTGGCAATGGTGGTACTTAGTGATAATAAAACAATCGGATAGTATACAATTTCAAAGCATTGTGTTCGGTTTAAAATAGCATGTATTCCCCCCAAGGGTTTGTAAAACAATTAAGTAATAGAGAGTGGGGCTATGAACTCACCGTGAGTTGGATGGTGTTATGGTGCTTAAATGAGTTCGATGGATAAGTCGGGAATTCTTTAAGTGCAACCTACAATAGAACGTTGCGACTTAGGTTTGGAATAATGTCTAAGAATACAAAGACGAGCCTATATATGTCTTGCATAATGTTCATGATGTAGTACTTAGTGTGTCAGGTAGGTTGTTGTATAAAGATGGTTTATGAAACATTTTTAGCTTGTATATCTCGTACTACCGTTCGGGCCATCGTAATTCAGAGGTCATGTAGTAAACGTTCGAGGAGCTAGGACACTTTAATTCGTAAATCCAGCAACTCGTCGATCCGTTTACCCAAATGAACCCCTCACACAAAGTTCCCTAGTGTTGTAGTATTTGATAGAAAATATATTTTGCTTACTTGATTATATGACACATTAAAAGTTTATAAATACAATAAATAAACTTAACAAAGTCCATAAGTATTTAAATCATGAACATAATATAAGGACCATATATAGCATGAAATAAAGGTAAGAAACATATAAATGATATTGAGCAAGAGTGGGTGTTAGTTTTCTTACAACTTTTGGCTTTCACTTAAGCAAGGAATTCAAGGATTTAAGAACAAGAACTAGAACAATCCCTCCTTTGGACTCCTTACAAACCCGGAACCAAAATAAGATTATAACGACGTCTCTTTGGAAACCCGAAGTGATTTGAAGATAATAACAAGTCTTTTTGGAGACTTGAAATTATTTGAAGATTATAACGTCTCTTTCTTGAAAACTTGAAGAAAGCAAGATCAAAGCCTAGTTTCTTCTCAAGAACTCATAAACTTTCTTATGAAATATAAGAGAAGTGCCTTTGGTTTGAGGACTTTAAGGTTATAAGAAGGTGTGGTGCAAGTTTAAATGAATGTTTAGGCTAGTATTTATAGGAAAATTTTAGGGTAGTTTTGTAAATACATTTTAACACTTGTAATGATCTTAGGAAATCAAGGGCTAGGATTAAACCACATTTCATTGGTTCCTTCCTTGATAAGCTTCATGAAGCTTTCATGAGAAGCTTTGATAAGTTTCTTGCATTATCTTGCTTTTACGGAGTCAGTTTTGTCCCGGTAATTGCTAACTGTAAGTTGTTAAGTCACGAAACGTAAAACCGGGTATCGTAAAAATACGAAACTTGCAGGAATGATTTAACTTATCATTATACTCCATAATAAAATATAAAATGAGTGATAAGTTCCATCGGGTTGCTCAAACCCTGTTAAAACTGAAAACGCGGGTCTAAAACGCGAAATACGTAAAACGTACGAAAGTTGCGCAAAATTGAGAAAAGTAAAATGTAACTTTTATAATAGGATAATAATGAGTTAAAATGATCTATAATGTCTAGACTGGGCTCAGTCTAGTGTCGGTTGGTGTTAAACATCTTTTAGACCTAAAACCGGAAGCCTAAAAATCAATAAATGATTTATAAAATCAAAGAATGATTTTAGGGTCAATGGAGGGGGAAATTATGTTGACTTTTCCAATAATATAAAAGCTTATAAATGCCTTAGAAAATATGGTGCAGGTGAAGGCTAAGGTTGCGGATAAGTGAAAGTGCTTAAAACGCAATTTCTGTTTTGTAAGACACAGGGTCTATTTGGTAACATTTTGACTTAATATCAAAATTTCTCTAATTGATTGTGAGTGTTCTAAACATTTATCTAATGCGAGAAAAATTGGCGCAGGTGGTTTTCGTTACGCGCAGGGTGTTTAAACGACGTTTAAACCAAACGTGCAATTCCTTAATAACTTTTGCGAAAATGACCCGACAAGCGTCAAACTTTTATCTTGTCATAGAAATAATTTATCTTACGAGAATATAAAATAAAAATTTTGATATGAAATAAAAATCTCGGAAATGAATAGTGCCAGTGAATAGTAAAAATGAATAGTAAAATTTTCGGGAATAGAAATTAACCTGAAATGCGAATTGTTACAGTCTCCACCCCTTAAGAGAGCTCCGTCCCGGAGATCAATTTGCGTTGGGTGTAGAAGCATTGTTGGGAAAAAGATGTGGGTATTTCTGACGTATCTGGTCCTCTCGTTCCCATGTGTATTCTGGACCACGTCGTGAGTTCCAACGAACTTTGACAATTGGAATTCGGCTTTGTTTGAGTTGTTTGACCTCTCGGTCCATGATTTCAACTGGTTCCTCGATGAATTGAAGATCATCATTGAGTTGGATTTCATCGAGTGGAATGACGAGTGATTCGTCTGATAAGCATTTCTTTAGATTAGATACATGAAAAGTGGGGTGTACACTACTGAGTTCGGATGGAAGCTCAAGTTTGTACGCCACTGGACCAACCCTGGCTAGGATTTTGAATGGTCGATGTATCCTGGGTTTAGTTTTCCTCGTTTACCGAATCGTATCAAGCCTTTCCAAGGTGATACTTTTAGCATAACCCTATCCCCGACTTGGAATTCTAGGGGTCTGCGTCGTGTATCGGCATAACTTTTCTGTCGATCTCTTGCGGCTTGAAGTCGATTTCTGATTTGTACAATCTTCTCCGTTGTTACACGAATGAGTTCTGGACCAGTGAGTTGAACATCTCCCACTTCGGCCCAACAGGCAGGTGAACGACACTTTCGTCCGTAAAGCGCCTCAAATGGTGCTGCCTTGATACTCGCGTGATAACTGTTGTTGTAGGAGAATTCGACTAATGGTAGATGAGTATCCCATCCTTTTCCAAAGTCGATTATACAAGCTCGAAGCATGTCTTCCAGCGTTTGAATGGTTCGTTCACTCTGACCATCGGTCTGAGGGTGATACGTTGTACTCATGTCTAGTTTTGTTGCAAAGGCGTTTTGGAGTGACTGCCAGAAGTTCGAGGTGAATCTGTCGTCTCGGTCAGATATGATAGATATTGGTGCACCATGTCTTGAGACTACTTCCTTAATGTACAGTCTGGTTAACTGATCCATTTTGTATGTCTCTTTTATTGGCAAAAAGTGTGCGGACTTTGTGAGACGATCAACTATGACCCAGATGGAGTCATAACCGTTGATGTCTTTGGGAGCTTGGTAATGAAGTCCATTGTAATTCGTTCCCATTTCCACATAGGAATCTCTTGTTGTTGTAATGGACCGGATGGTTTTTGATGTTCGGCTTTCACTTTGGAGCATGTAAGACATTTGCCAACGTATGTTGCAATATCGGCCTTCATGTTTGGCCACCAATAGAGTTGTTTAAGATCCTGATACATCTTATCAGATCCTGGATGTACGGAATATTTAGATTTATGGGATTCATGCATGATCAAGTCTCGTAGGCCACCATAAAGTGGTAACCAACTTCGACCTTCGAAGCATAGAGTTCCGTCTGAACGAGTTTCGAATTTCTTCTGTATCATGCCGTCTAACTTTTCCTTTTTGGTGTCTTCTTGTTTCGCCGCTTCAGCTTGAGCGTGAAGAATTTGAGCAGGAAAATTAGAGTTTATGGTAAAGACT
Organism: Artemisia tridentata subsp. tridentata; assembly: GCA_021014915.2. NCBI lineage: Eukaryota > Viridiplantae > Streptophyta > Magnoliopsida > Asterales > Asteraceae > Artemisia > Artemisia tridentata. The sequence goes on along the minus strand of CP139502.1, from coordinate 82,335,390 downwards.
AAGGCTCGGACTCGTAATGGTTTAACCCGTACCTTTCGGCTTAGGGCGTCGGCTACTACGTTTGCCTTTCCTGGGTGGTAGCGAATGTCGCAGTCGTAATCACTTAGTAATTCCAACCATCGACGTTGCCTCATGTTTAGTTCTTTTTGGTTCAAGATGTGTTGGAGACTCTTGTGATCGGTGAACACAGTACATCTAGTACCGTATAGATAGTGTCTCCAGATTTTCAGTGCAAAGACTACAGCTCCTAACTTCAAGTCATGAGTTGTGTAGTTTTCTTCATGTTTCTTGAGTTGTCGTGAAGCATAAGCCATGACCTTCTCACGTTGCATCAACACGGCACCCAAACCTTGGTGTGAGGCATCACAGTAGACTACAAAATCTTCGATCCCATCTGGCAAGGCTAGAATAGGGGCACTACAAAGTTTTTGTTTAAGGGTTTGGAAGGCTTGTTCTTCATCTTCGTTCCAAATGTACTTCTTGTTTTTCTCGGTTAGCTTGGTCAAAGGTTTTGCTATTGAGGAAAATCCTTCGATAAACCTTCGATAATACCCAGCTAGTCCTAGAAATTGACGAATTTCTGTAGGGGTGGTAGGTGTTGGCCAATCTTTGATAGCTTCAATTTTAGCGGGATCGACGTGTAAACCAGTGTTGTCAATCACATGCCCAAGGAATTGTACCGAATGAATCCAAAATTCGCATTTTGAAAATTTCGCATACAATTTCTCTTCCTTGAGTAACCCTAAAATTGTTCTTAGATGTTGTTTGTGTTCTTCTTCGTTTTTGGAGTAGATGAGAATATCGTCGATGAATACGATCACGAATTTGTCTAGGTATGGCTTACACACTCGATTCATGAGGTCCATGAATACCGCTGGTGCGTTAGTCAACTCGAATGGCATTACTTGGAATTCGTGGTGACCATATCGTGTCCTAAAGGCTGTTTTTGGAATATCTTCCTCACGAACCTTAACTTGATGGTAACCTGATCGTAGGTCAATTTTGGAGTAAAAGGTTGAACCTTGTAATTGATCGAATAAATCGTCAATTCTTGGTAATGGGTATCGGTTCTTTATTGTTAACTTGTTTAGTTCACGATAATCAATACACATTCGTAATGATCCATCCTTCTTCTTTACGAACAAGACGGGAGCTCCCCAAGGTGAGGAACTAGGTCGAATAAATCCCTTGTCCGAAAGTTCTTGCAATTGATTTGATAGCTCTTGCATCTCTGACGGTGCTAGCCTGTAAGGTGCGCGGGCTACCAGCGCTGCTCCTGGTATTAAATCAATTTGGAATTCTATTTGACGATTTGGTGGAAGTCCGGGTAAGTCTTCGGGAAAGACTTCGGGAAATTCACGTGCGATGGGAACATCTTCAAGATGTCTTTCTTCGGATTTGTTTTCGGTTACGTGTGCTAGGAAGGCATAACATCCTTTCTCAATGTATTTCAAGGTTTTGATACATGAGATGATATTTAATCGGGTTCCACTTTGATCACCACGGATGACCAAAGTTTCATTGTCACATGGTATGTGAACAACCCTTTCACCACAGATGATGTTAGCTTGATGTTTAGATAGCCAATCCATGCCGATGACTACATCAAAACTTCCAAGTTCGATTGGCATAAGGTCGATGTTAAATGGGTGGTCTAGGAGATTAAGGGTACAATCTTGTATTATGGTATTAGTGTTTACTAAGCTACCGTTAGCTAGTTCAATACTATAACTGGTGTTTAGAGTGATTGGTGCGATATTAAGTAAAGATGATATTGCATTAGATACAAAACTCATATCGGCACCGGAATCGAATAAGACTTTAACAGGGATGTTATTGAGTAAGAATGTACCAGTGACCACATTCGGGTCCTGTCGTGGTTCACCATTGCCCATTATGTATGCTCTGCCACGAGCACCTCCGCCTTGTTGGCCATGGTTTTGAGGGCAATCGCTTTTGTAGTGTCCTTTTTCGCCACACCCATAACATGTAACTATTGGCTGAGTGTTAACTCCAGTCGCCCTGCTTCTACAATCCTTGGCAAGATGTCCCGGCTTTTGGCAGTTGTTGCACTTAGCGGGGCAAGGACCTACATGATGATAGTTGCACCGAGTGCACTGTGGTTGGTTCCCAGGATATCTAACTCCGGTTGGTGCGGCAACGTAAGCCGTTGTGGCTTCTTGCCTTTTGTTTTGTTGGTTATGATGGTTGTTGTTTCGGGTTGGGTTGTTTTTGTTGTTGTTTCCTCCACGGTTTCCATCCCATGGTCGCTTGTTGTTGTTATTTCTATTGTTATTGTGGTAGTTGGAGTTGTTGGTGGTAGTGGTGTTGTTGTTGAGGTTTTGCTTTTGGGCAGCTCCCGATCGCACCACTTGATCCGTGAGATTGCGAGCCAATCGCATAGCTTCATCAAGTGCCTTGGGAGCGGATGCAGTCACGTTCCCTTGTGTGCTTGGTGGGAGTCCCCAGATATATCTCTCCAACAGTTTCTCAGTTGTTGAAACCATTCCTGGGCATAGTATCCTTAACTCTTGGAATCGACGGTTGTAAGTTAGGATATCATTCCCTTTAACAATAAGATTCCAGAATTCCACTTCCAACTTCTGAATTTCACTGCGAGGGCAGTATTCTTTGATCATCATGTTCTTCAAATTATCCCAAGAAATTTTATAGGCAGTTTCAATGCCTATTGGTTGAGATACCGAATTCCACCATGATAATGCCTCATCCATTAGTGTACTGGTGGCAAATTTAACCTTGTCCTCCTCGACACATTTGCTGATTGAAAACACTGACTCGCATTTTTCAAACCAGCGGGTCAAACCTACAGCTCCTTCAGTACTCTTGAAATTAGTGGGTCTGCAGTTCAAGTAGTCCTTGAATGTGCAGGCCCTAGGTACTGAATTCACATTTGGGTTTGGTCCTTCTGTGTTATTTAGAGCAGCTTCAGCAGTTCTAGCAGCTTCAGCAGCTCTAGCAGCTTCAGCGGCTGCCGCAGTTCTTGCAGCTACAGCTGTGCGTTCAGCTTCGAGTGCGGCTTTCACACTATCTCTAACCAGTTTGTTGATGGCGGTTTGGGTCATTGTTGGTGGTGTACTCTTCTTTGGCGGCATGGTGCTATCATATAAAAGGTATGACATAAGTATAGAGTTGGTAGGATAAGCATGATTTTTGATGGAAATGATAGAATAATAATGTTGGAGGTTTAGATTATAACACATGATAATACAAAGCAAGAGTTTTATTTATATAACGTTGATTGATTACAAAATCGAAACTTATTATAAGTTTCTTTTAAAATTTCTAACTGATACTTTCAGTTTAGAATTTGCAACGTTCTACAACTTGCTAGCTATTACATGGATTTTACAGAGTTTACTAATTGAATCTACTCAGTTTAGTAATTACAAAGGAACTACCACTATATGGGTCTAATGTGATTTTTAGTCAGAATCAGAGGAGATTTCTGAGTCGAGAGGTGGCGATAATGGTGTTACGTCATATGCAATATCATATTCATCATCCTCTTCAGGGCGTGGCTCAACCCAATCAGATACAAAATACTCGGGGGAAGGTGGTGCAACATTAGCCGATAGTGGTTCCTCCTCTTCTTCATCGGTTAAATCATCATAATATTCCTCTTCTTCTTCTTCGTAAGGTTCCTCTTCGTTATCAGAAACGACGGCATTTATGAAGTCAAACCCGGGCTCAGGTGAGGGTGGTAGAACGGGGAAGCGATTAGGTGGAGCAAGAATATAACTGGGAGAAATGGGTATGCACATGATATCTATAATAAGGATTATGATGTTAGAATAAATCTAAAGCTTACGAGAAGTGCTCGAATATGACAAGTGTGTATGTATCAATATGTTAATATGTTTGCATAGTATAATGTCTAACAAGTCCATGATTGTCTGAAGGATGGAAGGCACGGAGAGCGGAAGGCTATAAAATGTTTTTTTTTGCTTGTAAAAGTGGTTATAGTTTAGGTCTCACTTAGACCTGTTTCTCTATAACCATGGCTCTGGTACCAATCTGTAACACCCCCAATTCAATGATGCAGCGGAATTCAAACTGGGTGTTACTTGACGGCACAACAGTCATAATAAATAGAAAACGATCTCTAAATGAGTCGTTTTAAAAAGGATTTATCATTCAAATAATATATCAAAGTTTACAAGATAGGTCCCAAAAGGTTCCATGTTTACAAAATACATCAATATAAAGTCATTTGATGTCGTTTTGAATGATAAAATAAGTTATAGCCTTCTTGATTGAGTCTGTGCCCCTCCGTACCATCCCTGATCATTATGCACCTGAAATACATGCTTAAAACTGTCAACACAAAGGTTGAGTGATATTCATAGAGTTTGTTTATGTAGTTGAACACAATATGTTGGTAGTGTGAGTAACGATCTCACACTCATGGTTAGAAAACAAAATGGTTATTATCATATACTAAGCTCATGCAACCAATACGTTAACGTGTACCAATATCAATCGGTGGATTACCCGGTAGGTATTTTGCCAAATACTTAAGTCTCAAATATTAGTGCGTTTGTTTGCCTGACTGGTCAACACAAACGGGATTCGTCAATCCCAATAGGCCTATTCACAATACTCGCGCTCACTATTTCTAGTGATTAAATGGTTCATGATTATGGGGTCTTGGATTGGCAATGGTGGTACTTAGTGATAATAAAACAATCGGATAGTATACAATTTCAAAGCATTGTGTTCGGTTAAAATAGCATGTATTCCCCCCAAGGGTTTGTAAAATAATTAAGTAATAGAGAGTGGGGCTATGAACTCACCGTGAGTTGGATGGTGTTATGGTGCTTAAATGAGTTCGATGGATAAGTCGGGAATTCTTTAAGTGCAACTTACAATAGAACGTTGCGACTTAGGTTTGGAATAATGTCTAAGAATACAAAGACGAGCCTATATATGTTTTGCATAATGTTCATGATGTAGTACTTAGTGTGTCAGGTAGGTTGTTGTATAAAGATGGTTTATGAAACATTTTTAGCTTGTATATCTCGTACTACCATTCGGGCCATCGTAATTCAGGGGTCATGTAGTAAACGTTCGAGGAGCTAGGACACTTTAATTCGTAAATCCAGCAACTCGTCGATCCGTTTACCCAAATGAACCCCTCACACAAAGTTCCCTAGTGTTGTAGTATTTGATAGAAAATATATTTTGCTTACTTGATTATATGACACATTAAAAGTTTATAAATACAATAAATAAACTTAACAAAGTCCATAAGTATTTAAATCATGAACATAATATAAGGACCATATATAGCATGAAATAAAGGTAAGAAACATATAAATGATATTGAGCAAGAGTGGGTGTTAGTTTTCTTACAACTTTTGGCTTTCACTTAAAAAAGGAATTCAAGGATTTAAGAACAAGAACTAGAACAACCCCTCCTTTGGACTCCTTACAAACCCGGAACCAAAATAAGATTATAACGACGTCTCTTTGGAAACCCGGAGTGATTTAAAGATAATAACAAGTCTTTTTGGAGACTTGAAATTATTTGAAGATTATAACGTCTCTTTCTCGAAAACTTGAAGAAAGCAAGATCAAAGCCTAGTTTCATCTCAAGAACTCATAAACTTTCTTATGAAATATAAGAGAAGTGCCTTTGGTTTGAGGACTTTAAGGTTATAAGAAGGTGTGGTGCAAGTTTAAATGAATGTTTAGGCTAGTATTTATAGGAAAATTTTAGGGTAGTTTTGTAAATACATTTTAACACTTGTAATGATCTTAGGAAATCAAGGGCTAGGATTAAACCACATTTCATTGGTTCCTTCCTTGATAAGCTTCATGAAGCTTTCATGAGAAGCTTGATAAGTTTCTTGCATTATCTTGCTTTTACGGAGTCAGTTTTGTCCCGGTAATTGCTAACTGTAAGTTGTTAAGTCACGAAACGTAAAACCGGGTATCGTAAAAATACGAAACTTGTAGGAATGATTTAACTTATCATTATACTCCATAATAAAATATAAAATGAGTGATAAGTTCCATCGGGTTGCTCAAACCCTGTTAAAACTGAGAACGCGGGTCTAAAACGCGTAATACGTAAAACGTACGAAAGTTGCGCAAAATTGAGAAAAGTAAAATGTAACTTTTCTAATAGGATAATAATGAGTTAAAATGACCTATAATGTCTAGACTGGGCTCAGTCTTGTGTCGGTTGGTGTTAAACATCTTTTAGACCTAAAACCGGAAGCCTAAAAATCAAGAAATGATTTATAAAATCAAAGAATTATTTTAGGGTCAATGGAGGGGGAAATTATGTTGACTTTTCCAATAATATAAAAGCTTCTAAATGCCTTAGAAAATATGGTGCAGGTGAAGGCTAAGGTTGCGGATAAGTGAAAGTGCTTAAAACGCAATTTCTGTTTTGTAAGACACAGGGTCTATTTGGTAACATTTTGACTTAATATCAAAATTTCTCTAATTGATTGTGAGTGTTCTAAACATTTATCTAATGCGAGGAAAATTGGCGCAGGTGGTTTTCGTTACGCGCAGGGTGTTTAAACGACGTTTAAACCAAACGTGCAATTCCTTAATAACTTTTGCGAAAATGACCCGACAAGCGTCAAACTTTTATCTTGTCATAGAAATAATTTATTTTACGAGAATATAAAATAAAAATTTCGATATGAAATAAAAATCTCGAAAATGAATAGTGCCAGTGAATAGTAAAATGAATAGTAAAATTTTCGGGAATAGAAATTAACCTGAAATGCGAATTGTTACAAAGTATGCATTGGATGATGACTCAAGTGTTTAGAGTTTTTAAAGCAGCTCTAGATGTGTGACTTGTTAAAGCTGACGGAAATAAGGAAGATGGTTACCAAAGTGCAATTGCAGGTGCATAAGAAGATCTCTTTTGTTACAATGATGAGGAGTTTGTGATTTGGATATGCTTGGGGGGGAGTAGGCAGGTTGTTTTTGGGTTTTGGGTGTAGATCTTTTGGTTTGATTAGGTTGTGTTTATGATGAACATGATGTGTATTGTAGTTTTTTGTTTCCTGTTTTTTTGTGTATCAAGTTAGCCTCCAAAATTTAAAACCACATATGCATTCCAAACACCGTGTTAAACAACTAATGCATACAAAAACAAGTATGACTTTTGCAAGTCAACTAGAATGCATGAAAATGGTCAAAATTTGCCTAACTAGTAGGCTTTCATAACAAGGTTACTACAATGCTCTTTTATTTTACTTATTTATTTATTTATTTATTATGAAAGGTGAATATATATTATAACAACCAATAATCAACTTACAACAAGAAATACTAATAAGCTGTTTGGACATGCCCAACACAACTCATAGTAGCTTATTAAAAAACAAGTAAAGCATACACAAACTGATCATATTAACCTAATACAAACTAGCCTAGCAATGACAAGACTAACACTAGTACTCCCTGGAGAAACCACTGCAAGTTGGCTACGTTTCCTCCAAATGCAAGAACAATCCAGAAATCATAAACATAGCCTCCATCCTCACATTTAGATCAACCAGAAGGCATTACATGTATGCATCACCAATTGCAGAGTAAAACACCAGTCCATTGAGGCTCCTCTCAGCAAGCTACATTTCCATTATTAAGCCCACATATACTTATTAAACATGCAGTATCACTCCTCACATGACAATAAACATAGTAAAACTCAAAATGGCATCACTCATTGAAAGATGTAGACTCAAGGATACTTCCTAGCCTCATAAGTGTTTTCATTCAATCATAAATCTGCGGAATAGCAGAACTAATAACAATACCAAACGCCCTTCTATGCATTTTCCACACCACAAAGCATGTCAGCCATTTAGGGATGAAAATGAAATGTAACTATTGATATCAAACATAAAATGAAAGGTACTTTTGGGTTTTCATGTAGTTATGTGGGTCGAAAACGGGGAAAAGACTAAAATGAAAGGTATAGTTATATGGGTAAAAATCAGAAACTTAAGCGACTAAATTTGTAGTTTATAATGCGGATAATGTAAACCTCAAGAAGTTTTACAATCCTCCTAGGCAGTATACCTAACCGTTGTAGGATAGTATAGGCAAGACACGGGGGATTGATCGTTCTCTAGGGGAACAGTGTTGTGAAGGGCGAAGTGTATGTCGAGATAGGTCTAAACGTGAGGTAGGAATATTTTTTGTATTTTTATGTTTTTTATAAAAGCAAGTAAAATCTCGGGTTTGAAGAGTTGGTGTTTTAACTACTAATTAAACTAACAAAAACTAAATTAAACTAAATATACGGAAAAGTAAATTGGTGGTAATGCTTATGATAGGAAAATGTGTTCACTTAGATTATCTTTACTCCCTAGTTATCTCTTATTGATTAATAGAATTGTCACGTCCTTGTTTTAATTAAAGCGTCGTATTCCTTATTATTGGTCGTAGGGAGGTGCCATATGCCCTAACTTTATAAATGTATAAGTCTCCTCTAAAAAAGCTTAAAGTCTATTAAGTCTCCAAGGATCTACAAGCCGCAATTCACGCAATAAATACAACGAGAAAAACCACTAACGCACTCTAGGGTTACGTTTAATAAGATGGACAAGCTAGTACATATAAGAGTTAAGCCAATTTTCTTATTCCTAACGCGAGGCAACCAATTAAACAAGAGACGACAATCAATAATCAATAACTAGGTTTCATTCAATTTAAGCAAACAATAATAAATCTAGCCTAACATGTTAAAGTGAAGAAAAAAAAAAACATATAATCAAACAACACATAGACATATTGAATGATTAAAGATGGATAACTTATCTTCAATGAAACATGAGTTTTGGAGGCTATAAAAGCCTTACAAAAGCTGTAAAATTCGTCTAGGGTTTGCCTCTCCAAAGTGTTACATGAATTATGAAAAACATGCGAAAATACATATAGTATTACAAGTGTGACGGCGTCACGTTATGGGTTGTGACGCCGTCAGCCCGCCGTCATTAGGATTTCGTCTGTTGCTAAATCGTCGCCGTAACGGCGTCGCCTTGGATCTCGGACGCTGTCGCTTAATAAAAAGTCAGAGCCGTCTCGTGTAATTTCTGCTCTGAATCTTGGTCTTCAAATACAAGTGACGGCATCGCGTGTAATGTGTGACGCCGTCAGGAGCCCATTCTTGACAGATTCGCGACTTGGTCATTTTTCTTCATTTCTTCGTCCAAAATAGCCCAAAACATGCCGGTTTTCATATTTTGCGTCCCAAGTACCTAAAATGTAAAAAGAAACAATTTAGGGCAATAATTGATCAAATACACACGAGTTTAGGGACAAAATGACCCCTTAAAAAGATATGTTTTCAATTCTTATCAGTTTACCTTATAAATTCAATTGGTAGAACGAGTTTATTTCATAAATCATCCCAGTGGTTAACACAAAGTTGCACCAGTCATCCCTGTGGTTGTCCATTTTACAAGAAAGAGTCTTTTTAGGTTCAAAATTGTCCTATTAAACCACGGGACCCTCACCACCACCGATCTAAAACAAAATTCAAATTGATTGTTCATCAACTAAATAAACAAGAAAATGAATTCACCCCCAAATCATCAATGGGAACAATCCCTTGATATAGACGACTCCGATATCCGACCAACCGCCGTCCTCTTTCCCTGCAATAACCACCACATACGCCCTGAGACAGCCACCACCACCCAAACCCTTGATTCATCTCAAAACCATAAAGTTGATAATTCTATTGAAAAGTCGTTTAGGATAATACTAGGTCCTGCGGGTATTGTTCAAGCAACGAAGCTCCATAAAATATCAGATATTCGAGAAGGTGGGGAGGAGTGTGAAATGTTGACAAAGGAGTATGTTAGGAGAGTTGTTGAGGATGTGGGTGATGATGAGGATTTTACGCGTAGGTCGTGGGTTATCGCGGTTGAGTTTTTGAATGCTGATTGAGGATCATGAGTGAGTGTTCTGGCGATATCAAGAAATTTTGCAAGAATGGTAAGGTTGTTGCAATAATCAAGTCTTGTACTTCGAATACGCTGGGTTATCTCACAATAACACTCTTCATCATAAAGTTCTTACAGATGAAAGGTTTGGAAAGGCGGTAGGAGCTACATTGATACTTCATAATGTTTTTGTGTTTTCTCCTAAACAATCATTATCTTTACATTAAAAAGAGAATATATGGTTAAGGTTTTCCACAAGGATGGTTAAGGTTTCCAGAAGGATTGTGTTAGGTTTGTGTTCTTTTGTGTTATGTTTGACAATGCAATAGGTTAATGCACATACCAATGGTGTTGTTGTATTTTGTTGTTCAATGAAAAACATATCATTCCCTTTTTGAAATCCATTGTCAGTTTCATAATGCAAAGTTCTTTCGTTGTATTTTGTTGTTCAAAATAAAATATATGTATGTTTGACTGATGAAAGTAACACCGGTATTTAGGGTATGTTTGGCACGGAGCGGTGTGCAGCTTTTTGGAGCGGTGAGCAATCAACATTTTAATTTTTAGTAGTCGTTTGGCAAAGAAACGGTGAGCTTTGCTATTTTTTAAAAATGTTCATTTTTCCAATGCTTCTTTGAGAAGCCGTGAGCAGTGAACTGTTAACAGCTTACTACTACTGCACACTGTTACTGCTTAGTGATGCTTTTGACAAACACACCCTTAGTTATCAAGAAAATGTATTCTTAATTCTTCTACAGTCATACTAATCTTGAAACAGTTAATAATTCACAAATTTTTCAATTTTATACTACTGTACAGTTATTCGTTGTTATCATAACAAATGATTTACTACAACTATAATAGGAATGAATAAAACTGTATATAACAAGTCAGGTGCTACCAATTATTAAAGAACAAATATCACATGTTAATCAATCCCAAAAAGCAAGCAAGATAGACAACTCTGTGTGTGTTAAAATCATCTTCAGTTAACTATTTACACATATAAAAGGAAGATAATCAATAAGACTAGAAGTAGTGGTAACAAGTCACTCACCGCCATCTCAGCATCACCTTAAATTTATCTCTCATCTTATTTCCACTCACTCCCACTCACCATACATTTGTTTTGGTCACTCCCACTCACTTTTATAAAAATATACCCCACTAAATACTCCACACACACTCACAAACCAAATATTTAATTATAAAAATCCCCACTCTTTCACCTCTCAATATGGTGAGTAACTCACTATACTGCTTTTTTTTTGCCCCACTCACGAGCGACTTACTCTTCCGTTTTGGAACTCACACCGTGAGTCACTCACTCACGCTCCATTTTTACTCCGCTCTGTTTAGCCTAAAATCATTACAATTAAGTGTATATTTACCTACCTAACAAATGATTAGGTTTCATTTACATTTCATAGCATACAACAATTTCTTTTTCCGTGTGTCCTATTGAGTAAAACTACTGATCCTGTGAAGAAATCAACTAGACAAAGAACAAAACATCCTTTTTACAATAGAAAGTTTGTTAGCGGGATTTTTGTATACTGCAATCGGTTGTAATTTGTTTTCTCGTATTTTGGCAACTCTTGGATGTTTGCGCGTCAGGGTAATCGTTACTTTTTTCTCCATCAAGCTGATCTCCACCGAGTCCGCCTCACCTATCGTTTGGAAAAAAAGTAAGCTTGTCATCTAGATTGCGCATATGAAACATTCAGTTTCGAATTTGCGTATAGGAATTAAGATAAAATAGAAAAATAGGTAACATCTTAATTTATCAGCTATATCCAAATATGAATCATAGAATTAGAAAAATACATCAAATGGGACCAACATAAATCATTTCAAAGGTATCCAATGTAGAAATTTTACACAAAAACAATAATGTCGGCATTTCTGTAAACAAACATGGTATACGAAGTTATAATATATTTTCCAATATATCCTAAAGTTTTAATAACAAAAACACATATGAATATATGATGTGTCTCCCTCCGTCTTAAAATTATTGTCACCCGACAAAAAACACATCCTTTTAGAAAAATATCACTATCACTACTTTCTCTCTCTTACTTTTTTGCCAAATGACAAGTTTACCCTTAATCAATTAATTAACACTTCTTTAAAGTTTGCAATATTAATTTCAACCAAGGGTAATATAGTAAACTTTACCAAACTCCACTATCTATTCACTTTCTATTTTGGGTATGTGACAATAATTTTAGAACGTCCGAAAAAGGAATAAGTGACAATAAAATTGAGACGGAGAGCAAAAACACATATGAATATATGATGTGAAATCCAAAAAAAAATATAGCTCAAACATTTATGTACTTTCTAGGCCCACTAGACTTTAGACCCATTGGATAATTGGATGATGAATTTACAACGGCTAGCTGTCGCTATTAGACACAATGGCCGGAAATTAGTCAAAGTCACTTTTAACGGCCATATCAAAGCCATCGGAAATTCAACAAATAGTTCAACACGTCCCAAAAATATTAAAAATACTACAATTAGTATTTTACCATTAAGAACCAAATTAAGCAACTAGGATAATATTGTACCAAAAATAGTTAAAAAGACTATGCACTATGACCAAATTTTCCAGGTCAACATATATAGGCTGCCAGAAAATCAAGAAACAATTATGGGTTGAACAATAAGAATTTGGAACATACCATTTAATCTTGATACTATATCAGCAACTCTATCTTGACATCTTTTGCATTGAAAATCAGCTAAAAGAACTACTTCTTGAACCTGTTTTCACAAAGAAAATAATACCAATTAGCTCATTTAACATACCAAAAAAAAAACAAAGCTGTGATCATGAAACTAATGAGAAGAAAAAATAGATTACTAGTGGAAAAGTTAAGGATTCAATTGTGGCAAGTGTTGTTGGAACAATGGCCATGCTATTCGTCTTTTGGTCTTCATTTTGATCAATAACAGCCATAGTTTCTGTAGATATTATTTCTAAAAAGGGTCTATGAAAACTTTCGTTAAAACGACTGGAAATGAAAAGGGGACCTTTGTGATGCTTTTATGTGTATTGGGGAACCCCACATAATATATATTGTGGGTGAGAGAAAAAACACAAGTTGCAAAAAAATAAATATTGGAAAGTTGACAAATATGCTTCTAAAGGATTGGAGACTCCTACCAACTATACATTTTTGGTAAAAGTTATACTCTTTCCGTAGCAAATTAATAGTCCATTTTTTAATTTTTTTCTTATTAAATTATTGTCCCTTTTTAAATATAGTTATAAAAAATATAGCAAATTTACCATATTGCATCTAATAATATTAAAAATTACAAACATCGTTCAAAGATTTAATCAATTGCATAAGGGTAAAACTGACATTTTACAAAAAATTAAGAGAGATAATGCATAAATTATTATGTTTTCTTAAACGGGGTGTTTTTTGTCGGAGGAGAATAATTTTAAGACGGAGGGAGTAGTATAATACATTCTTTGTCCATTAGCTAGAAGAATGTTAGATCACGTTTTATATATAAATAGCAAGTTCAACTATGTATGTCCATAGTTGTTGTTTTTGTAGCACGTCTTATAGGAACCTTATTAGTTTAATTAAGTCATTTGATTGATATATATATAACGTGTTTAATACTCGTATCATTTATCCACAATTAATGTTACCACCTTCTAATTCTCAAACTAATCATGATTAACGTCACTAGTGGAGTAAAAGTCTAGAACTGCTCCTTTTAATCACTTTATCACTGAAATGTTAGTGTAATTATATGGATATGGCTCCACATAAATCATTCTTTTATGTATGAAAAATGAGATTTTGGGACACTCTCTTAAAATTTGAGAAGTGGTCGATATCATTTATTTTAAAGGTTATGCTATACATACCCTCTATCAGGAGAATGTACAATCAGCGAAGCAGACAGTACAATTGTCCGCTGCATCCAATCATTGCATACCCCTCCTATAGGGGGGGTCCAGATAACTTCTCCATTTATTTTATTTTATTTTATTTTTTAGAACGGAATCACACTTGAAATCAGACCCTCGAGTTAAACCATATACACGGGCAGGCCCCGGGACCCGAACCACTAGGAGAAACCCGCGAAGAGAAACCCCTTGAACTCACGGCTTCGCACTAAGAGGAAAATCCTGATTTTCTTTGTCACTTGTCTTGATGCAAATAATGTTCTAAAAACGTTATTCGATAACTTCACGTTTTGAGGATGACAAAATGTGAAATCACGTTACGTTAAAATTAACGTAAACAAGTTTTTAATCGGAAGATCCCATTTCTACACAAATCACTCTAGAACAAAGTTACTACTTAACTAATGATCAAATAAGTGAATTTGAGTTTTAGACATCACATTTTTATGTGACAAAACATTTCTATCAAAAATATACTTTATAAATTATTTTTGAATAATTAAGAAATGTTTTAACGGAAAAATAAGTTTAAAATACATAACAATAATTTTTCCCCCAAAATCAGCTCCAAACTTCCCCAAATAAGTTTTCAACAGAAAAGACAAAAAATGGAGCGTCTTTGTCTGACACGGCTCCACGGTTCCACTAAATTTAGTGGAGCCGTGGTTGATTTAGTGGAGCCGTCCCTCTATAACGGCCAGATTTTTTTTGCCTATAAATACCAGCCCTGTTCACAGTTCTTGGGCATCCTTTTTCACACAAAACTTTTTGAGTTTGATACTCTCTTCACATCTTTTCTTTTTGATCATTTAGTTAGATTTTCTTTTGTTCAAGAGTGATCCAATCATCCATTCAAGTGATCCTCTTCATTCCTCTTCAATAGCAAGAGAAGAACACAAAGTATCCAAGTAGATACAAAGTGTTGTCATTCCTCTTCAAGTGCAAGAGAAGAACTCAAGGTATCCAAGAAGATACAAGAGTTGTAGTTTTAGTTAGGGGTCTTGTAACATTTGTTACACACTTGTTGTATCATAGCATACACCATGATCATTTTTCTTTTGTGAGAGAGTGAGTGAAGATCATTGTGATCTTATAAGAGATATTGATTATCTCTTGAAGCCATTGGGCTAGTGTGATTGATCAAGTTGATCAAAGGTAGATAGAATAGGTTGAGTGAAGTGAGAGTTGATCATTGTGATCGTGTCGAGATCTTGGAGATCTCTTGAAGCCATTGGGCTTGTGTGATTGATCAAGTGGATCATAGGTAGATCGGGTAGATCGAGTCTTGTGTGAAGTAGTAAAGGATCAAGTGGATCGTGGTAGATTGGTGCTAGCTAATATTAGCACTCGACATCTAGCTTAGTGTCGGAAATAGGATAAGCGACGTGTACGGTTTTCTCCGCCTAAAGGGAGGTTGTTGACATAGTGCTTGAAACTCTCGAGTGTGGTACTCGGGGAGTGGAGCAGGGAGAAGAAGAGCTTCATAGCCGAACCACTATAAATCCTTTGTCCCGGTTTGATCTTTCATCTCTACTCTTTACTTTCATTACTTATTATTAGTTAGTTTAGTGAGTAGTTCATATTAGTGTTGATTGATTGCACATAAGAATCGAATCAAAGGTTTTCAATAGTAAAGTTTTTAAGAAGTTTTAAAAGAATTAAAAGAACTTAAAAATCGTAAAACTATTCAACCCCCCTTCTAGTTTTCCACAATTGGTATCAGAAGCCACGTCAGTCAAGATTTTAAAGTAAATTGTATTTTAAAGCTTGAATCGATCAATGGATTCCGACAAATATCTAGAAGGGCAATCTATGCAAAGACCACCACTTTTTGAAACCGATTGTTTTATCTATTGGAAAACAAGATTCGAAACGTATGTGAAATCAAAAGACATTGATCTTTGGCATGTTATTACCGATGGTGACTTTCAACCGATTCAAAAGAATCCAAAAACTAGAAAGGATGAAATAGTTCCTTATGATAAACAAAGTGATGAACTTAAAAGAAAACTAGCCAAAAATAATGAGGCTAAAATAATGATCTACAATGCTTTGCCTAAAAAGGAATTTGAAAGAATTTTCATGTGTAATACGGCAAAAGATATTTGGAAAACTTTGTTAGTCACTCACCAAGGTAATAACCAAGTCAAAGAGAACAAGATAGATCTTCTTGTTCAACAATATGAACAATTTTCCATTTCGGAAGATGAGTCAATAGATAACGCTTTTGCTATATTTAATATTATTATCACTAGTCTTAAAGCTCTTGATGAAGGTTACTCTAGCAAGAATTATGTTAGGAAGTTTCTTAGGGCTCTACATCCTAAATGGAGAGCAAAGGTCACCGCCATAGAAGAGTCAAAGGACTTGGCGACATTATCACTCGATGAACTAATAGGAAACTTGAAAGTTCACGAGATGATAATCAAGAAGGACTCCGATATAGTCAAAGGCAAAAGCGAGAGAGTTAGATCTCTAGCATTGAAAGCCAAGAAGGAGTCTAGTGATGAGGAATGTTCGAGTTCCGATAGTGAAGATGAAGAGTATGCACTAGCCGTTAGAAACTTTAGAAAGTTCTTTAGGAGGAAAGGTAGATTTCCTAGACAACCTCGCGATGAAATTAGGTCATTCTAAAAGAACCAAGATGATAGGAAAGGGACAAGTGATAGGAAATGCTTTAGATGCGGAGATCCTAATCACCTCATAAGAGAATGTCCCAAACCACCGAAAACCAACAACCAACGAGCTTTCATAGGAGGCTCTTGGAGTGATAGCGGTGAAGAAGAAGAGAAGAAGTCCAACGATGAAACATGCCTAATGGCTCAAGCTTCTAATGAGGTACTTTACAACTCTTCTTATTATAGTGAAGATAATTCGTCAATAGATGACAATAGATTGTTTGACGAATATAACAAACTATGCGAGGTTAGTTCTAAAATTTTAGGTAGAAACAGAAAACTAAAATTAAAAATGCAAGAACTTGAATTGCTAATTTTAGAACTAAAGGATCAAGTCAAAAGACTTGAGAAAAATAAAGAAGTAGACTTAGGATGTAGGTCATGCATAAGTCTTCAAGTAGAAAATGAGAAACTCAAAGAAAATGCTTTGAGAATCATTAAGTTCGAAGAAGGAACAAAAGTACTTAATGATATACTTGAAAACATTAGATATAATGAACATGCCCGTGCGGGCTTAGGATTTGACCCAAATCAAGCTTCTACAAGTAGTACTAAACAAGTAAAATTTGTAAAGATTGAAATATCTGAGTCTGTAGGTGACGGCACCACTAAAGGTACGGACGGTACCATTAAATTTAATGGTACCGTGGTACCGTCTGGTGCTGAAGTCAGATCAGGGTCAATCTTGAAAAATAACTTAAGTCCTAAACCAAGTCACATAGTTGTAAATGGCACTAAAGTACCTATTGCTAGCATAGAGGAAGTCAAAAGCTTTTACAAACCATTGTCAACTCCCGGAGTTGGATTTGTAAAGCCCGACACTAGGTCAAAGACTCCTTCACCTAGAAAAACAAATTCTCCCAAACCTCGGTCAAGAACTCCTCTACCGAGAGGTAACTTTAGAAGACAAAGTTATCCAAGTAACTTCCCCGTAACTTGGAATGACAGTCAATCACAAGGTTACTTACCATGGGAAATGTGTCCTCCATTCTCACATCCTAAACAATTGCAACAAATGCGTAGGATGTTTGCCACTAACAACTTTGGACCCATGGGATATTGGGGACCAAATTTTTGAGCTTCTGTTTTGCTAGATAAACATGGCTGTAAATAAACTGGAAGTCCAACAAATGGAGTGTGATTAGTGATTACACTAATCTGGTGATGAAAAGTCAAGTCGTGTGTCATATGCCTAGCTTTCAACAAAGGTAGTCTAGTCTTCAAAGTTTTAAGGGCAACATCTCAGGCCAAGGTACGCTTTCTTAAAACACCCTTTGTTGGTAGAAATGCTAAGCATGTAGTGTCATTAGAATCTAACATAGTAGGCACTATAACAAAGAAACAAAATTCATTTTTCATCATGACTCAAATATTTGTCAAAGACTATTATGACAAACTCAACTTGTCCAGAAATGTACAATGATCGCTCAAAGATCATTCATGACAAGTTTGAGATGAGCAATGATGAGTGAATCAAGTTTCTTCCCTAGCCCGTATATAATACTACTTGAAGAAAGTATCCTCATAAACCTAAGTATACTATATATGTATAAGATACTTAGCTTAGAAAAATCTTAATTGATATTAACGCCCATATCCGCAAAAACGAATCTCACAAGAGACGATGAAGGTGAGTGCGCGGATATTACTAGGTTAAGGGCATGATAGGTAATTTAATTTACCTAACGGCAAGTAGGCCCGACATCATGTCTAGTGTCTGGCTCTGTGCCCGCTTGTAAGAAGGATCTCAAAACTTCTTAACTTAAAGCGTTTGATGTATCTTCCGATGCATTAATGGCACTACACACTTGAGATTATGATATCTCGAGGAGATTGGTGTAGAAACTGTTATCTATACCAACTCTGATAATGCGGGAGATAATGTGGATTGATAAAGAGAGAGTGATGTTTGTACCCTCATAGGTTGTTGTCAAACTTCTTGGTTCTCCAAGAAACAAACCACTCTTGCTATCTCCACGACCGAAGCTGAATACGTAAGCGCCGGAAAGGCATGACAACAAGCACTATGGATGAGACAACCTCTAATCAAATGAGACGTCCATCTCAACAACACTCCTGTGAAGAGTGATAGCCGAGGTGCAAATAGACTTGACCAAGAACCCCGTGGATTGCTCATATACGAAGCTTATCGAAGTACGTCATCTCCTCCGTCGCAGTGATGTCAAAAGGAAAATCTTTTCATGGAAAAGTATCCCTTAAAGGACAACATCGTCGATGTTCTAACCAATACGTTCCTCACACCCCTCTCATGACTATTTGATTATTTCTTCGAAAGTATTGAAGTCATCTCTCATATCTCATCTCACGACTTTATAAATATTTCACTGGAGATATTAAAGTCATTTCTCACTTCTTGTCTTGTGACTTATTAAGTCATCCTTCTCATCCCACTCATGACTATTTCAGTATTTCACTGGAAATATTAAAGTCATCCCTTACGTATCGCCTCGTGACTTTTCAAGTCAATCTTCTCTCGTCTCATGACTCTTAGATATTTCACCAAAAATATCAAGTCATTTCTTACGTCTCATCTTATGACTGCTAAATATTTCACTGGAAATATTAAGTCATTCCTTACGTCTCATCACGTGACTTTTCAATATCTCACTGGGAATATTGAAGTCGTTTTTCTCGTCTCGCATCATAACTCTATGAGTCATTCGTCTAATTCCGCTCATGACCAATTAAATATTTCATTGGAAATATTGTAGTCATTCTCTAAATCTCAACTCTTGACTTCTACTTATTTCACGGGAAATATTAAAAGTCAATCCTCATTTTCCTCCAATGACAACTTAGGCATTTCCTTGGAAATACTAAGGTCATTCCTTGTCATCTCGCCTAATCATTTTCGTCATAGAGTTTATTAGGTATAAACTTTTTCCTCGCGTCAAAAAGTCTTACTAAATAAGTAAGATTAATCAGTCAAGAGTCGAAACAGAACAAAAATGGGTTTCACAGACACACGGCTTCACTAAAGTGGCACGGCACCACTAATGTTTAGCGGTACCGTGGTGCCGTATATCTGAGTGAACCCGTTTTCCTTCTCTTTTCCCTCTGAATACTCATTTCAAACAAACAAAACCACTCACACCTGCTGTCAAAAACGAACCTCACAACCCATAACTAAGTTACATCTCTTCAAGATCTAATTCAAGGCATTGATTCTCAAGATTACCAACTACTTTCACCTATCCAACATGACGTGTAAGTCATTTAACTCTATTTCTCTTATTTGAGTCTAGGGTTTGTTCTTATGCATAAAATTGAATTGGGGTTTTTCAATTTTAGTTAAACTTTTATGCAAATAGGACTAGAATTAGACAATGTAGTACTTACATGATTCCCTAAACCTAGGATTTTTATAAACCCACTTATATTGCATAACCTAGTCCAAATTTAACCATCTAAATCGGATTAAGATTAATTATTTATAGTGGAATCATGTCTAGGATGATTAAAATTGGAATGATCAACATTGAGGCTTTTCAATTTTAAGATTTTTTTTTGCGCCAAGTTGAGGCGTTTACCAAACACCCCAATTCCATCATTTTCATAAAAGTTCACGTATCTAGGATCATGAAACCTTTTTCATGCATTGTTAATGCAAACTAAAAACGTTTTACATGCATACATGATCTCACAAAAATCGATCGAATTACATAATTAATATGTACTCTTCGACGCATTTGATTGAGCAAAAGTAAAGTTAGGAGCGTTTGGGTAATCTCATTAGTTTTGTTTTAGAGTCGAGATTACCGCACCTCCACATAGTTTGCATATAGGCACACACTAGGCACATGCCTAATGAAATAATTTCAATTTTAATCTGTGATAAAAAAAAATTTCATAGGTAACAAGAGATATCACATGTTTGATTATGATCATGAACTAACAGATGATTACATTTCCAAACCATGGACAATGCTCCTACACGGAAGGTTGGTCCTTCAAAACCCTCACGAGTCACCAAACTGAGTCCGGTCCTTACCATACCCAAATTCCCACTCCATGTGAGATAAAAGCTCATATTCGTCTTCTTCAAAAAGTTCATGGTTCTCTTAAAGAGAACGGTGACATTGAGTTTCGTGAGTCTCATGAGTATGACTTAGATCCACTCAAAATCTATGTTGATGAAATTCACCCACATCTACATAGATGGATAGAAGTCATCCGTGAAAATGTCTTTTGTCTTCCTCACAAATGTAAGCAACTTCCGGCGTGTTGTGCTCATATGTTGTATTGTCTAGTCACCGAGCAGCCCTACAATCTCGCTTACTTCGCAGCAAGGAGAATTGTCGGTGTCAGGGGTCGACTAAATAAGGCGATACCCTATGGCATGTTGTTGACTCGTCTATACTAGATACCCTATGGCATGTTGTTGACTCGTCTATACCATTTTTTCATAACCTCTTTCCCTCACCTCCAAAACAATCGATATCTTTTTGTCAATCCCACCATGGCTCTTTTAACCCAAAACACCTACACATCTCTATATTGGGAATGTACATCATCTCGAGAGAATCATGATGATGGTTCAGTATCGTGCTATGATGTTTCATCAAGTGATGATGAATGAAGGTGTGCGGAAGAGAAGAGATTAGAGATTACTAACTTAAGTAGTGTCACTAACTTAAGTATTATTAAGCTATTATTAATAGGGTCATGGCAATGTCCATCTAACATTAACAAGTTTAAATTGCCTTAACAATTTTTACTTGACATTGATTACTTTATCAAGTTAATCAATCTTTATGTTTTATCACCCTTGTGAGCTTTGTCTAGTTCATAATTTTTTTTTATTGCATCCACTAGATGATAAAATTGCCTAGAATGATGCATGCTTAATAGTTGCCTAAACAATAGATAATCACATGACATTGTTTGTTGCTAGTTTAGACTAGTGTTGGGAAATTTATGTGATTATTCCTTAGTAGATTGAGGCTTTGGGATTTGCTGCAAAATAGTCCACCCAGAATTACCCATTTTAGGCAGCCTAGAACCTGCAGAACTGGAAAAAGAGTCAACTGCAGGCCACGGCTCCACTAAATAGGGCACGGCTCCACTAAATTTAGTGGTACCGTGATACCTTTAGTGGTACCGTGACCTGGGAAGACGAATTTAACTGTTCTCTTCCACTTTTTGACTCTCTTTTCCTGGAAATCTGCAAGCACAACCTGATTCCAATACACCCAAATCCCCAAATCCACCATCCTATACATCCTTGCATGCTTTGATTTGGCTATATAAGCTCATATCATGCATTGCTAACCCTTACCATCACACAATCATCATACAATCCTTATGTCTTCAACAATGGCTACCACTTCCCACAAAACCAAGAAGCCAAGGCTAAACCTCAAACCAACCAATGAGACAATTCTTATTGATCAATGGATCAAGAATGTCCACACACCACAAGCCTCAACTAAACCTTCCAATGAGATGATTCTCATTGATCTAACTTTGGATGATGATGAAGAAGCCCATACACCACAAACCTCAACCAAATCAACCTCCTCAATCTCTACACCCCAAGCTCCATCAAAGGCCAACTCAACAAGGCCAACATCATCATCCACCTCCACCACAAGAATCACCACACCCTTGTCTCAACCAAGTCCTATTCAACCACTAGCCTTAACACTCACCTTATCACCATCAACTCCCTTTGAACTTGGCACTAACACATCATCCTCATCACTCTCACCATCACCACAACCACTAATGGGTCATCCCATTCTTTATCCCCTACAACCACATACCCTAAGTTGTCCTTGTTGTCACCACAACCAACACCTCATCATGTGCCTTAGAGATGAGTTGAGCCTTCAATTCTCCTACCTTGAGCACCTTCTCACACCACCACAAGGACCCATCATTCTACCTCCACCACCACCCAATAGCCCACACAACTAAACATGGTTATGTTTAGTTTCTCCAATAAAAAGCTTAGGAATCTTTTGACATTTGAAGCAAATCTTGAAGTCTCATATCACTAAGGATGTTTATGTGCTTTCTAGTTGTTTGTTTTGCTTCCATGATGTAGTCATACTTATGTATGACATTTGTTTTCTTTTTATAAATGGGCATTCATGTGGTTGTTTCATTCTTATTTTTATGCTTGGCTACTTAGTCATTCTTTTTTTGGTTGGATATTTGTCATAAGTACTACATGTTTGATTTTGTATATGTGTTATCTAACCTTGTTTTGTAGCACAAATCATTGCTCGATTCCTTGGTGTCCTCCAAACGAGGGGGAGTATACATCAAGGGGGAGCCTTAGCAACCTTTTTGCTTCGACAAAAAGGGGGAGAAATGAGAGTAAACTCATTAAAAACTCGTTAAAATTAATTTTAACCTAAAATGAGTTTATGTTTTGTCATCATCAAAAAGGGGGAGATTGTTGATACAAATAATGTTCTAAAAACGTTATTCGATAACTTCACGTTTTGAGGATGAAAAAATGTGAAATCACGTTACGTTAAAATTAACGTAAACAAGTTTTTAATCGGAAGATCCCGTTTCTACACAAATCACTCTAGAACAAAGTTACAACTTAACTAATGATCAAAGAAGTGAATTTGAGTTTTAGACATCACATTTTTATGTGACAAAACATTTCTTTCAAAAATATACTTTACAAATTATTTTTGAATAATTAAGAAATGTTTTAATGAAAAAATAAGTTTAAAATACATAACAGCTATTTTCCCCCCCAAAATCAGCTCCAAACTTCCCCAAATAAGTTTTCACCAGAAAAGACAAAAAATGGAGCGTCTTTGTCTGACACGGCTCCATGGTTCCACTAAATTTAGTGGATCCGTGGGTGATTTAGTGGAGCCGTCCCTCTATAACGGCCAGATTTTTTCTGCCTATAAATACCAGCCCTGTTCATAGTTCTTGGGCATCCTTTTTCACACAAAACTTTCTGAGTTTGATACTCTCTTCACATCTTTTCTTTTTGATCATTTAGTTAGATTTTCTTTTGTTCAAGAGTGATCCAATCATCCATTCAAGTGATCCTCTTCATTCATCTTCAATAGCAAGAGAAGAACACAAAGTATCCAAGTAGATACAAAGTGTTGTCATTCCTCTTCAAGTGAAAGAAAGAACTCAAGGTATCCAAGAAGATACAAGAGTTGTAGTTTTAGTTAGGGGTCTTGTAACATTTGTTACACACATGTTGTATCATAGCATACATCAAGATCATTTTTCTTTTGTGAGAGAGTGAGTGAAGATCATTGTGATCTTATAAGAGATATCGATTATCTCTTGAAGCCATTGGGCTAGTGTGATTGATCAAGTTGATCAAAGGTAGATAGAATAGGTTGAGTGAAGTGAGAGTTGATCATTGTGAGCGTGTCGAGATCTTGGAGATCTCTTGAAGCCATTGGGCTTGTGTGATTGATCAAGTGGATCATAGGTAGATCGGGTAGATCGAGTCTTGTGTGAAGTAGTAAAGGATCAAGTGGATCGTGGTAGATTGGTGCTAGCTAATATTAGCACTCGACATCTAGCTTAGTGTCGGAAATAGGATAAGCGACGTGTACGGTTTTCTCCGCCTAAAGGGAGGTTGTTGACATAGTGCTTGAAACTCTCGAGTGTGGTACTCGGGGAGTGGAGCAGGGAGAAGAAGAGCTTCGTAGCCGAACCACTATAAATCCTTTGTCCCGGTTTGATCTTTCCATCTCTACTCTTTACTTTCATTACTTATTATTAGTTAGTTTAGTGAGTAGTTCATATTGGAGTTGATTGATTGCACATAAGAATCGAATCAAAGGTTTTCAATAGTAAAGTTTTTAAGAAGTTTTAAAAGAATTAAAAGAACTTAAAAATTGGTAAAACTATTCAACCCCCCTTCTAGTTTTCCACAACTTGCGAGACTCGAACCCGGGTAAAACCCCTCCCCAAGCTCCAGAAGGAACTCGGGTGGCCTGCTGAGCTAAGTCAGTTGGTTAGTGGCCAATATCATTAACCTTAAAATTTTCACGCCATTTGATTCGTTGTTGTTCTATCTTCCTCTTAGAATGTCACGTGAAGTGGTTCACCAATAACTGTTATTTAACTCATGAATTACAAGAAACTCAACTCTCTATACTAACCTTTTAAGTTTCAGCATGATATTGACGAGGTGATTTACAACATCATGTCACAAGTTAATGTTGAACTTAGTTTTGTTAAATGGACTTATTTGTATTGAATTGATATTAGTATTTGTGTTAGATTGGTGTTTGCATTTGTATTTGTTTAAGCTCAAGTCCAAGTGTTAAGTTAGTGTTGGGAATTATGTGTTTCTGGAGTTTCAACTGCTGGTTACAGTTAGTACTGTTAGTTATGTAGTTAGTACTGCTAGCTTTGAGTTAGTACTGTTAGTGTTTGAAAGGTACTGCTAGCATATTTAGATAGTACTGCTTATGTGATATGCATGAGTTATTGTTAGAATAGATATGCAGAGATATGTATGGGGTTATATTAGGAAGAGATATGTAACATCTCTTTACACGATTTGTAAGCTATTAGGGTTTCTTTGGTGTATAAAAGGATCCCTACGGCATTAGAACAAAGATGTCTTTGTCGTGTCTACCATAGTATCAATAGTTAGTAATCTGTAACCTAAGCAGATTTATAGTAATCAAAAGTTCTTTTAGTATTCGTTGTTCTTCTTAGCAATACAAGTTAGATTCCGCATAACTTATATTGTTTATAGTCGGTGTTTCTCTTGTAGTTAGTTTGGATCTATCCAGATTGACTACCACCCTTAACAGGCTAGAAAGACCCATTCAGATTGGGACCAACAAGTGGTATCAGAGCTTGTTGAGAAACTCTGAGTAAGAAGAACCACTGATCCGGGATAATGTCAGGAGAAGAAGAAGTTCATAAGATTGAAAACAATGAAACACCACCACAAACACAAACACAAACACATCAAATCCCTCATACCATGTCATCTATTAAACTTCCTGTTCTGAAGAAAGGAGAATATGACATATGGGCCATGAAGATGGAGCATTACTTAAGTCACACTGATTATTCTTTGTGGGAAGTAATACAGAATGGCAATGGTCCTGTTAAGATTGCCACAGATACCCAAGGGAATGTAAAGGTTTTGCCTCCTAAAACCATTGAAGAGGTTCAAGCCAGAGAAAGAGAAAGAAAGGCCAGAACCACTTTATTGATGGCAATACCAGAAGATCACTTAGCCAAATTTCACAAGATGACTGATGCTAAAGAGATGTGGGATGCTGTCAAATCCAGATTTGGTGGGAATGATGAATCCAAGAAGATGCAGAAGTATATTCTAAAGCAACAATTTGAAAGTTTTTCTGTATCCAACTCAGAAGGATTGCACAAAGGTTATGATAGGTTTCAAAGCCTATTGAGTCAACTTGAGATTCATGGTGCTGGTGTCTCACCTGAAGATGTTAATCAGAAGTTTCTTAGGCCTTTACCTTCCTCCTGGTCACAAGTATCCTTGATCATGAGAACTAAGCCAGGAATTGATACTCTCAGCTTTGATGATCTGTATAACAACCTTAGGGTTTTTGAACGTGATGTTAAAGGCTCAACTGGATCATCCTCTAGCACACAGAATGTGGCATTTGTTTCTTCTGAAAGCACTAGCAGTACTAATGGAGTTAGTACTGCTCATAGTGTTTCTACTTCTTCTGGCTATAACTCACAAAGGGAAGGCTCTTCATCATATACTGATGATCTAATGTACTCTTTCTTTGATAATCAATCCAGTGCTCCACAACTGGATCATGAGGATCTAGAACAGATTGACAAGTATGACCTAGAAGAGATGGACTTGAAATGGCAGGTGGCCATGATTTCCATGAGACTAAAAATGTTTCACAAGGAGACAGGGAGAAAACTGAAGTTTGATGCAAAGGAACCAGTTGACTTTGACAAGACCAAAATTGAGTGCTTCAATTGTCATAAATTAGGACACTTTGCTAGAGAGTGCAGAACAAAGGGCAATCAAGAAAGCAGAAGAAGAGATGCAGGGTATAATGGGTACAAGGCAAAGGAACCTGCAAAGTTTGAAGAAGCCAAAGCCTTAGTAACTGTTGATGGAGATATGATTAATTGGTCTGCCTATGCTGAAGAAGACATTGACAACCATGCTTTGATGGCTCTCAATGAGGTACAATCTTGTTCAAAAGAATGTGTAGAATCTTATGCTAAGCTTAAACAATTATATAATGAACAAAGAGAACAAATTAGTCATGATAGCATAGAAATACAAGCCTACACTTAAGCTTTAAAAACTGTAGAAGCTCAATTAGGTTGTCATCAAAGAAATCAAGTCATTTATGAAGAAAAACTTAGGTTTATGAAAATTGATTTAGATGCTAAGACTGATGACCTTATATACAATAAGAAACTATTAGCTGCTGCTGAAAAAGAAAAAGAGGAACTAAAAACCAGAGTTTAAACTTGGCAAAGTTCTTCTAAAAATCTTAGTAAACTAATAGATTCTCAAATGAGTTCAAATGATAAGTCTGGGCTTGGGTATGGAGATAATTTACATAAGGGAATGTTGAGTTATGAGCAAGAAATGTTTGAAAGTGTATTCTTTAGTAGTGATAGTGATGTAGAAGATGTTCCTGTGAATGATAGATATGCAAAAACTAAAGGAATGCATGCAGTTCCTCCTCCTATCACAGGGATTTATATGCCTCCTAGAGATGATGTTGAGTTAGATGAGTCAATGTTTACATATGGTCCAAAACAGACTAAAACTTGTGAATCAGATGCTGAAACTAATGAAATAGATTCTAAAACCACTGATGTTGCTTCTTCTTGTGAAGAATCACCTGAGTCTGTACTTTAATTGGTTATTAATGAACAAAAAGTTTGGTCTGATGCTCCCATCATTGAGGAGTATGAATCTGATTGTGAAGATGAATATGTGTGTACAACATCAATAGAGCAGGAGAAACCTAGTTGTGCTTGTATTAATACTGTTGAGCATGTAAAAACTCCTAGGAAAACTGTTAAGGAACAAGACACATATAATAGGTCAAGGACTCAAAGGTTTGGTTTGGGATATGGTGTCACTAGAAAAGCATGTTTTGTATGTGGAAGTTTTACTCATCTTATTAGAGATTGTGATTTTCATGAGAAAAGAATGGCTAAACAGGTTAAGATTAAGAGTGTTGTTAAAAGTGAGATTAGACCAAAATGGAACAATGTTCAAAGGGTGAATAAACAAAACTTTTCAAATTATAAGACTCACCCTAAGAGTAATAAGAACTTTGTTCCATCAGCAGTATTAACTAGATCTGGAAAAATAGAAATTTCCACTGCTAAGCCAAAACCAGTTACCACTGCTAAGCAAAATGTGACTGCTGCTAGAAGAAATTTTAATTCTTCTAAACCAAAATTAACTGGGAATGATAATCTTAAAAGGCAAAATGTTTTTAACAAAACTCGTTCACCAGTTAGAAGGCCTTTTTACAATGAAACAGTATTTAATAACATGATTAGGAAACCAAGAATTGATACTTCTAAGGTAAATCATGTTTCTACTGCAGGGACACAAGCAGTAATTAATACTAGTATGGGAAATAAGGGTAATGCTGTAAAAGCCTCAGCATGTTAGACTTGGGATCCTATACAAAATGAATATACATATAGATCCAAAAGTAACAGTGGATCATGTTCTTATAAGACATTCAAATATAATGATCCACAAGGTAGACTCAAGTCATCTGTGGCTTGGGACCTTAAGAAAAACTAATTTTTCTTATTTGATGTCAGGGTTATTCACATGGAGTTTTAAAGGATAAAGGAATTGTTGATAGTGGATGTTCCCGGCATATGACTGGAAACAAGGCCTACCTCTCTAATTATGAAGAATTTAAAGGTGGATCAGTTGCTTTTGGAGGTAGTAAAGGTCAAATTACTGGTAAAGGAACTATAAAAACTGGAAATTTAGATTTTGAGGATGTGTATTTTGTGAAAGAACTTGAGCAATTCAATCTCTTTTCTGTGTCACAAATTTGTGACAAGAAGAACAAAGTTCTTTTCACTGATACTGAGTGTTTTGTATTGTCTCCTGATTTTAAGTTACCTGATGAAAATCAAGTATTACTTAAAATCCTTGGGCAAAACAATATGTACAGTTTCAATCTAAAGAACATTGCTCCTTCTGGAGATTTAGCTTGTTTGATTGCAAAAGCCACAGTTGATGAATCTAATAAATGACACAGAAGGCTTGGTCATGTCAATTTTAAAAACATAAACAAACTTGTGAAGGGAAATCTTGTGAGAGGTTTACCTTCCAAAATTTTTCAAAATGACCATACCTGTGTTGCTTGTCAGAAAGGAAAGCAACACAAGGCCTCCTGTAAGGCTAAATTAATGAGTTCTGTTAGTAAACCCTTACAGATTTTGCATATGGACTTGTTTGGACCCACATCTGTAAGGAGTATAAATCATAAGACCTATTGTTTGGTAATCACTGATGACTTCAGTAGATTTAGTTGGGTGTTCTTTTTGGGTTCTAAGGATGAAACTGCTGAGATTCTTAAAAGCTTTGTTAGACAGATAAAGAACCAATTGGATCACAGAGTTAAGATTTTTAGGTGTGATAATGGAACAGAATTCAAAAACAAGGATCTAAAAGAATTATGTGATCTTAAGGGCATCAAGAGGGAATATAGCAATGCTAGAACTCCACAACAAAATAGAGTTGCAGAAAGGAAGAATAGGACCTTAATTGAGGCTGCTAGAACAATGCTAGCAGATTCATTTCTACCTAGCATATTTTGGGCTGAAGCAGTTAGTACTGCTTGTTATGTTCTTAATAGGGTATTAGTGACCAAACCTCAAAATAAAACACCTTCTGAGCTTTTAACTAGCAAGGTTCCTATTATAAGTTACTTAAGACCTTTTGGGTGCCATGTGACCATCTTGAATACTCTTGGCCACTTAGGAAAGTTTGATTGGAAGTCTGATTCTGGATTTTTGGTTGGATACTCTCTAAGCAGTAAGGCATTTAGGGTGTATAATTTGGAGACTCAGAAAGTAGAAGAGAACTTGCATGTAGAGTTTCTTGAAAATAAACCTAATGTTGCAGGAAAAGGACATGCTTGGATGTTTGATCTTGATTATTTAACAAATTCTATGAATTATATACCTGTTGTTTCAAAGAATCAAGCTAACAAAAATGCAGGTCCACAAAAAGATAATCCAAATGCAGGTACACAAGAAGATACCAATTCAAGTGACTCTTCTGAGGAATCTTTAGTACTGCCCTTCTTGTCCACATACTCTCCAACTTTCAAGAGTTCAAGTGAAAAGGTTGATGCTGATCCAAAGACTGCTTCTAAGTCAGATGACACAGAAGATCAAGCTTTTCTAGATGAGCTTGAAAGGCTTACAAGACAAGAGAAGGAAGTTGATGATACTTTTCAAGAGAAATCAACTAGCAGTACAAACCCAGTTCCTACTGCTAGCACACCAGTTTGTACTGCCAGTCCTTCAAGAGTTTCTGATGATGATGATTTGTCATATCCTGAGCTAACCGAAGATATTCTTCAAGATGATGATGTAATGCCTGGTCTTGAAGATATTTATGCCAGTCCAAGAGATGGGATTTTCTCTAATGCATCCTATGATGATGAAGGTGTAGTGACTGATTTCTCTAATTTGGAAGACATAGTGCATGTTGATTCTATTCCTACATCAAGAATACATATTGTTCATCCTAAATCTCAAATTATTGGAGATCCAAGTTCTGCAATTCAGACTAGGAGCAAGGTGAACAAGACTTCTGGAGCCCATGCTCTTGTCAGCTACATTTAAAATCAGAGAAGAAATAATCATAAGGACTTCCAACATTGTCTGTTTGCTTGTTTTCTCTCTCAGATTGAACCCAAGAATATATCTCAAGCACTTGCAGAAGAAAGTTGGGTTGATGCTATGCAAGAGGAGCTCTTGCAGTTTCAGTTGCAGAAGGTATGGATTCTTGTAGATTTGCCACCTGGAAAGAAAGCTATTGGAACCAAGTGGGTCTACAGAAATAAGAAGGATGAAAGAGGTGTAGTAGTGAGGAATAAAGCAAGGTTAGTTGCTCAGGGCTATAGACAAGAGGAAGGGATAGACTATGATGAGGTATTTGCACCTGTGGCTAGAATTGAAGCCATCAGGATCTTTTTGGCATTTGCTTCATACAAGGGGTTCATAGTTTATCAGATGGATGTCAAGAGTGCTTTCCTCTATGGCACAATTGATGAGGAGGTGTATGTGACTCAACCTCCAGGATTTGTAGATCCTAAATCCCCAAAGAAGGTTTACAAAGTTGTGAAAGCTTTATATGGTTTACACCAAGCTCCCAGAGCCTGGTATGCTACTCTATCTTCATTTCTGTTGAAGAATGGTTTTAGAAGAGGAACCATTGACAAGACTCTATTCATAAAGAAAGACAAAAGTGATATTCTGTTGGTACAAGTTTATGTAGATGATATCATTTTTGGTTCAACTAAGAAGTCTTGGTGTGAAGAGTTTGAAGCATTGATGAAAAGCCAATTCCAGATGAGTTCTATGGGAGAGCTCACCTTCTTTCTTGGATTACAAGTGAAACAGCAAGAAAATGGAATTTTCATAAGTCAGGATAAATATGTTGCAGAAATCCTGAAGAAGTTTGATTTGGTTAACGTGAAAACTGCCAGTACCCCCATGGAGTCAAAGAAGCCATTAGTCAAGGATGAAGAAGCAGTAGATGTGGATGTGCATCTTTATAGGTCTATGATTGGATCTTTAATGTATTTGACTGCTTCTAGGCCTGACATTATGTTTGCAGTCTGTGCTTGTTCTAGGTATCAAGTAACTCCAAAGACTTCACATCTTCATGCAGAAAAAAGGATCTTTAGATATCTCAAAGGCCATCCAAAACTAGGTCTTTGGTATCCTAAAGTCTCCTCATTTGATTTGGAAGCTTACTCTGACAGTGATTATGCTAGTGCAAGTCTTGATAGGAAATCCACAACAGGAGGTTGTCAATTTCTTGGTAGAAGACTTATCTCATGGAAATGTAAGAAGCAAACCATTGTAGCTACCTCTACAACTGAAACAGAATATGTTGCTGCTGCTAATTGCTGTGGACAAGTTTTGTGGATTCAAAATCAGATGTTAGATTATGGTTTCAACTTCATGAACACAAAGATCTACATTGATAATGAAAGCACCATATGCATTGTGAAGAATCCCGTGTTTCACTCCAAAACCAAGCACATTGAAATTAGGCACCACTTCATTAGAGATGCTTATGAGAAGAAGTTGGTTCAGGTGCTTAAGATTCATACTGATGATAATGTGGCTGATCTTTTAACCAAAGCCTTTGATGTTAGCAGGTTCAATTTCTTAGTGGTTAACATTGGAATGCTAAATGTATAGCTGCATTGGTTCAGGGGAGGTAAATAGGCAGGTTATGGATTAGTTCTTTTGGAGTATGCATCCAAATAGGGGAGGAAAAAGAGGAAAATGATTTTTGATGAGATGATTTTGCTAAGGGGAGGAAAATGTTCCAAAAAATTGAAAAAGTTGATGATTTTGATGATGTTCTTAGTAATGCAATGGATTACATAGAAGAAGTGGAAATTTCTTTCTACTGTCAGTATAAAAGTTTGTACTGCTACATCAGTTTGTACTGCTACATTAGAAGTTTCTACTGCTGAGGAAAATGATTTCTTTTAAGAAGCAGAGTGAAGAGTTGTGACATGTTTTTGGAAATCTGGAAGCTTTGATGGAATGAAAAGGATCTTTGAGTGTTGGTACCTCTACCACACAACAAATGGTCATCAGTTCACCATGTTTAACAGACATCAAGAACTGACTAGTCCAGATCAAATAGTTTCTAGTAAAGACTTCTCAAATCCGTTAATGGCTGATAGTTTGCCAAAAACTATATGGTTATTAACTCACCATGCTTCATTGTGAAGAGTTGGCTAGTCCAAAGCAAACGGCTCTTGGTAAAGACATCTCAAATCCGTTGATGGTTGATAGTTTACCAAAAACTATATGGTAATCAATGCACCATGTTACTATAATAAAGCATTGGCTATTCCAGAGCAAACGACTACTGGTAAAGAAATACCAAATCCGTTTATGGCTGGTAGTTTGCCAAAAACTACAAAGCCAACTTAGTTGGTATTGCTGTGAACAGGTTGTTGCTGTGTTGCTGTTTATGAAGAACATCTGGATAGCTGGATAAAGACAAAAGAGTTCAAAATCATCAGGAAGATATTTGTGTTTGGACACATCCTCCAAAAGACGTCAAAAGAGATCAAGAGAAATCAAGAGATCAAGAGAAGCTTAAAGACAACACATAATCTGAAGAAACTTAGTGATTTGCAGAGAAATCATAAGTTTAGGGGAGGATTGTTGGGAATTATGTGTTTCTGGAGTTTCAACTGCTGGTTACAGTTAGTACTGTTAGTTATGTAGTTAGTACTGCTAGCTTTGAGTTAGTACTGTTAGTGTTAGAAAGGTACTGCTAGCGTATTTAGATAGTACTGCTTATGTGATATGCATGAGTTATTGTTAGAATAGATATGCAGAGATATGCATGGAGTTATATTAGGAAGAGATATGTAACATCTCTTTACACGATTTGTAAGCTATTAGGGTTTCCTTGGTGTATAAAAGGATCCCTACGGCATTAGAACAAAGGTGTCTTTGTCGTGTCTACCATAGTATCAATAGTTAGTAATCTGTAACCTAAGCAGATTAATAGTAATCAAAAGTTCTTTTAGTATTCGTTGTTCTTCTTAGCAATACAAGTTAGTTTCCGCATAACTTATATTGTTTATAGTCGGTGTTTCTCTTGTAGTTAGTTTGGATCTATCCAGATTGACTACCACCCTTAACAGGCTAGAAAGACCCATTCAGATTGGGACCAACAGTTAGTTATTAATATAAATAATGGATCTTATGTAAACACTATTATCAATCAATATATTACGTCATAGACAAATACTAATATCAATCCAATACAAATGAGCGCACAGTTCATCAATCTACAACAGTCATTGGTAATGAACTATATGGGCTTATATAAGACCACCCTTAACCCTCACGCCACTTCATCTTGCACCCCCGTTTTCTCTCTCATTCACCTCCATCTTACACCACTTCACCTTTCAACACATTTTTTTTTAAACTAAAACTTTTATTTATTAAATTCATAAAAAAATACATTAAAAATAAAAACATCATAAATATTAAAAACTAAAACTAAACATTACGAGAAAGGTGTTCGGTCAAATCGGCACGAAGGTTTTGATGCACTTGTGACGATTTGCTATATCTGATAATTCTACGCCTATCTTCTTGGGATCGTACGAGGTCGTCCGGTTGATGCGCTTCCTCCGGATACCAATTTGAAGATATCGCCGTACCTTGGTCTTTTATAATCATATCATGTAATATGATCATTGTATACATCATATTACTTATTCTGTCTTGACGAAACTGTTGTGCGGGACAGTTCAATATACCCCATTTCGACTTTAGAACACCAAATGCCCGTTTAACATTTTTCTTGCAGATTCTTGCATTTGCTAATACCGGATTTGCTTAACTTTTTAGCGCCTGGTCTGTTATCGTCTTAACCAAAGTTGCCCATTTCGGATATATCTTGTCAGTAAGATAGTATCCGAATGGGTATGTTACGCCGTTAACCACAAACGGAATCTCTGGTGCTTTTCATTCTTTCAGATCGTTGAATATAGGTGATTGTTGTATAACGTTGATGTCGTTGTTTGCCCCAGAAACACCAAAGAAAGTGTGTCATATCCATAAGTCTTGTGACGCAACAGCTTCTAGCAAAATGAATGGAGTCGAACCATGATCGCGTCTAACAAATTTCCCTTTATGTGCGATCGGACAACCATGCCATGACCAATCTATACAAGGCATCCTAACATTCTCGGAAACCCGTGTTTTTCTTCATGAAATGCGTATAGCTTTTCAACATCGGTTATAGTCGGTTTCCGCAAAAACTCTGGTCCAAAAATTTCCATTACAGACATCAGGAACGGTGTCGTATGCCAATTAACGAATTGCGGAGGTGCACTTCATCAACGTGGAAATGCTTGGTCTTCCAACGGTGTCAGTGGTATTAGCAAAAAATGGATTATTATGAAGACGTATTTCTTCAACTATCCATGTGAATAGCCTTCGACTCAATCGAAACCTCTCCTTGAAAGTTTCTTCTGAAAACACCGAATTCGCACTAAAATAAGCCTCAAATAAACAATCATGAGCACTAGAATGATCTCGGTTTACGTTTGTTCTCTTCGATCGTTTTGGTTTTCGTCTATTAATAATAAACGACAACGCTTTGCTTAAAAACGTCATGTCTCGACTAATAACTTCTTGTTCTCCCTCTTCGTCGAACATTATTGTTTCGGAATTTATATCTTCCATAATAAGTTTTGTTTGAGTAGGGATGTATTAAATAAAAGAGTTTAGAAAGTAATGGTGAATTTGTGTTTGAAATTGGTGAAATTTTATGGAGTATTTATAAGTAAACTTGGGTAATTTTTTTTTTTTTTTTTTTTTTTTTTTTTTTTTTTTTTTTTTTTTTTAAAAAAAAATCAAACGGTAGAAAAGAAAATGGGTCCACAATTACACAATTCCCTGAAGGTGAAAGGCTCGTCGTTCACCCCTCTTGCCGATCACTCACGCTGCACACTCAATGGTGGCTGCCGTGTGAATCTCCCTCCCGATCTCTCACGCTACCAACGTTGGGGGTAGCCTAATCATAAGCTAATATAAACATCTTGTCACCATGATCTCCATTAAACATGTGTAACATATAATAATTCAACGATAATGGCATATTGTTGGTATACGCTTCATATTGCTTGACTTTAGTGGTGGTGTGGGGTAAATGTGGTAGCTATTCGTTTAATTATACGCGTCAATTTTGATGATTGTAATTAAATCTAAAGAAAGTAAGTCACAATGGTACATCCAAAATTTCAACGTGGCATTTATAATTACAAGTTATTTCATTTAAGCTATCGAACTTACTTGAAGGTGTTAATTTAAAACGAGTACTAGGAACCCCGCGCGTTGCAGCGGAGCGCTTTGCGGGGTTTTTTTTTTTTTTTTTTTTTTTTTTTTTTTTTTTTTAATGTTGTTTTCGCCGTTGTTGGTAACAAATGCAGTGTCCGTAATTCAAAAGGTGATGCGAAACGGATTTTTTGAAAAAGGACTCTTTTTGCAAAGACCCTCGTACTTCAGGGTATTTTTTTGCCAATTTTCAAACAGATTTTTTGTAAAAGGACTACTTTTGCAAAGAGTTGCCAACTTCAGAGGTATTTTTTGCCAATTTTGAAAATATTTTTTGAAAAATGACTAATTTTGCAAAGAGTTGTCGACTTCAGGGGTATTTTTTGAGAATCTTTGAAACTGAAAAAAAAAATTACTGTAGTAGTACTGTAGCAAAGTTTCCCTCTTTTAATCTAAAGAAAGTAAGGGGTTGTTTACTTTCTGCTTAATGTCCTGTTTGGTAACAAAACTGGCTGGAAACAGGAAACTTTGGTGTTTCTTTTTAACTTATTGCAAAAGAGAATCCTTAATGTGAAAGGGGGCAAAATTTGA
The DNA here is from genome assembly GCA_021014915.2 of Artemisia tridentata subsp. tridentata. NCBI lineage: Eukaryota > Viridiplantae > Streptophyta > Magnoliopsida > Asterales > Asteraceae > Artemisia > Artemisia tridentata. The sequence goes on along the minus strand of CP139502.1, from coordinate 82,299,184 downwards.
TGCTGTTTCTATCCAGGACGTCTTAATACGAGTTTTTTTCCCGAACTAGTGTAGGTGGAAAAAATAAATTCGAAAAATTTAGAAAACTTCGAAAAAATTTATAAAAATTCAAAAAAATTTTAAAAATTCGAAAAATTTATAAAAATTCGAAAAATTTATAAAAATTCGAAAAAATTTATAAAAATTTTAAAAAAATTCGAAAAATTTTAAAAATTCAAAAAATTTATAAAAATTCAAAAAATTTATAAAAATTCAAAAAAATTTATAAAAATTCGAAAAATTGATAAAAAAATCAAAAAATTCGAAAATTTTATAAAAAATTTATAAAAATTCAAAAAATTCGAAAATTTTATAAAAATTTATAAAAATTCAAAAAAACTTATAAAAAATTTGAATTTTTTAAAATTTTTTTCGAATTTTTATAATTTTTTTGAATTTTTAAAAAATTATAAATTTTTACAAATTTTTTGAATTTTTAAAAAATTATAAATTTTTATAAATTTTTTGAATTTTTTAAAAATTTTAATAAGTTTTTTCAAATTTTTATAATTTTTTATAAAATTTTCGAATTTTTTGAATTTTTATAAATTTTTTGAATTTTTAAAATTTTTCGAATTTTTTTAAAATTTTTATAAATTTTTTCGAATTTTCATAAATTTTTCGAATTTTTATAAACTTTTTCCACCTACACTAGTTCGGGAAAAAACTCGTATTAAGATGGTCAATTAAGCATAAAAATAAACAACATATATCCACACAGACACTAACTAGAAACAGGACACATATATCCACACAGACACTAACTAAAAAAAAGGAAAAAAAAAAAGAAATAAAAGTAAAGAAAGTAAGGCACAATGGTACTTCCAAAATTTCAACATGGCATTTATAATTACAAGTTATTTCATTTAAGCTATCGAACTTACTTGAAGGTGTTAATTTAAAATTAGTAAAAGTAGTTAATAAAATAATGACCAAATGGAATGATTGATTGATTTGTATGTAACTTGTAAGACCAATTCTCTTCGGCCCGGTCCAACTTTTTTGTCAAGTAAGCCGGTGGGCCCACCCCTCGCAGCTACAGGTGTACAAGGTAGAACAGTAGTGCAAATAGAATAGACTCAATAGAGTATAGACAGTATCCAATGAAACATAAAAGTATAAAACTGTTAATGGTCACATATTACCCCTAAAGTATAAAAGTATTCTACGTTTAGTCCTTCAGCTTTTCAATAAGCAGTTGGGTTTAGTTGAGTTCTGACCCGAACCACAAACTCTTACCTTTTTTTTGTCTTCTTTGAAGATTATTGGATTGATTTAGAAAGTAGATTCTTCTAATATTGATTAACTTTTAGTCCCTTTTTAGTATTTGCACAAATCTTTGATAAGCTTTTGAGCATCTAAGGGCCTAAACATAAATTTAATACTAAGATTCTACTTTGATATTCTGATTTGCTTTATATATAGCAGAAAGAACATGACAAAGTTATGTCTACTTGTCTCAAAACCTAACCAAACAAAAAAAGTTAGCATTGTCTAGATGTTTAGCATATCAATGAGCACTTATGTCGAAGAAGATCTTTTTAGTATAATTGTGAAATATTTACTTTGTAGCAAAAACCCTTAAATAGTTTCAGAAATGAAAATTTAAATCGCTAGAACTTGTAATATACGTGGATCATTTAAGAAAATAAAATGAAGACATTTCTAGACTGTATATCTACATGCAATATTTATTAAAAATGACTTAAACAATCTTTTTTTTTTTTTTTTTTTTTTTTTTTTTTTTTTTTTTTTTTGTTAGCGTCAATTCACGCATGCTACGAGCCTACAAACTAATATATTCGTTTTGAAACTATTAATCTTGCGCATGATGTTTATAACAAAGTTTATATAAATACCGTTCATTTTTAAAATACTTAATGGTAACAAACGGTCATAAATGATACAACCACATCCACAAGTAATGACATATGTAGTTGTCAAATATGACTTTCCTTAGCGAACAACTAATGTGTAAATAAATAGCCATAAAGTGTTCTAGCTATCAATAACCTTAAGTCCTTAACATTTCATACGTCATTTCATGAAAATTTCTGATAATCCCAACCAAGCTCCTTTGAATCTGAACTATTACTAATGGCAAATTGTCTATTTTCAGTAAAGTTACAAACGAGCCAATAATGTGAAGTTAAACTCGAACTCTATATAATAATTTTAAAGGTATTCTTATGCCAAGATTGATTAAACTCGACCGGTTAGATTAATTCAAGCTAGATTCAAGAGTTTAACTGACATAAAATACATGAGAATCATAATTGATGAATGAAGCTCCAATTGATGCATAAAACTCTATAATAATTCTACAAGTATTCTTATGACTAAAACTTAATCATCTTATGTACACGAAATGTGTAGCAAACACCACTTTATAAACACGGTCAGAACTCGAAAGCAACAAAAATTAGCTTTGTAGTCCTCATTATGCATCAAAAGAGAACTAATTATTTACAACAAAAGTCATTGTGTCTGGAATATAAAAACAGTGTTGTGAATTGTGATTGAAAAGAAATGCTAGTTTAAGACTTGGATGACAATTATTTTTGTTCCTATGCAAAGATAAATGAACAATGAAAGTAAAATAATGCCTTAAACTTAGGATAAGCTTATTTAATTCAATCTAGTTTAGTTTGATCTTATTAAGTACATAAATTCAAAACAGATAACTTGTTTACCATTCAACACACAAGAAAAACATTAAATCGTTCGAAAAACTACTATAACGAAAATCATAGTTAACCGTTAACATTTTTTATTTATGTTACCTTAAACATATTTTTCGCTGTTGAGTATCCGTGTCATGATAATCCTATAACGAAGAAAAAAATTTCCATTTTTTTTCTCTTTTTTTTCTTTTTTTCCTTACAAAATTAAACAAACTATTACAATCTAACGCCGACATACAATCTAACGCCCATCAACCAACTTTGGTTCATAATTCCTACCTTATTTGGTTCAATTGAATTTCGGGTTATTAAACTATCGGAGGTAATTCGATTGCTGAACCCTAGCCGCCGTCACCGTCATTTGATCTTCTTTCCGGCGGGATCAAACGCCATCTACACCCCTAATCACAATTAAACCCCAATCACCTTTCAATCCCTAGAACTCCCCTCAATCCAAAAAAAAAAAAAAAATTATTTTGAATCCTTAAACAACCGTATGGAATATCATAGATGGGACACTATAGTTGGGACGTCATAGGTGGTACATCCTTGTGGTGGGACACCAGAGGCGGGACAACAAAAGTGGGACATCAAAGGTAGAACATCTATCCAAACATCTCGTTCAGGCTCTGTTTTTTTTTTTTTTTTTTTTTTTTTTTTTCTGTTCGTTTGCTATGGGTGATTATCAAAGGTGGAATGTTAAGTCTAATGAAGATTATACTCAGAAAATTTCACACTCGATCTACGTCACCAATTTCCCTGACTCTGTTTCTTCCCGTGATCTTTGGAGAGAGTGTAATGCGTATGGTACTGTGGTTGACGTATTCATTCCCTCAAAGAAATCCAAGGCAGGTAAAAGGTTTGCTTTTGTTCGTTTTATCAAGGTGTTTAACCTTGATCGTTTGATAAAAAATCTGTGTACAATTTGGATTGGGCGCCATCATCTGTTTGCAAATCAGGTTCGGTATGAAAGGCCGCATAAACCTTATTCCTCTTCCTTGAATGATAAATCAAAGGGACCTGTTAAGGCTCCTTCTTCGATTCCTAGGCAGCCTAATGGGTTTGTCGGATCATTTGCTAATGTCGTGAACGGGGGTCAATCATCAGCTGATTCGAGGCCCCTTATTTCTCCTTCTCCTGCCTTGGTTCTAGATGAGAATTGCATTATTGAACGGGATTATTCAAAATTTGCTATGGGTAGGGTCAAGGATGTTAACTCTATCCCTAATCTGTTAACTCTCCTTTTTGATGAAGGATTTTCGAATATCAAATTAAAATACCTGGGAGGATTGTGGGTGATGTTTGAATTTGACAATGTGGAATCTAAGGCGAATCTGATAGCTCACATTGGAGTCAATTCATGGTTCCAAGTTATTCAAGACGTCATACCAGATTTTGCGAGTGAGGAGCGCATTGTTTGGGTGGACTTAGAGGGTGTTCCTCTTCATGCTTGGTCTTACCAAACTTTCTCTAGTATTGGTAGAAAATGGGGAGAATTACTAACCATTGAAGATTCATCTATGCCTTCTTTCGGCCGCAAAAGAGTTTGCATTCTTACCAAATCCCCGTTATCCATTTTAGAGTCGTTCAAAATTATAGTTAGAGGAAAGATATTCATGGTTAGGGCTAAGGAGCTTTTCACCTGGAACCCCAACTTTTTGGCTGTCAAGGAGGATTTGTGTTCGTCAGATGATGACTCGGTACAAGGGGAGAAGTACTATGATAAGCAACCATCTCTAAGTGAAGAGGAGGAAGGAGAATTTAATGCCAGTGAGGTTGAAGGAGTGGCGGAAACCATTTTTGAAGATTTCTCTTCATCGCCAAAGCAAAATAGTGGTAATTCAAATCAGAAGCACTCGGAGGACCCTTTTGAACTATATAATCTTCTGTCGAAGAAAAAGAATGTTGGGGAAGATGTTGTTCCGAGTCCATCCCTGTCCCATCCTCCTGGATTTACTCCAGTGAGGTCCGAATCAGAATTCAATAATGCTCAAGATAATGGTGAGATTAACGGAGTACCAGACGAGGTTCTTTCGCCACTAGCTGATGATAAGATTATGAATGCTCCTCAGGTTGTGCATGAGGAGCTTTTTAGTGGTTCTTCTGGTCATAATGTCAATACTAATGGCGGATCAGTATTGGGTGTTTTGGAGGAAGTGATCCGGGTTGGTCAAGCTATGGGATATTCTATGGAGGGGTGCGAGAAGGATGTTGAGGCTATTATTGGTAACCAAGGAGACGATGTGGTTTTTAGATGAATCTTTTATCCATCAACGTTCAAGGTCTTGGCAACAAGACTAAAAAGGAGTGGGTCAAGGAGTTAACAATCAAAAATAAGCTTAATCTTATAGCGATTCAAGAAACTAAGATGGATAAGATCTCTCACATGGATGTGAAATTTATGTGGGGTAATTCCAACTATGATTTTGTAAGTAGTGATTCTTTAGGAAACTCGGGTGGTATTTTGTGTATTTGGGAAGCTTCTGTGTTTAAGAAGGATTATGTCACAATTTCTGATAACTTTGTAGCTATTTATGGGACGTGGCTTCCGAGTAACGTCAAGTTTCTTTTTATTGTCATATACGCTCCTCAACAACCTGCTCTTAAGAGGGTCTTATGGGAGTATCTTTTGCTTTTGTTGGAAAGATGGAATGGAGAGGCAATTCTTATGGGGGATTTTAATGAGGTTCGGTCTAGTGATGAAAGACGTGGGTCGTGGTTTAATCAGGCTAGTGCTAGAGTCTTTAATCATTTTATCTCCTCCTCGGGTCTCATTGATATCAAGTTAGAAGGGTTCTCATTTACTTGGTCTCATCCCTCGGCAACAAAAATGAGTAAGCTCGATCGATTTCTGGTGACTGATGGAGTTGTTTCTCTTTTTCCATCCATTACGGCCTTATGTTTAGATCGTCATCTTTCAGACCATAGGCCGATCCTCCTTCTTGATATTCCAACGGACTTTGGTCCAATCCCATTTCGGTTTTTTCACTCATGGTTTAATTATGAAGGATTTGACGAGATGGTGGAACAAACATGGAGATCGTTCACTCATTCGGATAGAAACGGTATGATACGTTTTAGGAAGAAACTCCAAGATCTTAAGGCCATTATCCGTCAATGGACTAAGGACAAACGAATTCATATGAATGAGTGTAAACAGGTTATTAAGGAAGGTTTGCGCGAGATTGATAAGAATTTGGATCAAGGTTTGGTTTCTGATTCTCTATTGGCTAGACGTCGAGATTTAAATCGTAATCTAGACGCTATAAATTCGAAAGAAAACGCGGACTCATTTCAGAAATCTAAAATCAGATGGGCTATAGAAGGAGATGAGAACTCGAAGTTTTTTCATGGCATTATTAACAAAAAAAGATCCCAATTAGCGATCCGTGGGATTTTCGTCGATGGTCTATGGCAAACTGATCCGTGTGCTGTTAAAATGGCTTTTCACCATCATTTTGAGACCCGGTTTAAAAAGCCCACAACATCTGGCCTTAAAATTAATTATACTTTCCCTAAAAAGCTGTCTCATGATCAAGCAGAGGATTTGGAGAGGGTTCTGACCCGAGACGAAATTAGAAGGGCAGTATGGAGTTGTGGTGATAACAAGTCCCCGGGTCCGGATGGATACTCTTTTGAATTTTTCAAGAAGTATTGGAGCTTTGTTGGTCCTGATCTATGTGCAGCGGTTGAACAATTCTTTACGAACGGGGCTTTTTCAAAGGGGTGTAATTCTTCTTTCATCGCTCTTATTCCAAAGGTAACGGACGCTAAATTAGTTTCTGATTTCCGTCCCATAAGTCTAATTGGGTGTGTCTATAAAGTGGTCACAAAAATCTTGGCTATTCGTCTTGCCACGGTTATTCCGGATATTATATCCGACACTCAATCAGCGTTTGTTTCTGAGAGGCAGATTTTGGATGGTCCCTTTATCATTAATGAAGTCCTGAATTGGTGTAAAAGGAAGAAAAAGCAGGCGATGTTTTTCAAAGTTGATTTTGCTAAGGCATATGACTCGGTCCGTTGGGATTTTCTAATTGATGTGCTTGAGGCTTTTGGTTTCGGACCTAAGTGGTGTCACTGGATTCGAGGTACTTTTTGTTACGCTAAGGCCTCGGTGTTGGTTAATGGGAGTCCTTCAAATGAATTCCTCTTCCATGGAGGGCTCAAACAAGGCGACCCCTTGGCTCTATATCTATTTATCCTTGTGATGGAGTCGCTTCATTTATCTTTTAGTAGAGTTGTCGATGCAGGGATGTTCAAAGGCGTTCATTTAAGTAATTCACTTTCCTTATCCCATCTTTTTTATGCCGACGACGCTTTGATTATAGGGGAGTGGTCTAATGATAATCTGAGATGTATTATTTATACCCTTAAGTGCTTTCATCTTGCTTCGGGGTTACATATCAATATCTCTAAGAGCCAACTCCTGGGCGTCGGTGTTCCTTGGGTAGATGTTGAGACGGCGGCCTCTTCAATTGGTTGTTCTATTATGAATGATCAATTTCGTTACCTTGGAGTTACGGTTGGAGAGAATATGTCTCGACATAAGGCTTGGGCCGATGTTATTCTTAAATTACGTTCTCGTCTTTCAAAATGGAAGTTGAAAACTCTTTCTATTGGTGGTAGGCTCACGCTTCTAAAATCAGTTCTTGGCGCTTCTCCACTCTATTGTATGTCTATTTTTAAGGCCCCGAAAGGCATTTTAAAGGAGATGGAATCCATTCGTAATAATTTTTTTATTGGGGCAGATTCTATAGACAAAAAAATTACGTGGGTTGCTTGGAATAATGTTCTTGCTTCGAAAAAGAATGGTGGGCTAGGCGTTTCGAGTTTTTACGCCCTTAATCGGGCTTTGTTACTTAAGTGGGTTTGGAGGTTTGTTTCGGAAGATGGCTCCTTGTGGTTTCGTGTCATTCGAGCTATCTATGGGAATACTATTGGATTACATTCAACTCATATGGCCTCAACTTGGAGTTCGATTTTGAGGGAAGTTCACTTGTTAAAATCTCAAGGTTTCGATTTCATGTCCTTTTGCTCTAAACGTGTTGGAGATGGATGTAATACCAGATTCTGGCTTGATGTTTGGAAAGGTAATTCTCCTCTTTGTGATGTTTTTCCTCGTATCTTCGCGCTTGAGCAAGACAAACAGATATCAGTAGCTAATAAATTGGCTGCTAATGTATATGCCTCCTTTCGAAGACCTGTTCGAGGTGGAATCGAACAACAGCAGCTTTCTGCCTTAGTTACTTGTTTGGATTCTGTTTCCCTTTCTGCTTCTTATGATCGGTGGTTTTGTAACATTTCTGGAGATGGTTCCTTCAACGTCAAAGACTTTCGTAACACTTTAGATGAAATGTTTCTCCCTTCGTGGCCTGAACCGACGAGATGGGTAAAATCTATTCCCATTAAAATTAATGTTTTTATTTGGAGAGCCCGTCGTGAATGCTTACCGACTAGGTCTAATTTAATTCATAGAGGTATATCTTTGGATTCCGATAGCTGTCCGATTTGCAGCTCTACTGGGGAAGATGCTTCTCACATTTTCTTTAAGTGCGGTTTGGCTCAGGATATCCTGAGATATATATGCAGGTGGTGGGAATTGGACTGGCAACAATGGTCCTCTTTTTCAGAATGGAACCAATGGTTTTCGAACCTTAGAATGACCCTCAACCATAAATGTCTTCTGGAAGGAGTCTTTTGTGTCGCATGGTGGTATATTTGGTTATTTCGGAACCGGCTTCTCTTTGGTGACAAACCTCCTTCTCGCTCGACGATAATTGACGATATAGTGTCCTCTTCTTTTTTATGGAGTAAAAATAGATGTAAATGGGTGTTTGCTTGGGAGGCTTGACTTAAAAACCCTAATTTGATCTCTTTGTAATGTGTTGTTTGTTCTAGCTCCTTGCTAGCTTAATAAAATTTTGCCGTTAAAAAAAAAAAAAAAAAAAAAAACTATCGGAGGTTGCAGTGTACATGAAGCACTTCCAGAAATAGGAGGACATTATTAGACGTTATACCTACATATCTTTTCATTTGTTTAACTCGTGGCTTTGCAATATTAGTCATAGTATAATAAACTCTAAACCATAAAATGACTTAGAAAAATTAGTTTTGATATATGTCTACATCAATCCAAGAATGCCCAAACGCAATTACTAATTTACTTTATAAGCTGATATAGTGTCATTTTCTAAATTAGATGAATTATACCATGAAGTCATATTTTCCTCACAACTTTCGTTTTTTTTTTTTGTTTGCTTTGCATATACACACTTGCCGAAGGTCTTTTTGGAAGCAGACTCTACCTTCGGATAGGAGTGTAACTTTCTACATTTCACCTCATCATACCTCGTTTATGTATGATTGAGTATTGTTGTTGTTGTATACCTTCATGAAGTTATGAAGTCGCAAGAATTAAGGACTACTCATTATAAGGGTCCGTTTTGTTTATTGATAGGTTTGGATTAGGATTTGGATTTGATGTTAGATTGAAAGAAAAGTAGAAGAAAGAATATAATATTATTTAAAAAATTAATTATTATTGTAATAATAAATAAATTTAATGTTTTATTTTAAATTAATTTAGAAGAGAGAGATAGAGAGATAAATAAAAGAAAGGCCCACATATAACTTGCAAAACCTGTCAAGTTAGTGAGAATTCAATATCGTGGGTTTTACTCCACACCCTTTCTCTCAAAGTAGTAACCAAACAATCAATTTTACGAATGAATCAATTCCTTTAATCCTGCACCCATTAACCAAACTGCCCCTAAATGTCTTGGATCAACCATAAATGTTGAACAATGAACATGGCCTATGTAGGTCTAGTGACTTGCGTGAGGCCTTTAAACCACTAATTGTACAAGCCCAAGATCATGATAGATTTGGCCCAAGTAAAAGAATGAAAAATAAAACATTCATGGTTCATGGTTGAATGTTTTTGTTAACACCTGAATATATATGTTTTTTCAAAAACGAATTTTGATTCGATCATGTATTATTTTTCGTCTCCAAAGTAAAGATCATCATGTTAAAATAAATGTTCATTCTTTAGCTTTATTGGAAAAACTGAAACCGACGTTAACATTCGTTGTCGAATCTACACTTATGTGACACTCCCATATAATTTAACTCTAGACTTTGACATTATGAGTGAAAATTTTGGTTTGGTTAATCTGCTTGGTTGAAAAGAACCCGTGACACCATCGCATCTAACATTTAAACCTTAGAGTGTTGCAAAAACTTTTGTAATTATTTGTTTCAAGAAAAGTTTGATTTAATTATATATGGTATATATATTCTCGTGGCCGTTATGATATATTTACTTGTGCGGTTTTGCAGGTTCAACACAGTTTTCTTCAAGGGATATTCTGATAGGCAATGGTTGTAAAGATCGATAAAGCAGTTGTTTCTTCATCACGTGAACTTGCCAATCGTCGTCTTTATAGAAAGGTAAGCAGTCATATAATCTACTCGTAATGGTTCTAGCTTGTTATATGATTATTACCATAGTATAATTACTTTAGTGTACTAATTGATACAAGTCATATAACATTTCAATGTTTTTACTGAATTTCAATGATTTAACTTGAATCGACCAACTACCTCTTGTTCCATTTCTAAGCTTTTATGGTTACCATACTCTACTTAGGTGTGTTTGGTAAAAGTAGTAGTGAGTAGTAGCAGTGAGCAGCAGTGAGCGGTGAGCAGTAGCTGTGAGCGGTAGCCACAACTCACAGTCCACCGCTCACAGTTTCTTAAAGAAGCATTGGAAAAATGAGCATTCCTAAAAAATCGCAAAGCTCACTACTCCTTTGCCAAACGAACAATAAAAATAAAAAAGCTCATTGCTCACCGCTCATCGCCCCAAAAAGCTCCGCGCCAAACATAGCCTTAAAATAAAAAAACCTAATTTGAATTGATCGAGTAGCATACTTTTGGAATACAATTGATAAACACGCACATACATATCCATGAATTCTAAAAGCAACATAGATTAGGAAATCACTCCAAGTTATTCGAACAACTATAAATCATTAGAGACTGTTAAGCAACTTTTATATAAAGACATTCTAAAAAAACCCAAACCTTGACTTATATATGTTGAAGCCATCAGATTAACTAGATTCACACGAAACTACCATATAGAAATTGGGTTCAATACTTGAGAAACCCGCAGAGGTCTATTTCGGCTACTGGGGAAGCCCAATTAAAATTCAACAACTTCATAGCCAACTCTCAATTGATCTTTAGTCGTTTAGTATCGACACTACTCCCGTAACTCGTTAAACAGATGTTATAGCAAGCTCTAATGACAAACTTCTTTAACAAAGGGAACCGTGCAACTATAAACTTTATTAAACATACTTCATTCTCCAAACCCATGACACCTGCAAACACCACGCTCTGAAGCTGCAGCTGCCCCTTTGTCTTGCAGTCTAATTCTAAAGAATGAATAGCTGGAGGATGGTCGCCAGTTCGACCCTGCAATATTAAATAGTATTCAGATACATAACAATAAGATTTTAAGATAACTAATTTGATGCATATGCATTATATTCCACTCACTTTGATCTTAAGTGTCTGCAAATTTGGAGAGCCACAAATCATTTCAAAGATAGATGATACCAGAATATTATTGTAAAAGTTTATCTCGGATAAGTTAAGAGTTTTAAGGCATAGAAACGCGGCAGAGACTTCCTTCTTGACACCCCTGCTGCCAACAACTAAAATTAGTGTAGAAAAACACAATCTAAAGATTCTTTTATTAACAAGAAACCAAAGTAGTACAAACTGTTTTCAAACAGAATCAATCAACCAGTACAGAACTCACTTGATCTCAATCAAGTTACCAAAATCAACACATAAACAAGATAACAAAGTGAAATATGATCAAGATGATCAATAATACAGATTTAGGATTTGTGGGAGAGAGTATTTCTTGTGAGAGAGAAAATCGTTCAACATAATGAAGGAATGAGGAAAGTTCCTTACGAAACAACATTTATCTAAGGAACAAACCACAAGATCTCAACCATCCATCCGCCTTCCATCCGACAGTTTAGATTAATTATCATTTTAAAATTAAAATATTCTAAGGGGCATTTTAGTCACTTTCTATTTCATAACAAAACCCTTTATTCACACACACACACACACTCACCCCGATACACACACACACACAGCGGTTACTCTCTCTCTCCCCAATTCGCCTAACCCTAAACCACCGTTAAACCACCGCGAAACCCTAATTCTTTAAATCATTCCATTAAAATGGACATACGAGATGAACTAGCTCTATCTAAAGGCGGTTCGTTGGCTAAATCGGATTCGTTGCTACTTTCCGATCAAAATAAGCTTCCAAATGAAGATTCTGGTATACTTTTAGCTTATTTTGTTATATTAGTCAGTATATGTTGCTTCATTGCTTATTTTGTTGCTTATTTTTTATTATTACTTGTATAGATGTGATATGTTGCTTATTTTGTTGCTTATTCAGCCAGTAGATTGGAGTTTTGTGATCAATTAGCTTATTTTGTTGCTTATAGGAATCAGTAGATTGAAGTTTGTGATCGATTAGCTTGTTTTTTGCTTATTTTCAGATTGCTGTAACATATAACTTGATTCATGCTTGTAACATATAACTTATCCATGTGATTTATATTGAATACCATCTCATGCAGAATCTCATGTGATTCTTAATGCTTTTTTATTGTATAACTAATGCTTTTTCTTTTTTTTTCTCTTTTTTTAAAAAAATTTTAGGTGTTGTTAATGCTAGTTCTAGTGGTTCGCCTAAGAAGAGGTGGATTCCATCGAGTATGCGTCAGTCAATGGGCCAACCTGCCAATAAAGTTTTGAAGTCGATGGCGTTGTCTCAGTTTAATCCTTATGCGAAGTTGGCGACTGTTGTTACGGTAAAGGCGCTGGTTGTTGTTCAGGAGAAGGAGAAGGTGCCGGTTGTTCAGGAAAAGGCACCGAGTGTTGTTCAGGAGAAGGAGAAGGTTCCGGTTGATGTTGTTAAGGTTATTTCGGATGTTGTTACTGATTTGGAAAATGAGAAGCGTAAGGGTGATCTTACAAAGGATAAGCCACAGGATAATGTTATTGAGCCTGCTGTTGTTAATAAGAAGCGTAAGGGTGATCTTACAAAGGATGAGCCACAGGATAAGGTGAAGGTTAAGGTGAAGGATAAGCCACAGGATAAGCCAAAGGACATTCCAAGGGACAAGCCATCTAAGGTTATTCTTACCAAGGATAAGCCAAAGGACAAGCCGACGCCGAAGTCTGTTTCACAAGTTAAGACAAAGGCTGCTACTTTGAGTTCCAAGGATAATCCCCAAGTTGAGACCAATACGAAGGCCTCGAAGACGAAGTCTGTTAAAGCATTATCGGAAGCTCCTGTTTTGAGGTTGAATAAGCCAGTTCAGGAAGAAGTTAAACCGAAGCGGAAAAGGGTTTTATCAAAAGTAGATCAGAGTAAAAAAAAACCGAAGGTCAAGCTGCAAAAAGGTGTAGATCTGTCTTTTTATGTAATTAATACAGAATCCCATGGGATTCTATATGATCCATTGTGATTCATATAGAATCCCATGGGATTCATATTGAATCCCTTGTGATCAAGTTATTTATATTATGTCTTTTTTTATGTAGACACCGATGATTTTCAAGATACTGAAGTTGATCGTAAGAAAAATAATTTGAAGAGTAAGGTTGTGTTGAAGAGAAAGAGGGACAATTCAGGTTCTGATTCTTCCGATTCTGCATCTCCTGAGCAAGTTATACGTAAGGAGAAAAAGAATTTGAAGGTCAAGCTGCTAAAAGGTGTAGTTTCTTAGAATTCTGTCTTTTTATGTAATTAATACAGAATCCCATGGGATTCTATATGATCCCTTGTGAATCATATAAAATCCCATGTGATTCATATGGAATCCCTTGTGATCAAGTTATTGATATTATGTCTTTTTTATGTAGACGCCGATGAATTTGAAGATTCTGAAGTTGATTGTAAGAAAAAGAAATTGAAGGGTAAGGGTGTGTTGAAGATAAAGAAGGACAATTATGCATCTCCTGAGCAAGTTATACCTAAGGATCTTATGAAGAATCTGTTGAAGAATTCGTTTATTAAAGAAGAATCTGATGAGGAGATTGAATTGAATTCGAATAAGAAAGGCAAGAAGAAAGAAAAGGAGTTGACGCCTAAAGAAGCACAACATGAAAAGTATCTTTCTGATTTTCCAATTCCTCATGCTAGGACAGCACCGACTGCTCTTTATACTACCATCCATGGCTCCAAAAAAGGTTAATATGGAGAAGTTTCTGGTAGAGATAGGTTTTAGTTCATTTTACAAGCTTAATATAGACTACATTCCGTCAAGGTTGGGTAGGTATGTGGTTTCAAAATTTAATGCAGAGACTTACTGGTTGAATTTGGATAATGACGAGTCAATCGAGGCCACTCATTCCCAAATTCATGATATGTTAGGTATTCCTATTGGTGGTCAATCTTTTTTTTCTTTAGAATCCAGACCAGTTGAAGATGAATTTGAGAAGGATTGGGTTCGTCAGTTTTACCCTAAATCAGTTAAGGATATCCGAGTGAATGATATTGCTTTGAAGTTGATTGAGTCTACGAAAGTCGACTTCCTTTTTAAAGTTAACTTTCTTACACTTTTTACAAACACGATGGGTATGGTTGCTGGGTTGAAGGGGCAGATTAATTTGGATGTTGTTAGGCGGGTTCGTGAAGATACTAAAATTAGTGGTATTGATTGGTGCGACTACATTCATAAATGCCTTAAATATAGTAAACTCCCGAAAACTCTACTTAACCAATACACTGGTCCATATACCTTCCTCGTTGTAAGTTTTAAATTGTTTTCATGTTTGTGTGACATATTTGTTGTAACTTTCTTACACTTTTTTGTTTTTTGTTTTTTGTTTTCAGCTTTTGTATTTAGATTCAACAACGTACGAGAGGCTTTCTGTTTTTCGCACACGTCCGGCTATCAAAAACTGGTCGTCATTCTTAATGGCACAAAGACAGAACTTGGAACTTAAAGAAGAAGTTATGGGTATGTTAAAACTTCATAAAGAATGGACTCAATCCGAGGTTCAAGAGACTGAAGGTTTTATTCATGGTGGTTCTTCTGAAACTTCTTTTAAAGAGGTTCGTTTAATTCTTGGTTTTTGTTTTTCATTTATTGTTATTTAATCACATTTATTTTTTTTAGAATCACATGATATTCTGGCAAATCCCATGTGACCATGTTTAGAATCCTATAGGATTCATACAGAATCCCATGTGATTTTGTTTAGAATCTCATGAGATTCATTATGAATCCCATGGGATTCTTCTTAGAATCACTGCCAAATCCAATGTGCTTATCTTATTATGACTATTCCAATGTTATTTATTCCAGGATTTGTTTAACAAAGTTGAAGAAAAGTTAGATGTGATATGTAATGAAAGACTTGCTCTTGAAGAATATTTGAGGAAAGCTATTTAAGAATACCCTGCTGATATAAAGCTCCTTGAACTTCATGAAAAGTATGTTCAAATTTTCAAGAAACCAAGTCCATTAAATGATGGTAATGGGGAGCTTAGTTTAGTAGGTGATGGAAATGATGGTAACGGGGATGATGACGATGATGGAGGTAATGGGGATGATGACGATGATGCAGGTAATGAGGATGATGCATGTAAAAGAAATGATGGTAGCGATGCAGGTGCTAAGTTTAGCAGAGTGACTTTAGAAGATTTTGGCAATGAACCATCTGATAAAGAAGAAGATGCAGTTCCCGAGAAGCAAGTTGATGACGATGCCGAGAAGCGAGATGATTCAACTGTGGTTGATCCATCTGAAGAAAAAGAAGATGATGCAGTTCCCGAGAAGCAAGTTGATCCATCTGATGAAGAAACAGGTGAAGAGTATGAGATCACCAGCACACCCGAGGGTTTAACTCAATGGTTAGATAATAATGTGGATTTGGTTGATGAGCTGATGGAGTGTGTAGCTGCTGAGAACTATTATGTAATATTCTTGCATAATAATACTTTCCTTCTTTTTTCCTAATAATTATTTATTTTTAATTATATTTTTTATTTTATTCAGCTTGACACGCTCAAAGAAGGTTTGGAGGGAAAGAATGTTGTGAATCTAGGTCCCATTACTCCCGAAAAAATGGCTACTCGTGCCCCAGTCCTGAAAAGCGTTTGGTGAAACCGTCTTCCTACCTATTATCTCCGTATATGAACAAGAAGACAAAGGTTGTACCCAAAATTACTAGGCTGGAGTTTATTCTTGGGAATAGTTTGTTTGCGATGCAAGGCGAAAAGATGTAAGTTTACATGTGTATTTTTTATATAAGTTTCATAGTATCTTATCATCTGATTCAATGTGAAGGAATCACATGGGATTCATTATTAATCCCATGGGATTAATAATGAATCGCATGTGATTCACAAAGAATCCCATAGGATTCACAGTTAATCATATGGGATTCACATTTAATCATATGGAAAATTTCTTTTCTTAATCCCATGTGAATCATAGAGAATCCCATATGATTCTTAAATGATTTGATTTTTTTTTTCTTATAGTGAAAGAGTTTTCGAAACACATTATGGGGAGTTCACTATATATTCAGTGCGTGTGAATATGGAAACATTAGTACCCGTTTTGTGGATCAATGCTAATGTAGTCGACTATTGGGCTACAATTCTTAATCATGAAGAGAGTGTTAGAGAAGTTTTTTCTCCATCACGACACTTTTTCCCAACCGGATGTATTGTAAGTAATTATTTTTTTATTTGCTTAATAAACTGCTTATCTGCTTAATAAACTGTTTTTTAAATAAATTACTTATCTGTTTATCTGACTTACTAAACACCCCAAAAGCAATGCACTTCATAACATCATATTGTAAATTGCATATACAGACAAAAGCTATGTTTGATGGAACCTTGCCGTCTGAGGACGATAAATTTGAAGAATTTGAAAAAGAAGTTTTGGCTCAATTTAAAGATAATGTTGGTGGCTTGGCTCTCAATGGCATTGACTTGGTAAATTTTTTTTTTTTTTTTGTTTTAAATTTTTATTTGTGTTTTTACTTTTCATCATTTTTATTATGTTTTTTGTTTTGTTTAAACAGGCTTTTTTTCCAATTCGCAAATCAGACCATTTTTATGTGGTCGTCTTCAACCTTACTAAAAAAGTAACAACAATGACGATACTAGATAACAGTGATTGTGGAGCAACGTACGATGAAAAGTATGAAGATACATGTGAACTTCTTGTAAGTATTTTACTTTTCTGTTGTAAAGTAATTCATACAGAATCCCATGTGATTCTTTTGATGCATCCCTTATGATTCATACAGAATCCCATGTGATTCTAGATGAATCCCTTGTGATTCATACATAATCTCATTTGAATCTCATGTTATTCATGCTGAATCTCAATTGACATTTTCCCAGAATTCTAGTAATTTATGCTCTATTTTTTTTTAAATAATTTTGTAGAAAACATTGTTTGCCCGTCATCTGAAGTTTTATGGTCACAAAAAACATGCTAGCATTCGTAAAGTCAAGCCAAGAATCCCAAAGCTCAAGTGGAGGACCAAGAAAAATTTCCGAGATTGCGGCATTTTCACTATGTTACATATGGAATCTTACACCGGTGAAGCAGCAGCGAAATGGGATTGTGGGTTGGTTGCCGAGTCTAAAGAGTAGTCTGACATGTTGAGGTGATTGAGATTCAAGTATGCCACGAAGATATTGTTGCATGAGCTTAATGAGCATGCGGGTAAGATGTTTGAATTAGCAAAGGAGTTAGATAAACTTCCTTCTTCTTAAAAGATGTCTATAATTTCTGAAGCAGTTAGGAATAGGGATGCACGTGAGCGTAGCTAAGCATTCAAGAAGATAGTCTTTTGTTAATGTTAGAACAGTTTTTATAACTAATCTTTTGAAAACATGTGAATGGTAGAACAATTTATAATTGTTCAGTTAGTCGTTATGCTAGATCAGTTAATGGTAGATCAGTTTATAACTAATCTTTTTATGATTTACTGGTGAAGTAACTGTTGTGTAGTTTCATTAAAAGTATGTCTTTTTATGATATTTACTTTTCAATTATCTTTGTGATTTTATACAGAATCCCATGGGATTCTTTTGATGAATCCCATGTGATTCATCCCTAATCCCATGGGATTCTCTATGGTCCTTTGTGATTCATACAGAATCCTATGTGATCCATACAGATTACCCATTTAATCAAGTTATTTTTGGTAATTGATATTTTTGACAAGTAAGAATCCTATGTTATTCATTCAGAATCCCATGGGATTCTTAGATGATTCACTTGTAATTCATTCCACATGATTACCCTAATCGCATGTGATTCATATAGATTACCCATTTGATCAAGTTATTGAAACAGAATATAAGTAACAAACATGATATATTCAAAGTAAACAAGATATATTCAAAGTAAACAAGAATTTTCTTTTCAAATCATCTAAATATTCAAGTAAAGAAGAAAAATAACTAACAAAAAACAAGAATAAAAATAACTTATGTTTGTTCATCAATTTGTTTTGCTTTTCGCCTTGCCTTTGGGTTCATCGGACAAGTTGTTTTCGTATGCAAGTTGGTCTTCTCTCCACAATGGCCACAAGGCTTCATTTGTTTCTTTTTAACTTGAAGTGCTTTTTCTCTTTCACTCTTTCGCTTTTCATTGCGTTCTCCTTTTGTAATATTCCCTTTGTTTCTTGCCTTTGTTGGATTGTTAACTGTTTGGTTCTCAGGTTTAGAAATAGCAAAATGTTCACCAATCACATCTCCCGTTTTTCTCGAAGGAGGTTTTGGCACCTCGGCCTCCACTTCTGTCTTCAATGTCTTCAACTTTTCTACAAAAGCACCCATCTTCTCTACATTATTGCTCAAGCGAAATAAACAATCGTCCACTAGACAAGTTGCTTCATTTGTAAGTCTTTCAACTTCTACATTTTTTCCCCATATCTGTTTCTTTTCCTTCTCTATTCAGGTGGTATTATATCCCTTGTCTAACGCCTCAGAATATATTGTTTTGGGATGACGTTAATATCACGATTCTTGAAGACACAGAATATGTGTCGGCATAGAAAACCGTATCGGGCAAAATGTCTACAAGTACATACCACCGACCCATCTTCTATAGTACGCGGTACCTTTTTAAAACAAAAGAAATAAAGAATTAAAATTCATCCTGAACCCCATGGGATTGACTAATGAATCACTTGGGATTCATGCTGAATCACATGTGATTCATTATGAATCCCATGTGATTCAACATGAATCCCAAGTGATTCATAATGAATCACATGTGACTATTTGATGAATCCCGTGTGATATTATAGTAGTTTATACCAACAAGTAACATACCTTATAGTCTACAAATGTTTCTGTTGCTACTGTTTCACCTTCCCCTGCTTGTTCTTTTGCAACTTCCTTATTAAGGGTTCTATAGTCCAACACATTTTTGTCTCTAATCATGACAATCTCACAACCTTCTTCCATTTTTAAATCTTGTATCGTACAAGTCCAGCGTGCTTCAATTATTTCCTTTTGAATAATAAGAAATATCGTTCTAGTATACACTCTTGATGCATGACGTTCAATCGGTAATTGTGTTTCACATTTTGGAGCCGCGTCTAGTGTTTTAAAGTCCAGATTTTCTTGAATATAACGTTGTCTTTCCATTGCTGATTCATAGGACATCATGAAACTAACTAGCGTTGCTCCTGGGCTTGTGAAACTTTTGAAGAACGAGTTTTCACTCTCAGACCTTGATGTGGTTCTCATCAATCCAAATAATGGCGAGTCGATAAAATAAGCTGGAATCTACATTTCTCGTAGTCTAACATCTTGGTCATCCATTTGTGGTTTTGCAAACCAAAATCTTCAATCAACTTAGCCCATTTCTCTTCAAATTCCAAGGGTTCCATGAACATATTCCAAACGATCTTATTTAAACGCTTCTTGAAATCAGTTTCTTTGTATATTTCTTTACAAATCTGTTTTGATATAATAGAGTTTTAGAAGCTTATTTTCAGCATAAATAACACGATATACACATGTAAATCACATGAGATTTATTCAGAATCCCATGGGATTCATATATGAATCCCATGAGATTCATGCAGAATCCCATGTGATTCAGATAAAAAACATTCACATGTGATATATAGATGAATCACATGAGATTTATACAGAATCCCATGTGATTCAGATAAAAAAACATTTAGATGGGATATACAGAATCCAATTTGGTTCATCTATATATCAAATGTGATAAAAAAACAAATTTTTGTTAAGCTCGATAAATTACCTTTGCTGGAATCTTTTGGTGAATATGCCACATGCAAAGTCTGTGTTTCAATCTAGTGAAAACGGCTTCAATGGCTTTCTTCATTGCTCCATATTGATCCGTTACCACCATGGTTGGTTCTTTATAGAAAGCAGTCATGAATGCCTTTAGTAACCATGTGTATGATTCAGTGTCTTCCCTTAAAAGCATTCCCGAACCAAGTGTGACACACTTTCTATGATTATCGACACCGGTGAATGGTACAAACACCATGTTGTACCTAAAAATAATATAAGTTTTAGTGGCAGAATCCCATGTGATTACATACATAATCCTATGTGATTCATTATGAATCCCATGGGATTCACAATGAATCCTTGAGATTTCATACAGAATCCAATGTGATTTCATACAGAATCCCTTTTTATTTATCGACAAGATAAATCATATTAAAAAAAACACTTACTTGTTACTCCTGAATGTTGCATCAAAAGATACTATGTCTCCAAACTCCTTATAATTGCATTTTGCAACTTCATCAACCCAAAACATTGCCACTAACTCACTCTCTTCTACCTTATACCGAAATGTAAAGTTCTGCACATACATCTTTCTGTTTTCCATTTTATTTATAAGCATTTGTGCGTCACTTTCCCCAATGAACATATTAATATCCCGCTGATGATTCTTAAAATCATCAGTTGTCCCATGAACATATTCATTCCCACCTTTCATACTCGTTAACAAGTGGTGAGCCCGTGTTTGACCAATCTTGTTTGTTGCCGCTTTGACAACAAATATTTTTTCTGTTTGTGTCATTTTTCTTTGCTTTTTTGTAAAATGTTTGTACTCTTTTGGTATAATCAAATGGTTGTGTTTAGCAATAAACTGAACTAGCTTGTATCTTCTAGAAACGATATCCAATTCTAACCTTATTCGAGCTTTAGAACCTGTTACATGCAGAGTTGTATTTCTTTTTTGTTTGTCACTGTCTTTATGATCCAAAGTGTCGATATTAATATTTCTTGGAGCTCCTTCTTTGATACACATGATGTATTTGAGTTGTACAATTCCAAATTTTGTTAATCGTTGTCCTGCTTTTTTAATTTGAAAACCTCCCGCTTTAGCGTAGTTACTATACATTTCTATAGCTTCGTCTATAGTGTCATAGTATTTTCCCTCAACTGGTACAGGAATTCCTTCTACATGAGGCTCCCAATATATCGATCCGCCCGGTGTCTCAGTGTGTTCATATAAAGTTGGTCTTGGTGATCTCATAGAATTTGTATATAAAAAACAGAATCTCAAGGGATTAAGATAACATAAAACAGAATCTCAAGGGATTTTATACTTCCATATACTTCCAGTTTATATAAAGCAAAGTGTAAATCCCACGGGATTTACAATTTTCTCATAACATTACATAACAAAAACAGAATCTCAAGGGATTTTATACTTCAAGTTTATATAAAGCAAAGTTTAAATCCCACTGGATTTGCACTTTTCTCATAACATTACACAACAAAAACTGAATCTCAAGGGATTTTCTATTCAAGTTTATATAAAACAAAGTGCAAATCCTACGGGATTTACACTTTTCTCATAACATTACACAACTAAAACTGAATCTCAAGGGAATTTCTACTTCAAGTTTATATAAAGCAAAGTGCAAATCCCAAGGGATTTTCACTTTTCTCATAACATTACACAACAAAAACTGAATCTCAAGGGATTTTCTACTTCAAGTTTATATAAAGCAAAGTACAAATCCCAAGGGATTTATACTTTTCTCATAACATTACACAACTAAAATTGAATCTCAAGTGAATTTCTTCTTCAAGTTTATATAAAGCAAAGCGTAAATCCCAAGGGATTTGCACTTTTCTCATAACATTACACAACAAAAACTGAATCTAAAGGGATTTTCTATTCAAGTTTATATAAAGCAAAGTTTAGTTATAGAATCTCAGAATATAGAATCTCAAGGGATTTTACCATCAATTTCTTTTACAGCATCATGTTTTTCTTTATCTTTTGGTAAATCATTTAAAACATCTTCTGTAACTACATCATCTACTGGAACTTCAATTAAGTTACTTTCATCTATAACTTTGATTAGTTGTTGATTTTCAACGATATTAGACGGCGGCGGTGTTTTTCGGTGAATCGGAAGAAGAGGAACGGCGGAGTCTAGCGGTTTTCTTGATGAATCTGACGGTTTTATTGATGAATCCGACGGTTTTATTGATGATTCTGTCGGATTCATGGTGATTCCGACAGTTTGATGGTGATTCCGACGGTTTGATGGTGATTCCGACGGTGGATTCCGGTGATAAATGAGAGAGAAACTAGATCTAGGTTTATTGATGAGAGATAAAGTCATGTATTAAATGAGATGGATTGGAATATTTTTTTGCTTTTATGAAGACGGGTGAAATTACTAATGTGCCCTTGTTTGTAATTTTTGGCTTTCATCTCAGCCATTGGATGAAAGGTGGATGGATGGTTAGGATCTTCTTGTTTGTTCTTTAGATAACACATGAATGTGAGGGATCTCACCTCATGAAGGAATAAGCAAAGATTGCAGCTTATATACTCTCAGCAATAAGAGTTGACATATTACATCTTCTAGTCCCTTGTACATTTGCATAAAGGTCCTTCCGTGTTCTTTCATTATTTCTACTGCCTCATATCTTTCAATCTTTTAACACTTCAAGCAATATAACTCACATCACATCCAAAGGACCATATCTGAAATATAAATTAACCAAAATAAGTCCCTAAGGTTAAACCAAATAGCAATTAGGTCCTTATTTCTCAACATCCCCTCTTAATCTGATTTTTGGTAAACATCAAACATGTTAAGCTTTTTTAACAAAAAATTGTGTTGCAATGTATCCAACCCTTTAGTTAAGATGTCTGCAATTTGATTTGCAGAATCTACTTCAACAGTTTTAACCACACCATTTAAAAAAATTTCTCTAACAAAATGTAAATCAATGGTTCTTTCATGGAAAGCTAGGTTGGCTGCTATCTTAATAGCAGAATTATTATCACGGTGAAGAGATACTGGTAAAAGACTTTCTATTTTAAGATCTTCTAAGATTTTCAAAATCTAGATTACTTCACTGGTGACTGAAGCAAGAGCTCTATACTCTGCTTCAGTTGAACTTTTAGAGAGAGTAGATTGTTTTTTACTTTTCTAGGATACTAAAGACCCACAAAAGAAAACACAATAGCCAGTGACTAATCTTCTAGTCACAACACATTTTGCCCAGTCTGCATCACAATAAACAAGAAGAGACATACCAGAAGTCTTAGTAACGTGAATACCCAAACTTGGAGCTCCTTTTAGATACCTAAGTATCTTAAAAGCTATTCTGAGATGAGACTTAAGAGGAGAAGGCATAAACTGGCTTAAGCAATGTACAAATGCCAGGCCTAGTATTGGTCAAGTAAATTAACTTTCCCATAAGCTTTTGATAATTATTAATATTATCAAGTAAAGGATCATCACTGGTAGCTTGATTAGTAATAACAAGTTTAGACTGCAAGGGAGTCTTAGTAGGTGTAACACCCCGCTAAAGCAGAAACACGGGATGTAACGAGTAAAGGCACAAGCACCAGATAATAGAACATGCCATCATTAATTAAGTCAAATAGTACAACATTACAACATTGTTTTGGCCGACATCGGCAAATAAAAATAAGTTTGATTTCTTGAAAGATATTTTCTTGACAACTTAATGAAAGCAAAGATGACATGTGAAGACCCTTTATGCAAATGCGTTCATAAAAACGCTTACTGACGATCACCTGAAATGCATGAGAAAACGGGTGAACTATGAAAATAGTTGGTGAGTACACAAGTTTTATATAATAAGAAAAATCTTTATCTTTAGAGAAAGTCTTCATGGCAAACATCCTGTCAACTCATCCTGTTACAAGTCCCGCCCATACAAGACTTGTAACATACGAGTTCACATACATTTCCATAATAAAAATAAGTCCAAAGTCTAAGAGAAAAAGGTCCACAAGGCAAAGATAATGTCAAACCACTCAGTTACATGTCCCGCCCATACAAGACATTGTAACATGCGTTTTCACAAACCATTGCATAGAAGATTGTACATTTTATAGTCAAGCACATATGGTTAACAAGTTCACATTAAAAGCACCATGTATATAATAAATCAAGAACGCTCCGTCGACAGGGGAGACTTTATATTGCCGCTCCGTTCACATAGGGAGACTTTATATTGCCGCTCCGTTCACATAGGGAGACTTTGTATTTAGTGCGTACAACACATTAATTTCAAAACAAGTCATATGTTCATAATTAGGTTCACGAGTTAAAGTCGAGTTCAAAAGTTCAAGTCAAGTTCAGGAGTTCAAAACAAGTTATAAGGTCAAGACAAGTCAAAAGGGTTCAAACCAAGTCATACAAGTTCAAAATAGTCCAAGGGTTCAAAATCAAGTCAAAGGGTTCGAATAATAGTGTTCATAAAATAATAATCAATTTACTTCAAGTATAAATCATGCATTCCATCCCAAAAATATAGTGAAAAATAGTAAAAGAGGGGTTGTGATTACTCACTAGTAATGAAGTAGTGATGGTGATCAGAATATAAGTACGACGGAAAAGCCGCGAAAACCACTAAGGACCAAGACTATAACCAAACGAATGATGCAAGATTTGGGGCTTGAAAAACTTGATGAATGGTGGTGTTGGGATGGTTATTTTCGGCAGCAAAGGGTTGGAGAAGGAGAAGATGAAGTTGGATGGTTTTGCTAGATTTGCATGTGTGAGATAGAGTGATGAGTTTTTATTGAAAAATGAAATTAAAAGTGTAAAGTGTGGTATATAGGGGGAGGGGCCGGTTTTGTGAGGGTTCCAAGGGGGAATACTTTTATTATTTTGTAAAATACATTATATACATGTTTTATACAAGTATCATAAGTCACGGAGTGAGTTTGAAGGCCAACGGGGCTAAACCGGTAACGTTTTATGCATAGTTTGTGAAAATAAATGTCATAAAGATACTATTTCCATAAAAATGTTAAATTTAACTTAAAATGACCTAATTTGATGTTTCATATATTTCCCGAGCCTTTCGGAGTGTTATAGTGTCGTTAAAGCTTAAACCGCGAGCCGAAAACGCGTAAAATGTAAAAAGTGCAAAGTTTACGTAATAATGAAAAAATAACAATATGACTTTTGAAATATGTATAAAGTGAAATAAAAATGCCTAAAACATGTAGACTGAGCATAGTCTAGAGTCGGTTCCAGTTAATTGTTCATTTAACGATGTACGCGAGCTAACCTCACAAGTTACTCTTAAAAGTCAATATCCGCGAAATTAAATAATAAGTGAAAGAAAGTGGTTAAATAATGGCCCAGAAAATATGAATTGTTACAGTCTCCACCCGTTAAGGGAATTCAGTCCCTGAATTCAATTCGTTCTACAGATGTACATTCTCGTGGCTAAATTTGATAAACAAACTTTTCCATTCTCGAGCGTCGCCCTCAAAAGACCTTTAGGTGTTCGATTCTAATTTAATCTCACAACTCATCAAACAAGAACTGTCATGAGATTAAACTGAATCGATTTGGGTAACAACTTGACTCTTACCTTGATTTTCGCAACTTATCAAACAAGAACTGTCACTAGATCAAGCTAGGAGACAATTTGTCAGAAAGAAAGAATCTACATCTTTGAAGGAGGTCTTTTGAAAGATTGACTCGAATTTGGAATTGCTTAAACCAATCAAATCGACGAATAGTGGTTGTTTTAATTAGCGAGAAGGCTATAACTGCAACTAAGGTTTATGACATTAGGTCTCACACTAATCAATACTGCTCCGAACAAGGGAGACTTTGCACTGCTCCGAACATGGGAGCCTTAAAATTGGGGTGTGGAAATAATTTCTGCACCAGAATGAGAGGGACTAAAATAAAATGGTTGTAATTACGACAACTTCATCTGTACACGTCCTGCTGAGTGTGACGAGATAGATAGTTCAATTGTAAAAATCGAGTGACTAGATTTAAATGGAGTAAGCATTGTCCATTATTGAGCGAAATCATTTAAAATATTAAGCTAAGTAGCAACTTTTACTTAATCTCACAACTCATCAAACAATAATTGTCATGAAATTAAGTTAGGAGTTGTTATAAAGCTTAACGTTTTTGAAAATTTAGTTAGAGTTTGGGGGTTGCTCAAGAACAAACAGGTTGATATTTGTGGTATAAGTTAATGAGATTGGCGAATAAGATCAAAGGTATCGTCAAAGTAAATGAGTAGTTTTGAGGAAAATCAATAAAGGTGACGGGGAAAAGTTCTGACCAAGAGGTTAGATAAATAGGCTTAGAAGGAAGTTTTCCAAATATTTGGAGCGATAAAATAAATCAGTTCTAATATATGTAAAGAATTTTTACCAAGTTAAGACATTTAGTAGACATCAAGTGTCTAGCAAGTAAGGAAGGATTAGGCGTTTCATCTCCGGTCTTCATTAAAATTTTAAAAATAGTTTGCAAGAGATGTAGTATCCAAAAATTTGACTGTTTTTGATGAAGTGGTCAATAGTCTGAAAAGAAATGTATGGTTTACAGATATGAACGAGAAAATAACAGTACGCTAGCATTATGCTCAGAGCACAAGTGTCACACCCCAAAAAATGGCGTAGCGGAATGGCATTTACGGGGTATGACCTCATAGTCAAGAAACACAAGGTGTCACAATAGAGAAAACTAAATGTATAACATAAGACCAATAATAGTCGCAAACTCCCACAATAGGGATGAGTATAAAGATCCAAGATAAACATAAGTCTCAAAGTTAAACAACGTCACTAGGAAGTATCAAATGTAACTCCGCGAGATATAACCCGGGATGGTCTTGTCTTAAGTCTTGCTAAGCCAGTCAATACTCAACCTTCTAAGCAGCTTCAATAACGCCTGAAAATGGTACTAGAAAACGTCAACATAATGTTGGTGAGCTCGTAGGTTTAAAAGTAAGACCACTGAGCTGTGAATAATATAATGTAGGAAAAAAGTGAGCATGATAACCAATTATAAGCACAAGTCAAAACAAACTAGTGTCGCGCCAACTGAACCTGCCACGCTGGTTGCACACAAACACTGTGGGGAGCTACCCCGATAGATCTATCATATTGCTTCGGCTCTCAAAAGAGTTAACAGTTGCGCAGTCATGGTCGCACAAAACACGTCACAATTCATGGTTGCACAAAACACGTCACAGCATATAATCGCATCAACACACATAATGTCCAAAAACATGAAAGCAGTATAATCACAGCATGAAAACATTTAAAACATCATTTGAGTACCATTTTCCCCCAAGGAAAACATAATGAAAAAGGGGCTACGAGAACTCACCTCAAGCAAGCAGAGCACAATAAGATCTACAGAAGTAAAGTACTCGGCAGCTCTCAAGTATCGGCACTCACGGACTCGGCACAACCTAATACGTATATGGTTATCGCAAAACATGTCTCGCAAAATAATAAAGTCTGTAAAAGACAATGTGTCATAGTTTTCGTGGATTACTCGATTTTCAAAACTTATCAAAAGCTTAGTTTCAACGTTTCGTGTGGTGTGTTAAGATGACATAGACTCGACATACAACTCACGCCAAAGAGAAGAGACATCGACATAGTCGAGAGAATACTGACGAGAACTCAAACCAAAGAAGACAACTCTAGAAGTTTATGACAAACAAACACCTCAAATCAAATAACTCAGTTGGTACGTTTCGACATTTACCCCGTTATCCCCAAATAACTTGTATAAATCATAATCGTCTTATGATAAGAATGAGTTTTACTAATAAAACTAGTTTTTCTCGAGTCATCGAGACTTGGGTTAATCAAATGTGAAATTTCAATATTTAATAAGTTTATTTCTCGCTATTGTTCTTGTAAATATTAGTTTTGGTTTTATTGAAGATTTTGTGTCCGGTTCGAGTTTAATATATTAAAGTCTTTTCGAGTTTAATATATTATACCGTCTCAAGTCTCAAAATGTTCAATGAATCCGATATCTAATATTGTAAGTCCGATAACGATTCTCAATTGTCTAAACGTCCAAATATAATAATCAAATCCGTATTCAAGTCAAATTCTATTTTTCCGAAACGTACCAAAAACTCAGTATGCCCGCAAAGATATATATTAATCAACTCATTAACTTAAGAATTTCAAACGCTCTCTGTATTATAAATGTGGGCTTCGGCCCATTATTTAAACCAAACGCACCCTTTTATCTATTAGCAAACAAACTCACCCTCAGATATAATAAATGGGTTCCGAGCCCATTTCATACTCTAGTGGGCTTACAGCCCGTACGTACTCCTACATGAGACCATAATATAGATACTATGTTAATGAAAGATTGCTAACACCCCAATGGTGTTTGTTATAACCAAAACAAACCAAACAACAAACTAACGCACCCTATGTGGGTTGCGTTGTCGAACCATAAGCATACTCAACCGAGACCAAACGGGTTAACCTCGACTTGACACACAACACGCTCGCCAACAACAACAACCAACAACGACAACCATAACACAAACATTCCATCACATACGCGACACACACCAAACCGGGACAAAAGGAAATCAAATCGAGAGGAAAACCAAACGGGTATATCTCAACTTGTAGTACACTCGGATCAAACGACAATAACAGCAAGGATATCAATAACCTCAACGACGACAATTTACCAAACCTGGATTCACCTCGAGACCCAACCGGGTCGTATGACTTTGACCCGACCCGTACACAAAACAACGACTACAACAACATACTAAACCTGAATCATGACAACATTCTTACAACCACAAACTCACCTTTTTTGCTACTAACAGAACCGAGATCAAATCAAATAGAAATAAATAAATCGAAACCAGTATACTCCACTCGACAACAACATATCACTAACACCATTTTCAGTTAAGTCTTACCACACGAAACCATTTATCTCAAAGTTTAAATCCGGTTTTTAATGATACTAATAACGAGTTTTATTCAGTTTTTGAGTCTATTCCATCCACGAAAACGTAACGCAACAGTTTTAAATCGAAAATAAAAATAAACAACAACGATGAGTGGTTTACCATAACACTCGGATCAACGAGAGAGAAAGAGAGAGGTGGTGACGACGGCTGTGGTGAAGACTTCACACGGTCGCGAACCAAAACAACAAACAAAAACAAACAGACAAACCCTCATATCTCGTCTTCATTATGGCGGCAACAAGTGGTGGAGATGGTTTCTTGGCGCGTGGAGTATAGCAAAAGAAGGAGGGTGAGAATGTTACGTTGGTGGTGGCGTTGTGGCTGTAGGAGTGGCGGTGGTGGTGCTATGGGTGTGGCCGGCGGCGGCAGTAAAGAGAGAGGAAGGTAGAAGATGAAGTGGAAATAATATTATGTGAGGGTTAGGGTTTAGTTTTATAAACCGGAAATTGAAATAGAGTCCTTGTGTAGTTTTTAAATTTCACTTAAAGGAGTCGGTGCGAGGACTTGCCTCAACACAGGGTAATTTTTATTATTCTTTCCCGAGGTTACTAGTTTTTATTCTCGAAAAATATTAAACGTCACCGAATCAATTTTTAACCGTCACCATTTACTTTAAATACGATTTTCCATTAAATTTGATAATAAATATGCATATTCTTGTCCCGAGGTGTCAAAATTAATTAAATTCGCGTTTTTAAACTATCTATTGTGCCAAGCCGCGACGTGCTGCATTCTAGGACTACAATGACTCGATACAAACAATGGGTAAGAACCATGGAAAATTTGCGGGTTGTTATAACAAGGATCATTACAAATAACGTCATGAACAATGCAAACAATGATGTCGCTAAGGATGTATATCGCATCCTCTTGAATAATAGTATATAGATTACAACGGTCGTAAGGAACGGGAAGACGATGTTAAGTAAGTCGTTCTCAGGGGTTTAGAAGTTTCGATCCTCGGGATCTGTCGCAAGTAAGGGCCTTGATAAGTAGGTAAATATAAGACGGTAGTCGGTGAAGGTTTGGTAGGACAATGGATTGTAACTAACGTAACCGAAACTGAGAAATGTACAAAGACTTATCATATCGAAATAGAACAAGGCATGTCATGACAAAAGTACTTAGTGCCTATCAAGCATAGTCGAAAACATAGTGTAACAAAACAAGACAAGAATGACAGGAACAAGGTGTACTCAACTCTAAAGATAGATGTCTGCCTATAGGGTTTAATGCACAAGTACGAATGCAAATATGCGATGCACACACACACGACCGATGCAATTTCAGGTGACTGACTTTTAAGATCCGACCAAACATGATCCGAGACTACTACTCCCATTGATATGTGTTAAATTACACATATCTTTTACCCGATAAAACGGACCAAAAAGACCAAAAACATATAAAAAATGTCATATATATGTTTGTTTTGGTGTTTGTACATGTGCAGGTACAGATATGAGAAAAGGACAAAAAGAAAGACAAAATAGTCAAAAAAACCGAGCACGAGATTGGAAAGAGCACGCTTAAACGAGTCCAACGGTACCATTAGTGACTAAAAGTGAGGCCAGGGGTGTAAAGTGAGAAGTGAAGCCGAAGTTGAAATTAATTCCATGTCTAATAGTGGCGGGTCCCACTCCATTTGATAAAAGTTGATTCCTACGTCACTTTTCAAATTGGAAATGAAGAAAACATGAGTACATGACAAATGAATGAATTGATATTGCAATATCAACATTTTGATAAAGAAATATGAGGCACATAATATCAAGTTCTTTAAATTAATGGCTTTGGCATGTGGGCTGCTTTCTACCTTTGTGGCATACACGATTTGAAAAAAAGGACGGCAACAAAAGATATAGAGTAAATTACACGGATGGTCCGTGTGGTTGGCGTTGACTTTCACGGATGGTCCCTTGACTTTTTTTTTTGCACTCACAGTCCCTAACTCAGAAACTACTAACACATATGGTCCCTTGACCAAACGTCCGTTTGGTCAAGGCGTTAAGTCTCTTAATAGTGAGGGTATTTTCGTCCAAACAATTACTAGTGCCAAAATTGCTTCTCTATCCTGATAATCACAATCTTTATAATTTACTCTCAATATCAAATCTCAAATCCATTCTTCATCTCCAAAACATAGATCAAATTATCTCCTCATCCATCCAAAATCATAACTGATCCGAACACATCTCCATCTTAAATCCATCCAACAACAAACAATTAATCACCGACACACACAATATTTGAAGAAAATTATGGTTTTTGAATTCAATCAATATTTGATTCGGTTAATGATATTGGTACACCTAAAAAGAAGCAGTTTTTGGAAGAAAATTCTGGTTTTTGCTGGGAAAAGTCTTTGCTTGAAGCTAGGTGAAATTGCCCAGAAAGACTAGTTTGGTCCTGTTCATAGTTGCGAGGAGGGGCTGTTGAAAAAGATAGGTGAAATTTGGGGAAAGGTTCTTGAGACAGACAACTGCTCTTTTGGAGCATTTGTATGTGGATGGAACTAACATTAAAAAATTAGCAGACAACTTGGGGCAAATGTGTGATTTACTGAATCTTGATGTGAGTGGCTCATCTATTGAATAACTTCCTTCTTCAATTCATCATTTAGGAAAGTTAAGACTCGTATGGGCTAATAGATGTCCATCATATATGGAGAGGGAGTTTGGTGATTTGAGGACTAGGTTGCAGTCGTTGGAGGTTAAGAAATAGAAGGGTTTGGAGAATGATTCTAAGAATGATTGTGGGAGTAACGATAATCAGTGTTCAGTTCATATTGAAGGGCGATTTGCTATCATTAGGCTCGTTTTTTTCTGTTAGATGTAAACTAATTCTTACACAATTTTTAATTACTTGGACTCTAGTTTTAGCTATTTTTTTGTGTTAGTCCCGTTGTTGTTCATCGAGTGGTATGAGCTAATAAGAGGATAGGAAATCATAGAGTTCCAAGGGTATGTCCTTGAAGAACAATACTGTTATATTGACTTTTTCTACTGTAAGAGCTAACTTTTTCAAGCATATGAAGATGAGTATTTATACTGTTTTTGTATTATGAAGAAATGCACAAATACGTATGTTTCAGCAAGTTAATGATTTACTGCTGGAATAGAAGTTATTTGTCCACTCGAGTTTACAAACATTTCAAGATAACGGATTTTGCAGTTGTAGTACAAATCGTAAAATAAAATGTGCCGATATCATGGAATAGCGCTCTATTTGATGAGCCGATGTCCTTAGGATATTGTCAAGTAAGTGAATGTATAGTTAACCTTACTTATATGGTTGGAACTTGTATAGGAAAACATGAAACTGCTGGTCATATTACTCAGAACTGGCCATAAGCCAATATTTCTTATAAAATTCCATTATGCAAAAACAATATCATACATCTATATTACAAATTTTGAGTTCAAATGAGGCTCTTTACACTTGACAAAAAACCATACAACACAGAATCATTTTATACAAAATTTGGCTCCATCTTCAACATAAAACCCAGATTGGGTTGTCTCAAATCAATCAGCAGGAGATGATTTCGTTGAACACAAACCCGATTGGTTGCTCAAATCAAGCAGTAGGGGACGGATTTTTCTTGAACAAGGCATATGCATCACTATATATGGCTATCACATTTGCAAAGACAGCCAAACCAATCATCAAAACAGCCAACATCTTATCTCTTCTCGTAGCGATTCCATGAACATCTCTAAAAACACACAAAACACATCAATTAATAAACCAACTCTCAATAACACCGAACATACATCTATATAGACAAAAAGAGATCATTACGTACTTTACAGCAATTGAAGTAGGGAAAATAAACCCAATGCAAATAGCAGCAGTTGCTCCTGTAAACTGGAAAGCATCCCAAGCACTTGGTATGAAATTAGCACCCAAGTATATAACCAAAAGTAAACCTGCACTAATGATAGCAAATCGCTTCAGTCCACTGATGACGTTGTTGGACAAATCCAACAATTGAAGCTTAGAAAGATTAGCAAATTCATTTGGTATAATTCCATTAATGTGATTATGACCAAGATTAATCTTTTCAAGATTACTCATCTTGCTCAATGAAGTTGGAATCTTTCCACTGAGGAAATTATGATCAAGAGTCAAAGATGTGAGTTGACCAAATTTCCAAGATCTTGTTTAATAGTTTGGAGAGCTGAATAATCGCCAAGGGTAACCGTTATCACCTCCTCGTTGTCGGATTTACTTGAAACAATATGAGAACAAAAAAGAATTACTAGAATGGTAAGCAAAAAAAGTGCATTTTGAAATGAATAACTTCGCCACTGTGTCTGAAAATGACTACTAAAGGCATTTTTTGTTTCCATCAAGCAACAAACTGTAGATCAACAAAAATGAACTGGGTTATGATTAGTGATTCGAAAGAGAAATGGGTTTTGCTTGATTCTTGATAAAGTACAGATCTGGGTTTTGGAGTGATGGTGATATATATATAGTTGGGAGAGAGATGCTACAGTGAATGACGAAAATACCCTCACTATTAGCCAACTTAACGCCTTGACCAAACGGACGTTTGGTCAAGGGACCATATGTGTTAGTAGTTTCTGAGTTAGGGACTGAGAGTGCAAAAAAAAAGTCAAGGGACCATACGTGAAAGTTAACGCCAACCACAAGGACCATCCGTGTAATTTACTCAAAGATATATGTGTATTTCATATGAAGACAACACGTGATGAGCTATTAATTCAATTGGGTAGAACGTGTGGCGTACTAAAAATAAAGAAGATATTCATTGATGGCACGTGAACTTCATCAGCCTAAATTAAATCATAGTGGCGCGTGGCCCTCTGCCACACTCACTCTCACATCCACTATCATCTGTCAACCAATTAAAAGGCGACACGTGGCATGGCTTGGAAAAAAATAGCCGACTCCAATTGCTATAAATAGCGCATGATCCGAAGAAGTTTTTAGCAGTAGTTTTTTTAGCAGTAGTTTTTTTTTTAGATACTCTGTAGCTTTTATTTTTTTTCTCTTCAGTATTTTTATTTTTCAGTAGCAGTCTTTAGCTTATAATTCTCTTTTGACATTTATTTTACTAAGTTCAGTTCTTTATGTATTCAAGTATCTTTTAATTTTCTCTTCATTATTTTTCATTTGTACTTCTTTGATTTAGAATAACAGTAGTCACTCTTCAGTTTAATTTTCTGCAACAGTTATTACTTTCAATTTATATTATGTTTTAACTTTATGTTTAGCATTTAATTTCTGTTTGTGATAAAAGAGCTCTTATGATGGTGTAGGTGTAAAATCTTGTTTTACACATTGGTCACACACACTCTTTTACACTTTTACTTTTTATAAAAGTTTATATATTTTTCTTGAACAATAAGCTATTTAATAGCTTGTTCATTTAGATCTAGTCCTTAAACATACCCGATTCGCGTCTATTCTTCGGAGTGGGCAACTTAGCTTCGGGTGGACTTAGATCTAATAGTTTTAGTTATAAAGTTTTAATCTTTTTACTTTTTAAACTACTTTTTAGCTTATTTCATATAATAGTATTGCTTATTATTGTTTATTATTGCTAACCTTTAATAAAGTTCTTGTTTTTCTTTGATCTCTTATCTTTCGCGACCTAAGGCGAGGAGCTTAAGGGTCTTATAAGCATAAAAATCATTAAAATTTACAACTTTAATAACTTTTATTAAGTTATCTAGTTAATAAAGCCTTAAACTTTATTAACTATATAGTAAAATTAACGTTAACAAAGAAATAAACTTTAATCATTTATTTGATTTATAAGATCGGGTGGTTATTCTCTCGTATAAATCACCGGGTCTTAATCTCATTCCTTTTTATCATTTTTTAGTTTAAATATCTAGTTTAAGATTATGTTTACTATTGTAGAATTAATTGTTTTTAGTTTAATTATTGCTTCATAAGTCGCTTTTAATTTATGTTCACATATTTTAGCGTAAAAATCCAAAATATCCCTTTTCACTATTTATCATACAATCACGACTTGAATTCACGAAATTCCATTCAATCCTTCGTTGGGGATAACGACCCGGGATTACAACTTGCCTTGTATTCCTTGGAAATATTTATATGTTGATTTTCGCGAATCACCCATCATCGAATGATTATTCCTGAATTAGACATAGGTGATCAGGCTATGTATAATTAAGGAGTAGCGACGCAATGCTCGGACTAGTCAACTCGTATGATGTTCGGCGTTTTAAGAAAACTTTATTTTGGTTATAGTTGCGATTTTTATTTTAGAAAAACCGGCATTCTCTATAACATCAAGCTCTGATACCAATCTGTAACACCCCGCTAAAGCGGAAACATGGGATGTAACGAGTAAAGGCACAAGCACCAGATAATAGAACATGCCATCATTAATTAAGTCAAATAGTACAACATTACAACAATGTTTTGGCCGACATCGGCAAATAAAAATAAGTTTTATTTCTTGAAAGATATTTTCTTGACAACTTAATGAAAGCAAAGATGACATGTGAAGACCCTTTATGTTAATGCCTTCATAAAAACGCTTACTGACGATCACCTGAAATGCATGAGAAAACGGGTCAACTATGAAAATAGTTGGTGAGTACACAAGTTTTATATAATAAGAAAAATCTTTATCTTTAGAGAAAGTCTTCATGGCAAACATCCTGTCAACTCATCTTGTTACAAGTCTTAGTCCCGCCCATACAAGACTTGTAACATACGAGTTCACATACATTTCCATAATAAAAATAAGTCTAAAGTCTAAGAGAAAAAGGTCCACAAGGCAAAGATAATGTCAAACCACTCAGTTACATGTCCCGCCCATACAAGACATTGTAACATGTGTTTTCACAAACCATTGCATAGAAGATTGTACATTTTATAGTCAAGCACATATGGTTAACAAGTTCACATTAAAAGCACCATGTATATAATAAATCAAGAACGCTCCGTCGACAGGGGAGACTTTATATTGCCGCTCCGTTCACATAGAGAGACTTTATATTTCCGCTCCGTTCACATAGGGAGACTTTGTATTTAGTGCGTACAACACGTTAATTTCAAAACAAGTCATATGTTCATAATTAGGTTCACGAGTTAAAGTCGAGTTCAAAA
Organism: Artemisia tridentata subsp. tridentata; assembly: GCA_021014915.2. Taxonomy (NCBI): domain Eukaryota; kingdom Viridiplantae; phylum Streptophyta; class Magnoliopsida; order Asterales; family Asteraceae; genus Artemisia; species Artemisia tridentata. Next base: position 82,262,944 of record CP139502.1, on the reverse strand, counting down.
GTTCAAGTCAAGTTCAGGAGTTCAAAACAAGTTATAAGGTCAAGACAAGTCAAAAGGGTTCAAAATAAGTTAAAGGGTTCCAACCAAGTCATACAAGTTCAAAATAGTCCAAGGGTTCAAAATCAAGTCAAAGGGTTCGAATAATAGTGTTCATAAAATAATAATCAATTTAGTTCAAGTATAAATCATGCATTCCACCCCAAAAATATAGTGAAAAATAGTAAAAGAGGGGTTGTGATTACTCACCAATAATGAAGTAGTGATGGTGATCAGAATATAAGTACGACGGAAAAGCCGCGAAAACCACTAAGGACCAAGACTATAACCAAACGAATGATGCAAGATTTGGGGCTTGAAAAACTTGATGAATGATGGTGTTGAGCTGGTTATTTTCGGCAGCAAAGGGTTGGAGAAGGAGAAGATGAAGTTGGATAGTTTTGCTAGATTTGCATGTGTGAGATAGAGTGATGAGTTTTTATTGAAAAATGAAATTAAAAGTGTAAAGTGTGGTATATAGGGGGGGGGCGGTTTTGTGAGGGTTCCAAGGGGGAATACTTTTATTATTTTGTAAAATACATTATATACATGTTTTATACAAGTATCATAAGTCACGGAGTGAGTTTGAAGGCCAACGGGGCTAAACCGGTAACGTTTTATGCATAGTTTGTGAAAATAAATGTCATAAAGATACTATTTCCATAAAAATGTTAAATGTAACTTAAAATGACCTAATTTGATGTTTCATATATTTCTCGAGCCTTTCGGAGTGTTATAGTGTCGTTAAAGCTTAAACCGCGAGCCGAAAACGCGTAAAATGTAAAAAGTGCAAAGTTTACGTAATAATGGAAAAATAACAATATGACTTTTGAAATATGTATAAAGTGAAATAAAAATGCCTAAAACATGTAGACTGAGCATAGTCTAGAGTCGGTTCCAGTTAATTGTTCATTTAACGATGTACGCGAGCTAACCTCACAAGTTACTCTTAAAAGTCAATATCCGCGAAATTAAATAATAAGTGAAAGAAAGTGGTTAAATAATGACCCAGAAAATATGAATTGTTATAGTAGGTTTGCAACCAAGCATGCCAAACTCACTTAACAAATCTAAACAATACTTTCTTTGGTTTAAACACATTCCTTTATCAGTATCAACAACTTCAATACCAAGAAAATACTGCAGTTTTCCTAAATCTTTAATCATGAACTTAGTTTTAAGAAAACTTTTGAATTTTTCAGTTTCAGCAATATTATTTCCAGTAATGATAATATCATCCACATAAACAAGCAATGCAATAAACACACCATCATTAGACTTAGTATATAAAGAATAATCACTTTTACTTTGACTAAATCCATTTTCAATATGAGCAGAGGTGAGTTTAGCATTCCATTGCCTAGGGGCTTGTTTCAAACCATATAATGACTTTTTAAGTATGCACACTCTGTTATCAGCATCAGGAAAGAATCCTTCAGGTAATTTCATGTACACAGTTTCATTAAGATCACCATATAAAAAGGCATTATTAACATCTAATTGGAAAATAGGCCAATCATTTTGAACAGCAATGTTAAGTAAGAATATAACATTGACCATTTTAACAACTGGAGAAAAAGTCTCCTCATAGTTAACACCCTCTTTCTGATTAAAACCTCTACCAATAACTCTAGCCTTGTATCTATCTATTTCTCCATCAGACTTATATGTAATTTTAAACACACATTTACTTCCTATAGCTTTTCTATCAGGAGGTAAAACAATAATCTCAAAAGTATCATTTCTATATAAAGCTTCTATCTCATTATTCATAGCATCAGTCCATTGTGCAGATTTAGAAGCTTCAAAATAACTTTTTGGTTCATGATTTTTGTTAAGTTGCACAGTAAAACAAAGATTTCTAGAGTTAAGTTTAGAATAATTAACAAACTTTTCAATACCATACTTAACTTTAGACTCAACAACAAAATCATTGTAGTTTTGAGGAAAAACAGAAGGCCTGGAAGACCTTCTCAAAGGTACAGCTTCCTGAACTGGAGAATTTGAATCTTGATTCAAATTACCCTCATAATTAATATTTTCTTCAAGTGTAGCAACCATCTCATCCTTATCAGCAAAAGGACTTTCACTGGTTTGTATATCATCTTCTGTTTTACCATCAGAAGAATCAGTTATACCAATGTCAAGAACTCTACCAGATAAAGGAGAGTAGTTGCCTTCACTTGGTGACATACTGTCACTATTCAGTTTAGGGTCTACTCTCTTTTCATCATTGGGTAGCTCAGGGGTTTCAATATCAAAAAAGTTCAAATGATTTAAGTCTTGGAAAACATTTTCAGAAACATTTTTGTTCTTATTAGCAACTTTTTCCTTAAAAGGAAAAATAGACTCAAAAAAATTGACATCCCTTGAAAAAATGAACTGATGCTTGTCAAGACTATATAACCTATATCCCTTTTTAGAATTAGAATACCCCATCATCACACATTTCTTAGATCTACTACTTAACTTGTCATTATTATTAACAATAGTAGCAAAGCACAAACAACCAAACATTCTTAAATCAGATAAAGTAGGCCTTTTTTTATATATCATTTCATAAGGAGATTTCCCATTAAGCACAGAAGAAGGCAATCTGTTAATAAGAAAAGTGGCAGTAAGAATACATTCAGTCTAAAATCTAAGAGGAATTCCCCCCCTGAAACAGAAGGGATCTAGCCACATTCAAAAGATGCCTATGTTTCCTTTTTGCAATGCCATTTTGTTGTGGAGTATATGCACAAGAGGTCTGATGGGTAATTCCCTTTTCATTACAAAACTTAGTAAATGTCTGATTTACAAATTCAGTTCCATTATCACTTCTAAAACTTTTAATTTTCTTTTTAAACTGAGTCTCAATCAGATTATAGTAAACAGTGATATAATGAACTACTTCATCTTTGGTTTTGATAAGATATACCCAAACAGCTCTTGTGAAGTCATCCACAATAGTCAAAAAATATTTGTAACCTTCTCTACTAGCAACCTTATAAGGTCCCCAAAGGTCTAAATGCACAAGATCTCCTAAAGTAGAAGTAGTATGATCACTTAAAGAAAAAAGGTTCTCTAGTTTGTTTAGCCCTTTGACAGATTTCACAAACTATGTTTTTATCCTTAAAATCAAACTGTAAATCATTTTTTAAAACATTTAGAACAGGGTCTGCAGGATGACCAAGCCTGTAGTGCCAGTCATATTGAGAAAGACAAGTTTTGAAAACAGAAGTATCAATTTTATATGAAATACCTCCATTATTGAAATAATACAATCCACCACATTGATTACCAGTCCCCAGAACATTTTTCAGTTCCAAATCCTTATTCAAAAAATAGCATTTGCTCTTATCAAAGGAAACCAAGATTTTATTATCCTTAGCAAGTTTATGAACAAAAATTAATGTAACACAATACTCAGGTATAACCAACACATCATACAGAATCAAAGATTCAGTTAATTTGAGATTTCCAATTTTAGAAATAAAAGCCTCAGTCCCATTAGGATGTCCAACCTTTATTCTAAGATGGGAAATATCAAAAACATTAACTAAATCTTTATCAGTGTAAGTCATATGCTGATTTGCACCAGAATCCATAATTTTACCATTATAAGTAATTTTAGATTGCATATTACTGTTTGAGCAGAAAAACTTGTGAAAATTTTGATTAAAAATTCTGCTATTGTTAAAATATGTACCTGCCATATTGGCTTGCACATTATTTCCATTGAGAGAGTTTTCTTTGATGAGAGAAATGAGAGTATTCAATTGTTCATCTGTAAAACCAGAAGATGAACTAGACCCAACATTATTTCCAACAGAGTTGTTATTAGAAAATTTCTTGTTGTTATTTTGAAATCTGTTATTGTTAACCTTTTTCCAAAATTAGGAGGATAACCAATCAATTTAAAACATCTTTCTTGAGTATGTCCATTAAAACCACAGTTTTCACAAACACCAACAGAACCAGAACCAGTATTTCTCCTATTATTAGTCACTCTATTAAAATTAGCAGTATGATTATTAGACTGATTATTATGTTGATTAACAAGTCTAGTAACAGGTTGATTAACAACTTTAGTAGCAAAAGCAGAATTATGATTTCTACTAGAACTACCAGAAACAACTTTTCTATGTGACTCCTCACTACTAATGATAGCATAAGCACCTTTAACATCAGGTAATGGATCTCTAGATAAGATATTACTTCTTATTTGCATGTAAGTATCATCCAAACCCATTAAAAATTGCATTAGTTTCATAAGTTGATTATGCTTTTTAAAATCATCAGTAGCATGACAAGTACATCTAGGTAACTGAACCATAGCATCAAAATGTTTCCATAAAGTAGACAACTTATTAAAGTATTCAGCAATAGTGGTTCCATTCTGAGTTAAAGAGTTAATTTTATGATGCAAGTTAAAAGTCACAGAACCATCAACTTTGTTAAAAGTTTCTTTCAATTCATTCCAAACATCTGAAGCTCTTTTAGAAAAGATTTGACCCAGAATCAACTCTTCAGATATTGAGTGTAAGATCCAACCCAAAACAACAGCATTGACCTTGTCCCATTGTCTACCCAAAACCTCATCAGTATTAGACCTTCTGCATGTGCCATCAATAAAACCAATTTTATTTTTACCCTCAAGGGCTAAAAGCATAGCACATGACCAAACATTATAGTTTTCAGTCCCTTTTAATTTTATAGAAACAACAGTTAATGAAGCTGAGTCATTAGGATGTAAATGTAATGGGTGACTTAAATCCAATTTACTTATTAGAGTAACAGGTTCAATAAAATCATCATCATCATCATCTGAATGATGAACAGAAGCAGGTGGAGTATTACCATGAATAGACCCAGGGGGTGTATTACCATGGAGAGACATGATTACAAACAATCAAACAATAAAAACTAGCAGAAAAGAAAACAAACACACAAGAAATGAGAGAAAGTAGTTCCCAGGCTTTCCTTGCCACTAAAGTGGTAGGTCAAGGGCGGACACAAGCACAACAATACAAAAAAAAAAAATAAAGAACAGATAGCACACAAAGAACACAAAATCTCAACAACCAACAATCTCAACTTTCAATAATCCCAATCCTATCCTCCAGCAATCTAAGCAAGAAAATAAAGACAGAAATTAAAAGAAAAGGTGTGAGAGGTGTTACAGTGCACACAAAAGTAACAGTAGCGGAATACCAGACCTACTACACCCTTGATTCACTTGGTCAAGGGATATAGCAGATTCACAATCAATACCAAGATCCAAGAAACAAGAACCTCGAAACCCTAATTTCTCAAAATTAGGGTAAATAACCGGAACCACCTCCAATCGAATCAGTAACACCAGATCTATCGATTAAACACACTTAATCGATCGCATGAACCTTTTATTATAAAAAGCCCTAAATTACCCAAACCCTAATTTTTTCAAAAATTAGGTGTTTTTAAAAAAACTTTAAGATCTAAATGATTTAATAACAGATCTATCAATTAACACAAGTTTATTGAAAGAAAAACAAAGTAATAGTAAAACCCCCAAATTTATCGAAACCCTAATTTTTTTTAAATCAATTTTAGAGCAAGACAAATCGTGCCCGCTCTCATACCATGTAGAAAAACACAATCTAAAGATTCTTTTATTAACAAGAAACCAAAGTAGTACAAACTGTTCTCAAACAGAATCAATCAACCAATACAGAACTCACTTGATCTCAATCAAGTTTCCAGAATCAACACAGAAACAAGATAAAAAGTGAAATATGATCAAGATGATCAATAATACAGATTTAGGGTTTGTGGGAGAGAGTATTTCTTGTGAAAGAGAAAATCGTTCAACATAATGAAGGAATAAGCAAAGATTGCAGCTTATATACTCTCAGCAATAAGAGTTGAAATATTGCATCTTCTAGTCCCTTGTACATTTTCATAAAGGCCCTTCCGTGTTCTTTCATTATTTCTACTGCCTCATATCTTTCAATCTTTTAACACTTCAAGCAATCTAACTCACATTACATCCAAAGGACCATATCTGAAATATAAAATAACCACAATAAGTCCCTAAGGTTAAACTAGATAGCATATTAGGTCCTTATTTCTCAACAATAAGCCACTTGTTAATATGTTAAAGATTTCATAAACCCTTGATGCAATATTCTAAAATGTGAATTTCAAACACCCAACTTAGGCTTACTTTGCAATAATGAAAATTCAAATTAAGCTCCTGAAGTTTTAGAAGACTTGAAAGCAGAAAGATGCTTTGAACTTGAGATCTCGCTCCATCGCAAACAATTATCCCATTGCATAGATAATATTTTGAGATTTTTAAATTCTGCAATTTCGACGAGTTTCACTTGTGTTGCAGTATCGTAACCAGTGATTTTCAGATTCTCAAGTAAGGGACACCAAGCGATAAACTCCACACATGTTCAACCTTCAAATGTTACATTAAACAAATCTAGGCTCAGCAGATTTGGTAAACCATGAAAACTAGATGGAGGATGTAAATGGCAGCCATGAAGCGTCAAATGTTTCAACTCCATACAAGAGTAAATCTGGGATGGTGACTTAAGTAGGTTAAATGGGCAATAATATCTATTTTTAAGAGTGAGGTCCCTTATTCCTTTTCTAGACAAGTACAGAACCCAATTATTAACATCCTCTATATCCAATATTTGGTGACCCTCTATACGATGATCTAAATAGAGGACGAACTTTGTTATGGGGCCTCTAATAAGAAAGGGAAGTAAAGAAATATTTCTCTTATGGTGTTCAATTGGTAAGTGCTGACAGGACTTTCTATCAAAGAGGATGCCGGCGATATTTTTCCATTTAAACCTCGACTTTTTTCTCAAGTTTCTTGACATATAAGTCTTCTTTTCTTGTTTACGTACTAAAGACCGAAAGAAGTTCTCATCAAGTATGAGTTGAGTGAGCATAGTCCACTTAAACCTCCAGTTTCTTGCCAAGATACTAGTCCTCGCCGCTTCGTCAATTGGCAAACGATTCAAAATATTAGTTATGACGTCTTCTGGCATGATGCTAATTAAATCTTGTGGTTCCATTATACTACAATGAGATCAAGACAATTATAATTCTGCGGAATAGTAAATTAATGAATTATAATGACTTGACATTCAAATACCATATTTCTTAGTTACACACATAGGAGGTGTTTGGTAGTGTTTATTTGCTCTGCTTATCTTTTCATGATCTTTTTGTATATCCACTTATCTGCTAATTCAGTTTCAGATACATTCTTATTTTTATAGTGTTTATTTATGATGAAATTTAAATTACAAGTCAGCAAATCCAATCACTATATCTTGACACACAAGGGCTTGTTTACTAAATTAAGTGGTTTGGAAAGAGAGAGTCTTAATTAGGCCATGTTTACTTTTTTCTGTATGTGGAGGATTTGTGGGGTCCACAAATTTTATATTATTTGTTTTGTCAAATGGGGTCCACTAAACCTTTGTTGCGTCTGTGTACAAAAGGCACAAAAAATGAGAGTCCTCCACAGTCAGACGTATTAACAAGTGGTGGGACCCATATGTCCCTTAGCTAACAATAAAAGTAAACAGCCCCTTAATTAGACTCTTAAAGGGGAGAGTAAGATTTTGGTGAGTCTCCTAATGAAAATGGACTAAGGGTTTTTGGCCCACATTTTTGGGCACTAAGAGGAAAAAAGCAACTTATAAACAAAAAAGCAATCACAAACACGCATAAGCAACTTATACTCTTAAGCTACTTATATGCGAGTTATAAGCATAAGCATATAGAAAAAAGCAATCCTCGCAAATTCCATTTGGGCCAAACTAGTTGTTAAGCTAATTATACTTGCTAAAGGATAAGTGAATTAAAATTCAACTAACAAGAGTGGATCAGGGTAACCTTTTACTAAAAAAGTTTGTTCTTAAATCTGAAAAAATGTATAAGTTACTAACAATGTACTGAACAAAAAATCACCAGAGACAGATATATATAAAAGCTCATTTGAGAAGTAACAAGGCTTCACCAGCTTATGAAGTTAACATATAAAATTAAACAAACAGTAATTATATAAACATTTCATTTATTAAAATTGAAAGAAATCGTAACCTTAAAAGTTAAAACTGTCTTGTGTGACTGTGAGTGACTGCAATGTAAGTTAAATATCTATCAATTTAATAAGAAGAACTCCCTCCGTCCTAAAATTATTGTCCCATAACAAAATGCACATTCTTTTAGAAAAACATCACTATCACTACTTTATCTCTCTTACTTTTTTGCCAAATGACAAGTTTACCCTTAACCAATTAATTAATACTTCATTAAAGTTTGTAATATTAATTTCAACCAAGGGTAATATAGTAAACTTACCAAACTCCACTACCTATTCACTTTCCATTTTTTGTATGAGACAATAATTTTGGGACGCCCGAAATAGAAAAATGGGACAATAAAATTGGGACGGAAGGAGTATCTATCAATTTAATAAGAAGAAAGCATGGCAAGAAGTAGTATATTTGTCTCTACACTCAAACTCCTTGAAATGAAAACCCATACAGGGAGTTTTGGGATCACTTTATCACGTAACCTTGCAGTACTAGCTAAGTTCATAGGCTACTCATTTAGAGTATATGTTGAGCTGGAATCCCATATAATTGGCTGATTTATATTAAAGCATCATGTGCTGCAAAATTTAAAAAAGGGTGTCACAAAGAAAACAATAACGTGCACGACTACATATCACGTATATATTTTTGTCGGATTTCTTCCTTTTCCATGTTGATGATGAAGACATCCTCATCCGATAACCCCGCGGTGCTAGTGCCGGGAAACCTTATTTCTTCCAACCTCATTATTGTCGTGTTTATCGCTTTAGTCATCGCGAACATCTCTTGAGCAGCTTCCCATTTGAATCTTAATTCATTTTGTACAATCTCCCCAAAATCTTGCGGGTTACTCCCCGTGATGCCCGATGTAGTCTCTAATTTAGTTTTTTTTTCACTGCAGGTGGTTTGCCGGGGGACGTGGTCTCGGATCATCTCCAAATAGCTCAGAAAATCCGGTGTCATCAACCGGATCAACAGGTTCGGCCGCATCCCACTTGGGGTGTTTTCTCAATATTCCCCGTAGCCCTTCTTAAGTAAAGTTTTTTTTTTTTTTTTTTTTTTTTTTTTTTCCTTTTGTCTCTTCACGAAATGTAGTCCTACAACGCCTTAAAAGATCAACCTCGTTTTCTCCACTTCTACTCAAACGTTTTAACGTTTGTAGATAGAGTTGAACTTTTGGCAATTATCGTTCAACGTTGCCCACTTCCCCGTCAACATATCCTCTGTACGTTTATGTAGAGAGGTTTTTTTGAACTCACTAAGAACCCGGAACCAAAATGATAGCTCATCTTGGTCATTTCCAATTGGGTTATCCTCGGAAACAGCAACATAACACTCGGCTAATAATAGTTCCTCTTGGGGCATTCAACGAGTGTTTATCTTTAAGGATCCATCGGTTGTTGTTGCGGTGGTGGTGGTGGTTGGTTTTTGGCGGGTCTTTTTCCTTTTCTTCACGTCTTTTCGGTTTCTTGGGTTTCTTGTGGTGCTTGTTCGGGTTGGGGTTGTGGTGGTGGTGGTTGTGGTTGTGGTTGTGTTTGTTGTGGTGGAAAGAATTATGGTGGATGTTGTTAAAGATGTTGAAATTGTTGTTGAAGTAGTTGTTGTTGTTTAGATAACATTGCTCGGGTGTGTATGTTGGCATAGTATATTGGCTACCAAACGGAGCAAATTGGGGTTGTGAAGATATTGAGTTTGCGGATTAAGGTATAGCGGGGTTTGACGAAGATGATGAGTTTGGATGTTGCTGACATCCCGAGAAGGTTATTGATAAAAGCATCATTTGGATGACTCATTTTATGATATAGAAGAAATGGAAGTGAGATATTAGTTTGTGTGTAAAAATGTTTGTGTAAAAGGGTTTATTCAATAAAGTGTATAGTTTTTTATTTTTATTTAAAAAAAATGTAAGAAAGTAACCGTTGAAGGGTTCAAACAGTCAAAAATGGAACGTTCCCTTTCATTTGGCGCAAGTCGGTGGCTTCACTCGCACGATGGCGCAAAGGGAGAGCAGTATGGTGGCGCAGGCTTGGCGCCGTGCCATGTCTGAATGACGCTGCGCTTTCGTGATTGCACCTAATGCTCTTATAACAAGTAAAGAAATTTAAATTGAAAGGGTTGTTTGGTTAAAGTAGGTTTAACAATTGATGGGTTGTTGGAAGTTGGAACTTGGATATGATAAATGTTTAGTCTCTTTCTTTACTTAAAGTTATTGAGTTTTAGGGTCTGTTTGTTTTGTGGTATTCGGTTTCAACCAGCGAATTGAAAGTAAAAGTAGATGTTTGTTTCTTGGTATTTTGAATTGGATTTTGGTTTGACACCATGACAACTGATACTACATATATCTACTCGGTAAGTTTCTGGGGTGCATTTGTTTTGTATGAGGGTTTAGATTTAGATTTGGTTTAAGATTTGGTGTTAAGAGTATATGATTATTAATAAGGTGTACAAGTATATAAATTTGTATTTTGATTTAGTATTATTTTAAGATAACTACAATTTTGGTCCTTGTGGTTTACCGGGTATAACGATTTTGGTCCAATAGTTTCAAACGTAACGGGTTTAGTCCATTTTCGCTGACCCGTAACGGGTCTGATCCAAATTTATGTTGACTGTTAGTTTGACTAACTTTGAGCGTTAAATCTGAAGGCATTTTGGTCTTTCACTCAATCACTCACTCCCCTCTGAATTATTTTATTTATATAGTACTTTGAACAAAATTAAACTCATCTTTGGTCAACCAAAATTGGACCAATTCATCTACAAACAGTCAACCAAAATTAAACTCATCTACAAAAAAAATCCAATCACTAACACCATCCTCGCCACCACAGAGCTGTTAAAAATGAACTGCTACATCTTACTAAAATGAAACTTATATGTGACATGATAAGTGCAGTGACATTGGTTACTAATATATCAAATCTCGCTAACTACAACTTCAAGTTATTTACAATCAAACCACCACTTCATTTCCACCCAAAGTCAACATCATCAATACCATTAACACAAAAAAAATCCATGAAACAACTTTGACTTGTACAAAAACCAACATAACAGGAGGCAAAACAACCTCCCTCGTAACATCTCTCCATCTTTTACAAACACACCCACACGCCACCACGTCTCTTCTCACAGGCCACGTGTCATCACATCTCTCGACTCGTTTCATTATCTCAACTAAAAGCTCAAGCAGCATGTTTGACCAGTGACTTGTTCCTTCATTTTCATCATCATTCGATGATGTTTGTGTAAGGAGAGATGGTGTCATGGTGGTTATCTCTTGTGGTTCGGATTTATACTCACATCAGTATACTCAAACAGATAAATCATTTCATGGTTCGGATTATTAATGACATGGGTTTGTTTAACATCGGTGTTACCCACCTTTGGTACTCTCGGATGTGGACGAATCTTGGTCGGAAAATTATGTGGTGGCGCGTGGTGATGTTGGAAGGAAGGTTTTGAGCGCGTACAGTAGGGAAAAACCACAAGGAGATTAAAAGACGAGGTTTGGTGGTGGTGGTGTAAGAAAAAGAATGGCGGTGAGGGCTTGTGGTGTTGGCCGGAAGTTCGCCGGAGGAGATGAGAGGGAAGAGAGAAGATGGGGCAGTGAAGGTGAAGAAAAAATAATAATAACCCTAAATGAGTTATTAATAATAATAATAATAAAGGAAAGGGGCATTTTAGTCAATGTATATCATCATCAGAGGGGTATTCTAGTCATTTCATGTTTTTTAACGAGTCAAACTAACAGTCAACATAAATTTGGACCAAACCCGTTACGGGTCAGTGAAAATGGACTAAACCCGTTACGTTTGAAACTATTGGACCAAAATCGTTATACCCGGTAAACCACGAGGACCAAAAATGTAGTTAACTCTGTATTTTGATTTATTATTATTTTAAGATAAAAAGTGAGTGAAAGATAAATCCCACTATGTGATGTGGTTGAAAATACTAATAACAGCTCATATTTCGAGACATATATTTGTGTTACTACACCCATCCATCGGGTAGGGATTTACGAACCCATGGGCCATGACAGAGTATTGTGGCCTCACTCAAATCCATTCCTTGCATATCAAACAAATAAATCAGATTAAGTCCATTCCTTTAATCCAAAAATTATACTAGTAATAACAAACGGACCCCTAGTTTTAACTGGTATATTCTCGCATTGAATTACTTATCATAATATAAGAACAAACGCCAAAAGTTAAAAAGGGATTTCAAACAAATATAAGTGATGATGCACCACAAAAAGTACCAAACGAAAAACAATTTTCAACTCAGGCTGAGATGGGTTTCTGGTTGGTCTGATAAGCGGACATGATCAAATGATATGCAACTTGACAGACAACCAAATAGCCAATTCAAGAAATTGACAAAATTAACAGACAAATGCAAATAAGCCAAAACTCAGAAGCAACAAAAGTTAACCGAGAAAAAGATCTCATTATGCATCAAAATTTATAAGTACAGAATACAGCAGAAATCAGTATATAGTAGTACTAATGTAAAAGTCACACCCAAAAAATTCTAATTCTAAAAATACATCTGCAAATTCCAAAAAGCAAACAGGGAGTTAACTAACCAGACTACCCAAATGTACAGATTACAAGAAAAACATCCAGCAATTTACTAAATTTACCTAGACATAACTAGGTTTGTTAGGGGAGAAGCAGTTGGAAGCATAACATCGCTTTTTCTTGGTTGACCAATTCCATGTCAAACGAGTGAGCAGATCCTCTTTGGATTGATGCTCAACCATTTCAAGTTCTCTTTTTTCTAGTACATTGTCTTTACGCCCTGAGCTTAGGCTAGATATGTTCTCCTGGGATTGGATTGTCTCAGTGGCAGAAGCAATTGGACCAACAAGATCCGGTCTGCTTTTCATTTGTTTCCACTCGTTACCCAACCATTCTTCAGAATATCTCAAATCCTTGCACCCCATAATTGATTTTTGTTTTTCCCCTGAAAACAAGACAAAAAACGAAGTTAGCTAACATAAGAGATATCATAAAGACACGTAATTATCATCCTTCACAAACCTGGAAAGTATACATGAATCTTATCATCAGATTCTTTATGAACCACAATCCCTTCACACCATCCATCATGCAACCATGCATCCACAATGCAACCAGCGTCAAGTAATGATACAGCACTCTTGTTGGGCAATCGAGATGGTCTTATCTTCATCCTTCCAGAATGCCGGATACCTAGCTGATCATCATCAGCAACTCTTGTTGACAAAATCCATTCCTACAACAAATTAGAAAATTTAGGCAAATTGAACAAGCTGGATATCTAGAATAATGTGAAGATAATCAAAATCAGTCATCACCTCAAGATTCACAGATTCATCCTCCGCATCTTTGATATCTTGATACCTTACTTTGAGTTTATCCTTGTTTTTCTTAATAACCATACCTCTAAACCACATACCTCTTATCCCACTATCTTGTGACAGCAATTCTATTTCAGAACCTTTTGTGTACTCATGCTTATATTCAGTAACAAAATCTTCGGCTACATTGTTGTTTTGCGCACTAGATTTGGGATAGAGAGGGCCACACAATCCAGAACTATCTATGTGGTCCACAAATCTTCGCAGTCTCTTTCGGGGTCTGATCCCAATACCATCAGAAACCATGAAACTATGTATGTTTTGGTTCCAGTAACCTTTGACTCGAGTTATGTCAAAGGGCTTAACAACTTCATTATCAAACAGATTCAGGCATACATATGGATTCAGCATTGTTTGAACATCCATTTCGAGAAAATTGTCATAGTGTTGAGAACTGAGAACACTGGCTACTCCATCAATGCACTCGATGCTTAGATCTTGTCGAGAAAGTGAAAAGAAAACCTCTCGGCCCTTATAATTTTGAGGAAAATCAAGACCAAGTTCATCAACTTTGTGTAACCATTGTACCACTGCCATTTTGATTCCTTTGTAATCCTCATACAAATCATCCAAGTAAGCAACAAGTCGTTTGCCTCCTTCTGCCAATACATGTACAAAATCTTGAACCTAAACACAAACAAAGAAATCCAAATCGTTACAGAGTACAAAACAACACACTTTTAGATAGGTGCAGCAACCAGCAAATATTAAGACTATCATATGAAGAAGTGCTTACCGATATTTTAACTCCACTACGGCTATAAGCTCCATAATGCTTCCTATATTTCCTGTCAGTCCTGGCAGGACCCACCCACAGAAACTCGGTAGTATGCTGGCTCGTCTTATGCAAATGGGCGTCCTGACAAAACAGCAACTCATAAGGATACTAAAACAACTTAAAACCCTAGATAATGAAGTTTATACAGACATGAACATCAAAATGGAAGGAATACCTTGGTTTTTGCTTGTTTCAACCTCAAGGATGTATCTCCTGCTCGCAGAAGACCTTTGCCAGGTTGGGGTCCCCAAGAAGAAGAGCCATCTAATACCATTTAAAAAAAAACAAAGCAACGATAAATAAATGCAAGTGATGTGTATGCAAAAGTTGTTAATCACATGCTACTAAAAGATCTAAATGGAGCCCACAAAACTGAGATAAAGATGTAACTGCATAAACTTTACTTAGCCTCAATAGTTTGTAGGTCTAATTGGGTATCAGGTTATGAGCCAAAAGATTCCAATTAATTAGAGCAAGAGTGAACATGTCTTGACCTAGTAACCAGGGATTAGAAATTCCGAGGATCTCAACCAGCTCTTGGAATCTGATTGCATGTTTCCTGCAGCCCAGATCATCATCAGTTTTCCATTGGAAAAGAAACATCATTGACGCACTGACTCGCTAGAGCTGAATATGCAGAGAACAAACATCAAATAGACTAAAGTGAAATACAGGCCGATTAACAATGACATAGGGAAGGTGGAAGAAACATGTCTATCTAGCTTATTAACTTCATAATTAGAACAAATAGTAAAATATTATTATTAACAAAAAACTAGATAAGAGATACAAAATTGATGATGCACAAGCACAACTAGGGGTGGAAACGAGCCAAGCCACTCGTGAAAAGCTCGGGATCAGATCGGTAAAAAGTTGGAACAAGCCGAACCTAAATGAGCTCGAGCCCGAGTTCGAGCCTAAGTTTGGGTTCATTTAATAATCGAGCTCGAGCCCGAGCTTTATATATAAAGATCGATTAGGCACGCGAGCCCTAAAAATATATACGTATATATATTGTCTATACATATTACCATGTATAAACGAGCTTAAAAAAATAAACGAGCTCAAGCCTAGTGTGATTAACGAACCTTAATATAAGGCTCGTAACGAGCTTGAGCCCGAGCTCGAGCTTTATATTTATAAACGAGCCGAGCTCGAGCTCTGACAGGCCCGGGCTCGGCTCGGGTCGGGTCATTTCCACCCCTATGCACAACCCCTTGTAACATAGGACCTCGAGGATATGAATCACATCATACAACTTTTAGCTAAACCCATACACCAAAAGGAAGGTAAAAGGGCGGCAGGTTGAAAAGCATTAGGCCTTTTAAAAGACATTTTCCTGAAGAGCCCTAATCCAAAACAAAAGACGTGGAACCCATTTGGTAGTAGGGAAAGCACGCAGGATCCTATCTGATCAATAACATAACCTATAGTATAACCAACTCCTCATATGTTATCCATACTCATGGAGATAGTATGACCCTCGTGAAAACTAAGGGAACTTACGAAAAGGCCTAAATGCCAAATCCATCAACCCACTCAAATAACACAGAGTGTCATATTCCATGCCATGAATTGCAAACGTATCAAAAAGAACACTAACCAGTAACCACTAAAAAAGTTTTGAACTTAATAAAGCTTTCTATATTTCACCTTATAAAAACATAAAGTTTAATAATTTCTCTGCCACAAGAAAAGCTATTCTCAATATGCTCGTTTTTGTTTCACCGCATCTACAGGTACATCTATAACCAAGTTAAATGCCATATTAACTAAAACCACAAAACACAGGTTCAACCGTTCAATTACTAAGAACATAAATCCTAAGCCACCACATTCCGTAAAAAAACTTAAAAATTCAACTAACAATAAATTAAAAAAAATACCATAAACTACCACACCACAACAAACCCAACATATATCAACTTAAAACATATAAAAATCTCATCTTTATCACAGTTAACTAAATGTTTAAACATTCCAGTTTACGGTTTTATTAATTATCGATAAAAACCTTTAACAATGATATAAAAAGTTACCTAAAAATACATCAAAATATTAAAAGAATTCATATTTAGCACCAGAAAACATAAACAAAACACAAAATTTATACCATCTAGTATAAGGGTTTTATCAAAATCTAAGAAAACATTTAACACAGATAAAAATTCACCTAAAAATATACATCAAACGAGTAAAAAAAAAAAAACTTCGTTTTTATATTTTACTACCGAAAGAACATAAATTTGATGCATAAATTTTTTTTTTTTTTCCAAAAATTTAAAAATTTTAATTCAAGGGCTTTATTAACTAACACGGTTTTAACAAGGATAAAAAATTCAACTAAAAAAGATACATAAAAACATTAAAAAAATCATTTTCACCCCTGAAATAACACAAAATTAATTATTTTATATAAAATTTAAATAGAAAAGATACATAAAAACATTAAACAAAATCATTTTCACCCCTAAAATAACAGAAAATTAATTATTTTATATAAAATTTAATTAAAAAAGATACATAAAAACATTAAAAAAAAATAAAAAAAAATCATTTTGACCCCTAAAATGAAATAAAATAAATTAATTTATATAAAAATAATTACCTGTAAGAAGTGAGTTTAGCCAATGAATAACATGAGCCCTTGATTTAAATCTGAAATCATCATTAACCAGACATCGATACCGATACGACGTCGCATGGCCTAATTTAATTTCTTTACCAATAACAACCAAATCAGAGCTCTTATCAATTCTTTTCAGATAAAACCTCACTTCTTTACGTCCGTTAGCGTTTGCGGAGAAGATTTCTTCCCATTTTATAAATGGTTTTCCGGTCGCCGGAGGTCCGGTCATGTTTAATTTGGGGATTTTGAGAGAGGGGGAGATATTAGGGTTTGGTTTTGATTTGGGTGTTTTTTGAATTTAAGTTGTTTATGAGTCTAGTAGGGAGGTAAAGATGAGAGGGGTATTTGTGGGTTTACAAAAATAGAATTATTAAAATATAAAGATGCCAAGTTTTAAAAATAGAATTATTAAAATACTATGTTTTAAAAAAGTTTAATTAAAAAAAGTGAATTAAAAGAAAACGTGAATTAAAAAAAAAAATGAATAAATAAGAAAGACAACATTTATTAGGTAAGCACCAAAATAAAAGTAACCAAATGAACTTTTGTCATTATTAAATATTTATTTGAAAAAAATAGAGTTTTTGTACCACCTAGTTATAATGCTTTACCTTGTATTAAATTATATTGTTTTTTTATGAGTAAAAACATGGATTTGTCCTTATAAATTTCACTCTAATCTTTTTTTTTTTTTTTTTTTGCATCGCATCCTATTTAAAAATATGTAAACCGGTGTCCTTATCGTAATCTGTCATTACTTTTCACGTTAAATCAACATTGTCCTTAACAAACAAGCGTTGCACGTTAATCCTTTACAACTTTAAATTAAAATCAAATTTGTTTTCAAAAAAATCATTTCAAATTTATACCCATTTTATATCAGTTTCGATTTTCTATTTTTCATACTTTTGTCCGTTTTTGAGCTTATCATCCATTATTCGTTTTGTCTGTGTTTTCGTGGGTTTCTTTTATCGTCAAACCTTTGTTTAAAAAAATATTGTCGAAAAAAGTTTTTAATTTATTTCGAATTTAAAATCATCTAAAAAAAATTTTTGATATTTGTTTTTTCTAAAAAATATTCTAATGATTTTTCGAAAAATAATTTCCAAAAATAATAGTTTCAATTTATTTGATATTTTCGATTTTGAAAAAACTATTAAAAAAATATTTATGAAAAAATTATTTCTGAAAAAATTATTTGAAAAAAAATTTTTGTTGCAAAAAATTATTGAAAAAAAAATTTGAATATAAATAATTAAGTCGAAAAAAATATTTTAAAAAATTCATGGAACAGTTGATAATACTAACTTGACGTATAAAATGGACAAGGTGTAAAACAGACTGTAAACGTAAAAAATGGTGAATGATAAAAGTTAAAGTTTAAAAGTATACGCGCAAAACGTGTATACTATCGTGTATAATGTGTATAATGCGTTATAAATGTGGATTTTTTTTGCCAATTTTGGTATATTATAAAGTGATCGTTGTACAAGGCTATTAATTTCAAACGCTTGTTTGGTTTTGATAGTTGACATTAGTTAACGGGAAAGATAATGACATTTAAGTTAAGGACACGGTTTAACATAGTTCAATAGGTTAACGTTCATACAAAAAAATAAGACTCAGAGTGAAATTTCGTAATCCCAGGACGAACATGAATTTACTCTTTATCATTTATTGAGACTTATAATTGGCCCTAAAAAATTTATTTTTTTAAAAAAAATACAGATATCTGGGTTGTTTGCTTATCTTTTTTTAAGGTGACCTAATAAATGTTTATTTTCCTTTTTCTTGTCTTTTTGTCTTTCGTTTTTATTCGCAGTTTTTTTTAATTCTAGTTTTTTAATTCACTTTTTTTCGCTTCATGTTGTTATTTCATCTTTTGTCTATCTTGACTTTTTCGTGTTTCATAGTTTTATTTCTTTTTCCATTTTTGGTTTTCTTCCTTTACATAAGTTTTCGTCATTTCATAGTTTTGTTTTCACTTCCTTTACATTTTAAATATTTCATTTGCTATGTTTGCCAGTTTTCATACGTATTTCTTTCTTAGTTTGTCCATTATTCTTTTTAATCGTTTTGGTTTTTAGTGTTTTATCGCTTATCGTTAGTGCTTTAGTTTCGTGTTATATGAATTTCGTTCGTTTTTAAATGTTTACGAATTGTTCAGAATTTAAACGGGTTTTTGAATATCACAAAATATTAGTATTCCAAGTGGATATCAAAGATATTCTTCAATTCCAGTGTAATATATGTTGAATTCTAAATTACAATAATTTTCTACGTATGGCAAAACTAATTTAATGAAATTTTTAAATTTAAACCAATTTTAAACTAAACTAAATATTCTAATCATTACCTTTAAAAAAAAGTGTACTGTATAATATAATAAACAATTTAATCATTTACAGTCACAAAATGTCATCGTGTCAAAAAGCAAATCTTCCAGGCTACCAAATATTAAATTTTAATTGAATAAGGTGATTGACTACATAGTATTATACATCTGATCTCTTTAATACATTGTGCTTATACAGGTACCCAGCTGCTAATACTCTTTTTTGGCATTTAGCAACGTGAATTTAGTAGTTGAGAATAGTAAAATTTTACCGGAGGTTGGTGCAAGTAGTTTTGTTGAGCCTTTGTCTGTTACTGGCTGTCGTGAGGAGGATGTTAGTCTTCAGAAAGGAATGGGGGCAGGCATGTTAAAAAGGAAGCAGTCGTTCGTTGAAGGTTTTCCTATTGTTGTATGTGGTGAGTCGTGTGATATAGGTGGTTCTGATAGTAGGTCTTCGAAGAAGTATGGTCTTCATGATAAGGCTGGTGAGGTTTCTGTTAGCGGGTTAGACGTGAACGAGGCTACCGGTATTTCTGTAGCCCAAAAAAAAAAGCGAAGATGCAGGGTGTTCTGCTGCTGGGTTTTCTCATGAAGGTTTGTGTACTTCACACTGTACAAACGATGTGCCAAATGTTTTGAAAAGGAAGGAATCATGTGTGGAGCAACCTTAGTTGGAAACTGATTTGAAAAGACGAATGGAAAACCTGGAACAACGTGCACGTGTATGCGATGTGGGTTCCGAGTATGCGGTGCCGTCGCTTAACCTGTTAAAAAGAAAGGGTGTCGGTTTTGAAGAGTGTTCCTCCAACAGTTTGGGTATAAGGTCCGATGACTCTTTGGATTTGGACAGTGGTCTGTACCTTTCTCATACACGTGATGTCAGCGAACCTCATAGGTTGTCTAAAAAAAGAGGTGTTGTTGGTGATGAATGTTTGGTGCAGCATTGCGATAACGGACTGTCACCTGTTGCTGAACCAGTTGATCACCTACAATCCATCACGTTTACACCATCTGTTTATGAACCTGGTACGTCTCACCTTTATGATAAAGGTATGTGATTATTATGATCTTATATTCGATACCTATTTTCTAAAATTTTATTTCTCAAAGCTGATCAACAAATTTG
The DNA here is from genome assembly GCA_021014915.2 of Artemisia tridentata subsp. tridentata. Taxonomy (NCBI): domain Eukaryota; kingdom Viridiplantae; phylum Streptophyta; class Magnoliopsida; order Asterales; family Asteraceae; genus Artemisia; species Artemisia tridentata. The sequence continues at coordinate 82,242,537 of CP139502.1, read as the reverse complement.
ATACTGCTGCAGCACCGTCTAGAGGAACAGTGGTTCTTGATTTCAGTCGGGAACGGTGTGCTCTATTACAGCTGTTGATGGTTATGAGGAGTTTACAACAACCTCTACTAATACGTCCGGTTTCTCCTCATATGAAATGGATTTTCGAGAACCTGTTTCTCAGCCTGGTATTGCTCAATTACCTTCCCAAGGTAATTGTTGAGTGTATAATGATTAGGCCAAGGTTACTAATAAATGATTAGGCCAAGGTTGTGTTGTGATTTATTAAGCTTGCTTTACCATATCAAATTGTTATCCAAATTTCATTAAACTTGCTTTACCGTTTAATGTTTTGACTATAAACTTTGTATTTGAATCTCTTTTGATTTGTTTTCTTAAATTATATTAAGTTGTAGCCATGCTCTATTTGTTAACATTAAACTTCAAAGTCAAACATTACAATATCCTTAAATGGATTTATCTTCAAGTTTTTAACTCCCTTTCTATTGTAACTTATAAATTTTCAAGATCTTAACTTTGTGTAATTTCATTCTTATATAGTGTTTGGGTATCTAATTAATGAAGCTGGTGAGTTGTCATCCTTATTCTCAAGAACAAAAGGATCTTGATTGTGTTTTCAAGATACATGACCAAGGAAATTCATGAAGTCAGGATGTAGGTATGTCTCATGACCCATTTGTTCTCGACTTTCATGTCCTTCACTATGAACTCCTGGATTATACATGTTCCTTGATCAAACCAAATAAGATGATCATGTTTAGCGGTAAGTACACGATAAACTAATAATGGTGTTGTTTATATGCACCGTTTTCATGATATTAATAGATGGAAAATGGGAAGCAATATATACTTGGATGTCATGAGGATTAAATAACAAAATCTTCAAAATGATATATGTTAGGATTAGTTATTCAAAATTTCTTTATAAAACTTTACTCTTTAACGTCAGAATTAGCTATATGCCCATTAGCAAAGTTTTTGGTGTTTAAGATGTTGGTAAGTCTTTACAGTGAAATATGGCATGCCAATAAAACATTACGATATCTTGAAAAGTTCATTAATTTCCTTGGTCATGTATCTGTACTTAACATACAAGTTGATATTGTAATGAATTTTTATGGGTCAATATAACTTGGACGGATGAAAAGACTTAACAACATCTTAACATACATGTTGATCTTGATTGTGCTTTATACGTGTAACATTATTCTACTTGGACGCCAAAGGGACTTTGCAACACATGCTTTCTTTATTTTTTACTTTGTTTCTCACACAATTTATTATGTTGTGGTTACCTATATATAAGTAGGCATTTTATATCCTTGTGAAGTTAAATATAAAGGTTAAAAGTTTGACATCACATGAGCTCCAGCCAGGTCAAGCAATAATCATTGGAGGAATGTTGATATGCAATTTACAAAAAGTTATTTGGTGCTCAAGAAAATCCAACTATGTTGTGCTAAGGGTAGAAAACACTATTTAAGTCGACCAACCATCACGATACGATCCTGTCTTTGAAAACTATAGTTGATTTTTACGTATTTGTGATCAATCTATTTATTCAACTTTATTATTCACACATACCTCTTGCTCCATTGAACATTTTTTTCTCCGTGTTCATTTATGATTGCTTAAGCATTTCATGCTATTTTTTTAAAGTTAGTCTTTTAAGTATTGGTACGTATTTCTTATTATGTAGCAAAGTGGTAGTGTGCCTATTCTTTTTTATGATATATTTAAGGGGTATTTGGATGAGAATGTTTTGCATTTTTAATTTGATTTCTTTCTTTCCTTTTTTTTTTTTTTTTTTTTTTTTTTTTTTTTTTTTTTTTTTTTTTTTAACTTTACATGTACTGTTATCAAGTATCAACAACTTTTTTTTAGTTTGATTTTTTTTCCTTCATATTTAGGTGTTCACGGAATGAACATAGACAGAGTGTTTGACGTTGACTGCATTACTTTGCTCTCCAAGATTATCTACCAGTTAGAGAAGACGATACATTCACATTTATTTTCTCAATAGTTACAAACCAAATTATTTATCGTATCATTGAGACATTACTTATTGTTTCCTTTAAATAATAATGAAACTTATTTGCTTTTTTGTTTGTTAATTTATTTTCACACACAACTTCTTAATGAATAATTTCTTAAAAAACCCCGTGAATCCACGGGTCTATAAACTAGTGTATTATAACATGTAGTTTTTATTTTAGAAGTGTTTTTAAAAATAACATTTATTAGGTAGCTATAGTTATAGATGCTTTTTCTCTTTTACTAAATTATATTTTATTTTTTTAAGAGTAAATTACATGGTTCGTCCCTGTGGTTTAGGGTAAATTTCACTCTAAGTTCCTTTTTTTTTTTTTTTTTTTTTGTTGCATCGTTGATCCCTATTTTGAAACTATGTAACACCGGTGGTCTTATCGTTAACTGTCATTATCTTTTCCGTTAGCAAGTGACAACGTTAGTCCATTAACCAAACAAGCATTTGCAACGTTAATCCTTTTACCAACGGCCGTTTATAATTAACTCAAATTTGGTTTTCTTAAAAAAAAATTCTTTTCTACGATTGTATACGCGATTTTATACACGTTTTCGCCCGTTTTCGTACGTTTTCATACTTTTTAGTCTGTTTTTATACGTTTTCATCCATTTTTATTCGTTTTCATCTGTTTTTATACGTTTTGGTTTGTTTTTCATATGTATTCATACGTTTTTATCCGTTCTTATACCTTTTTTCTAAAAAAATTATTTCGAAAAAAAAATATTTTTCTAAAAAAATTATTTCGAAAAAAAAATTTCTGAAAAAATATTTTTCTAAAAAAAATATTTTTCGAAAAAAAATAATTTCGAAAAAAAAAATATTTTTCTAAAAAAATTATTTCAAAACAAATATTTTTCGAAAAAAAATAATTTCCAAAAAAAAATATTTTCCCAAAAAAATTATTTCGAAAAAAAATATTTTTCGAAAAAATTAATTTCGAAAAAAAAAAATATTTTTCTAAAAAAATTATTTCCGAAAAAAATTATTTTTCGAAAAAATTATTTCGAAAAAAATTATTTAGAAAAAAATTATTTTTTTTTAAAAATTATTTAGAAAAAAAATATTTTTCTAAAAAAATATTTCGAAAAAAAATAATTTCGAAAAAAAATATTTTTCTAAAAAATATCCACGTGGCAACCTGAGTTGGACTAATACACATAAACGTATAAGAACGTATGAATACATATAAAAAACAGACCAAGACGTGTTAAAAAACAGACGTAAACGTATAAAAATGGATGAAAATGTATAAAAACGGACTAAAAAGTATGAAAACGTATGAAAACGGGCGAAAACGTGTATAAAATCGTGTATAAAATTGTGTATAAAATCGCGTATAAAATCGTAGAAAAGAATTTTTTTTTTTAAGAAAACCAAATTTTGAGTTAATTATAAACGGCCGTTAGTAAAAGGACTAACGTTGCAAAACGCTTGTTTGGTTAATGGACTAACGTTGACACTTGCTAACGGAAAGATAATGACAGTTAACGATAAGGACCACGGTGTTACATAGTTTCAAAATAGGGATCAACGATGCAACAAAAAAAAATAGGAACTTAGAGTGAAATTTACCCTAAACCACAGGGACGAACCATGTAATTTACTCTTAAAAAAATAAAATATAATTTAATATAAGAGAAAAAACATCTATAACTATGGCTACCTAATAAATGTTATTTTTAAAACACTTCTAAAATAAAAAATACATGTTATAATACATGACAAAAGTTCATTTGCTTACTCTTATTTTGGTGCTTACCTAATAAATGTTATTTTTCCTTTTCTTGTCTTTTTGTCTTTCTTATTTATTCGCATTTTTTTTAATTCACTTTTTTTTCCGCTTTCATACGTTTTCGTCTATTTTCATACGTTTTCGTCTATTTTCATCTCTTTTTCGTCCGTTTTCATACGTTTTCTTTCGTTTTTGCCCATTTTTGTCCGTTTTCTTACGCTTTCATAAGTTTTCGTCCATTTTCATACGTTTTCGTCCATTTTCAGACTTGTTTTTACGCTTTTCATACGTATTCGTCCATTTTCTTATGTTTTCGCCCGTTTTCATACGTTTTCGTCCGTTTTCTTACGTTTTGTCCATTATTCATCCGTTTTTATACATTTTCGTCCATTTTCATACGTGTTTTTACGCTTTCATACGTTTACGTTCGTTTTCTTACGTTTTCATCCGTTATCATACATTTTCCTCTGTTTTTAAATGTTTTCGGCCATTTTCAGACGTTTTCATACGTTTCTGAATATCACAAGTGATATTCAGAATATCACAAGTGATCACAAATGATATTCTGAATATCACAAGTGATATTATGTGATATTCTAAATATCACAAGTGATTTTCAACTATAGGCATCACTAATTTAATCACCTAATTTCATTAACATCATCACCAATTTTAAACTAAACACTACCAAATACCAATCATCAACTCTAATATAAACAAAAACAGTTACTGAAAAAACGACAAAAACGAATAAATAATCATTTTACACATCACCTAAAAATGTTCCACGTGTCAAATATGCAAATCTAATCCAGCCAATACAAATATCTCAAATCTTAATCTTGAAACCCTAACACGGGTGTTGCTATTTTTTAAGCACTAATTTAAAATGAACACTAATTGACCGGATCTACACACACTCCTTGTGTTAGATGTATACTTTGAATGATGTCTAGTCTAGCACGCGGAATTTACTAGCTAGCACTTAGAAGATTTGTTTGTTTGTGTTTTGTATTAACGAATCAACAATGAATGAACAAGAAACACAATATACTTCAACTTCAACGATTCAATATTATTAATGAATAATACGAGTGATCTCCTATCACTAGGGTTTACAACCTTGAATCTTAACAAAACAATACGCACTAATTCGTTTCTAACATTCGTTTCAAAACTTTAACCTAGGCAATCCTTTTATAGACTAAGGATTCCTTTACAAGATAACTATCAACCTAATCGTATAAGATATACACAATATCTTTTCTATAATTATCTTACACAAAAACATAAACAATACTAACTTCTATATTCAACCGTACGAACTGCTCTTTGTCTTCAAAACTCATCAGCAGTACTAACTTCCATCTTCAGCCGTACTAACTGCTTAAGCTTAATTCCTAACAATCCTCCCCTAAACTTATGATTTCTTCCCAAATCACTAAGTTTCTTTAAATTAAGCTTCATCTTCTATATGAGGGGGATTCTTCCAAACATCTTTCATAACTGTCTCTTACTACTTAGCTTTCTTTGTTCTGCAAGGTTGAAAATCTTTGTTACCAACAAATCTGCCATTTCAGAATCTTCTTCAACCCTCGGTTTTGTATATAACATAGATGTTAAAACACTTGTTCTGAGTGGATAATCCTTTTCCACTAACATATAGATTTCTATAACATCCTTGGTAGAAACTCTGTGCACTCCACACGTATCAAATAACTTCCAAGAGACATCTTCAATTTGTGCTTGGAATCTCCACATTGATTCTCCTCTATCAGGTTCATAAATTCTTTTCAGCTGTACCCATAACTCTTTATCTTTATCTTCAGTAGGGACTTGAACTCTGAATCTTTCTTTTACTAAACTCCATAACTGATTAAGATCTTCCCTATCAAAACCTTTTAGTAAATCTTCAAACAACTTATACCTCTCAGTAATACCTCCAAGTCTTATGATTTTCCATCCCATCATCCTTCCATCAGTGAAAACTTCCCAGCCAATGATAGGATATTTAACTTCTAATGGTTTGATATTTGTAGACTCTGGAACTATCACCATCATATTCTTGATTTGCTCATTGGTCAAACTTTCTTCACCAGACTTTAACTTCTTTGCACTATCAGATTCCAGAACTTGTGGTTCTCTTTTCTTTTTCCTTGTGATATCCTCCTTGCTTGAAGTATTCAGTCTTGCATAAGTTTCATAGAAAGTCTTTTCAATCTTGGCATCTGACCATCCAATAAAGTCACTCATCTTGTAATTTGCTTGATTCTTCAAATAATGCTTCATCAAACTGACTTTTTCTTTCTTAGTAGGCAACTTTGTCTTGTAGCCTGACTCTTGCCTTTCTCTAATTCTCTGCACTAAGTCATTCCAAGTAACTTCTTTGTTCTTTGACAAGATGAACTCTTTGAGTTTTTCTAACTTTTCTTCTTCATTTAATTCCTTGTCTTTAAGAATCATTCCAGCATGAGCTCTCACAATCAAATCAGAATCCAACAAATATTGCAGTTGCTCATTGAACTCCTCTTGATTAACTTCTTCAGATCTTGTTTTATCCATGAATTCAGCTATATTCCTTACATCATCTGCAGCTATCTTTCTTGATAATTCTGCATCTTGTTCTATCTGAGCTTGTTCATCAGCTAAATCTTTTTCAATCATCTTCCTTGCAACTTCTGCATCATGATCTATCTGAGCTTGAGTTCTTGGTTTTGTTCTCTTGAGCTTTTCTAATACTTGAGCAGCTTCTTGTTCTTGAGCAGCTTCTTCTAGTGTCATAGGCTTTTTACCCTTATCTTTTCTTTTTCTAGCATATTCTTCCTCAGCCGTAGTATCACCAGTTGGAACTGTCTCATGCTCTGTATCAGCAGTTGGAACTGCTTCAACAGTTTGAACTATTTCAGCTTCTTGAGTATCAGTCTGAACTGCTTCATGTGTCTCAGCAGTTTCTTTAACCCCTATGTCAACATTACCAGAACCCATATCAAATTGTTCATCTTCTCCTTCATTTTGCCTCCCCTGAGAACCTGATTCATGTCCCTTACCTTTACCTGATTTCCTCCCCTGTTTGGGAGAATCACCATCATCACTATCAAAATCATCTGAGTCATCATCATCAGAAGAATCCAAAACTACCTTTGCCTGTTTCTTCTTTAACTGCTCTTCAAGTTTCTTCACCCTACGAGTCAATTTGGTGTAGACATTGGCAAAATTCCGTTTGTGAGCTTTGAGTTCCTCATTATTCTTCTTTAGCTCTTCCTCCAAAGTTTCTACCTTCTCAACTAGTTTGGTACACATTTTCATCAATTCAGTATGTGAAGTACTACCCTCATCACGTCTAGCTGTATTACCTGCTAGGAGAGGTGAATCATGGGGAAAGGATCTAGGAATCACTCTGGGTGTTTCCCTTCTCCTATAAATGATGTGAAATTGAGATGTTTGGGTTCTTTCAGTAGCTGAAGTAGATGTGTGATGGGGATCAGTTGGTTGTACTGAACCTTCACCCACTTCAGTTTGAAGCATTTCAGGAAACAATGGAACTATTTCACCTTGAAAAAGCCTACTAGCCATAGCCATGTTTTGAAACACTTTTGATTGAAGGCTAGGAGTAGCAAAAATTTCTGTTGGTTTTGTAAGCAGGTATGTCTTTTTATTCAAAAGAGTTTGAACAAACCTTGGATACATTAGAAATTTGGTTTTGCTGTTTACATTAGATGCCATACCCTCAAAAATAAATTTTGAAAAGTTAAAAACCTTGTTTGTAGACAAACAAATGAGAGCAATAGCAATATTGCTACTGAGCTGCTCCCAAGCAGTCTTTTTAGGACTTAAACAATGTAAAAGGGTATGTATCAAAAATCTCCATTGAGGTGAGAAACATCCTTTTTGAAAAGTTAATTTGTATTCGGATGTATCATACCCCATTTTGGTAAGTTCTTGCCATATTTCAGTGTTGTGCATAGTATTGATACCATCTGAGTCTTTTAATTTAAGATGTCTCCTAAGTATAGACTCGGTAACAACAAAAGATACACAATCCACTTCAGAATGAATTTCTAAGTCTCCATCTTCACTAGTCAAGACAGTAGCATTCTGCCAGAACTGTGTGATGTGCGAGACATAAAGAGTAGGAGAAACAGTTAAAGCATACCTTATGTGAGAGTGGTTTAGAAAGTCCACAATCTCATAAAATTTTGGTCCATCTCCCTCCTCTGTTTTCTCAAGAAACGCAACCTGATTGTGACGCTTAACAAATTCCAATCCAGCCATTTTTAGTGATGAAGAATGAAAGATTATAGCAATAAGATGATCGTTTAAAGGGGAATTGAGGTTTTATGTAGCCTATTGGAGTTTATAGGTACTGTTTAGGGTTTTGCGAAATAAGCGTATGAGATAAATTATCTTTAGAAATAGAATAAATAAATTTATGGTAAAAAGATAATTATCTTCTAGAAAAATCTCTATAAGTACCTTAAGAATAATGGTTTTACCCCAATGGCTATAAAATTAATTACTGACAGATTTTTACAACGGCTAGTTGAGCCGTACTAACTTTGTACTAACCGTACCAACTGTTGAAAAAAATTTGTTGAGCCTTATGAACTTATTGAAAAGGATTTTAAAATACCATGGCTCAAACATAGTTTTTAGCAAACTATCAGCTATCAACGGATTTGATATGTCTTTACCAATAGCCGTTTGCTTTGGACTAGCCAACTCTTCACAGTTAGATATGGTGAGCTGATAACCATACAATTTTTGGTAAATTGTCAACCATCAACGGATTTGATTAGTCTTTACCAGAAACCGTTTGCTCTGGACTAGTTGGTTCTTATGTGGGTTAGACATGGTGAACCAATAACCATTTGTTGTGTGCAAAGATCACACACTCAGCTTCAAATCACCATATAGTCCAAAACATAAAGCATTTAATTCCTTGGTGCTTATCATCCAAAACCTGCAAGTGTTAGTCCAAAAACAAAGAAACAAGATACAAGCATATGACTAACATTGCACATAACAAGAAAAATTAATTTCCTTGTGGTACCCAAGCCAAAACAGACTTAGGCTTTCCTCTTGCATCAACATAATTCATTATTTTCAAAACAATTTTAGCACCATTGGGTTTGATGGGTCTCCAAACCCAACATGCTGATGCATTCACTCCATTTCTCATATTTCCCTGAGCAGTGTTTTTATTAACACCAATACCAATTACTTTGCTAGCAGTTGGAACTGCTGGCTTGGTAGTTGTTACCTTGGGTTTCCAAACTTGGTTTTTCACTACTTGTCTGTCTTGAAATGGTCTTTTAACAGTTGTTGGTGCTGATTTGGAAAATATTTTTGCACCTTGAACTGTTGGCCTTAAGTGAATAGGTCTAATTGGTCTGACAGGCTGAACTGCTGGTCTAGCAGTTTGAATTGTTCTTTGGCCAGACTTTAATAGAACTGATCTGGGTATCATTCTATCATTCCTAGGAAGAGTTTGAAGTCTTGCTATGCTCAACCTATGGTTTGAATATCCACTCAACCATTTATCACAAAAATCTGCAAGATGGTCAAAACTACCACACGAGTAACAAGCTTTCCTATAGCAGACAAAATCATCCCCTAATTGGTGAGATTTGAGATCATTCCAATTCCTTTGGTTACCTCTTGGCTTGTTTGCGGTTCTATACATTTCTGCATACCTAACTGTTGGTCTAAAAGGTTTGGCATTTGATCTAGGCCTAACAGTCTCAGGTTTAACCATCTTTGGAACTTTTGGTTCCTCCACTTTAACACTAACAGGCTTAACCACATCCTGATTATCCTCATCATCAGAAGTTCATTCCTCAATGGTTGGAGCATCTGAGTCCTTAGCTGAGGACACCTTATCCTCAGAAAATGAGGCATCACTTGCACTTTCATACACAGGTTTATCAACTACATTCTCTTTAGGTTGAGGACCATATTTAAGCTCAGGTAGTTGAAATTCAGGTAGTCCTGTGTATTCTAAGTCTATGCCTGGGGGTGTTGGAATTCCTCTATAGGGAGGTGGAACTGACTTATAACCTAGGCCTGACTTAGCTTTATTGAGGATCTGACACTCAACAATCTTACTAACACCCTGAGTTGCAAATTCTAGTGTGTCAACAGTCATTTGAATGTTCTCCTTTGCTTTCTTAACCTGTTCTAGCTCATGTTTCAACACACTAATTTCATTCTCTCTAAACATTAAGTCTCTCTTAACAATAATCATATCATCAGAAAACTTTGACTCATTACTTTTATAATGAACAATTTGTTCTTCTAACACAGCTAAAGCCCTCTTATGATTTGCTAAGTTAAAAGCAGTTTGGGTTAGCTCTTTTCTCTGATCCTCATATCTTTTCTTAAGAGTTTCTAGATCTTTTAAAGCTTCACAAGATTTAGAACATTTAGAAACTTGTACCTCAGAGTCTGAAAATGCCATGAGAGCAATCTCTGTAGATGCTTCTGCTTCCTCCTCTGCAATGTAGCTCCAGTCAAACCCTAAGCCATCAATGGCAACCATGGCTTTTGAGCTTGAATCAGTAACCTCCACAACCCTTGACTTGCTTCCATATCCTCTGCTCTTTCCATCTTGTTGTCTTGGCAATCTGCACTCCCTTGAATAATGACCTTTCTTGTGGCAATTGAAACACTCAATCTTGGACTTGTCATACCCTGCAACATCATTGCTGTTTATGACAATCTTCTTGCCAGTCTTCTTCAAAAATATCTTAGCTCTCAAGCTGAGAAGAGAGAGCTGCCACTTGATATCCATCTCTTCAATATCATCTTCATCAATCTCTTGAAGATCTGCATGAGTCAACATACTTCCATTGTGCTGAGTAGTCAAGAAAGCACAATAAGTATTCTCATTCAAGAGTCCATTAGTACTGCTTGAAGTGCTAGCAGTACCAATATTGGAACTAGCAGTACCAACTGCTCCAGTCACTTGAACTTCTTCATCTGGACTTGAGGTACTGGGAGTTGATACAAAGGCCAAATTCCCTGAGCTTGATCCAGCAGACTTCTTAATATCATGTTCAACTATCTTGAAGTTGCTATAGAGATCCATTAAGCTCATGGAATCTATATCAGGCTTGTTTTTTCATACAACCACATGCATAGCCCATTCAGTTGGTAGACTCCTCAGAAATTTGGAGTTGAGATCTTCCTGAGGCATCTCAATTCCTAGAACAGCCAGTTGACTCACTAGTTTTTGAAGTCTATTAAACATATGATCTAGTGACTCGTTGCTTGTTGCTGAAAAATTCTCAAACTGTTGCTTGAGAAGGGTCTTTTGAGTTTTCTTGGTGGCTTCGTTCCCACCATATCTTGCAACAATAGCTTCAAAAAGGGTTTTAGCACACTTAAACTTGCTAAAATTCAACAACTGATCATTGGGAATAGTCATCAGAAGCAAACTTCTCGCCTTAACATCATTCTTGTGTTGTGCCTTCTCTTCAGTAGTGGTTGGCTTAGTTTGCAACTTAGTTTCAGTGACACCCTCAACAACAGTTGTTGTAGTTGTAGGTTTGAACGAATTCCCATCCTCAATAATCTCCCAGAGAGTATAATCTTGAACTTGGAAGAACTGCTCAATTCTTAATCGCCACATATCGAACTCATTGGGTTTAAGCATTTGAAGCTTAGCAGCAATATTAGTCTGACTTGTTGTTGTCTCCATGTCCATCTTTTCTTAAACAAATTCGTCTGGATCTTCTAAACCAAAGTATCAGTAACCTGGCTCTGATACCACTTGACCGGATCTACACACACTCCTTGTGTTAGATGTATACTTTGAATGATGTCTAGTCTAGCACGCGGAATTTACTAGCTAGCACTTAGAAGATTTGTTTGTTTTGTTTTGTATTAACGAATCAATAATGAATGAACAAGAAACACAATATACTTCAACTTCAACGATTCAATATTATTAATGAATAATACGAGTGATCTCCTATCACTATAGGGTTTACAACCTTGAATCTTAACAAAACAATACGCACTAATTCGTTTCTAACATTCGTTTCAAAACTTTAACCTAGACAATCCTTTTATAGACTAAGGATTCCTTTACAAGATAACTATCAACCTAATCGTATAAGATATACACAATATCTTTTCTATAATTATCTTACACAAAAACATAAACATACTAACTTCTATATTCAACCGTACGAACTGCTCTTTGTCTTCAAAACTCATCAGCAGTACTAACTTCCATCTTCAGCCGTACTAACTGCTTAAGCTTAATTCCTAACACTAATGAGCTAGCACAAATAAAACAAAAACCCTAACAGAAGTGTATTACAAGATCTCAGTCCATTAAAGACGAAATCAACCATACAATTAATAACACCGCTATATCCAAATAAAACATTAGTTAAGAACCAAAGATTAAGATTGAAAGATAAGGTGACCTGATGATAATGAAGGCCTAATTACCAGATCGATCCATTAGAAATTGAACTGAGATGTTGCATTTAATTGTATGTGCTGCAATGAGCCATGCAATGAGCCATATAATGCAATTAAAGTCAACGTCATCTAGACTGTACCCAAACGTCATTTGTGTGAACAATCACCATGATACGTTTCGTCCATTTTTCACAAGTGATATTCAGAAATGTATGAAAACGGACGAAAACGTATGAAAACGGATGAATACGTATGAAAATGGACGAAAACGTATGAAAGCGTAAAAACACGTCTGAAAACGCACGAAAACGTATGAAAGCGTAAAAACACGTCTGAAACGGACGAAAACGTATGAAAAATGGACGAAAACGAAAGAAAACGGTTGAAAACGGACGAAAACGTATGAAAACAAACGAAAACGTAAGAAAACGGACGAAAACTGTTGGGAATTAAATTAAGCAGTTGGTACGGTTGTGTATAAGTTAGTACGGTTGAAGTGTTGTTGAAGAATACATCAACAGTTGGTACTGCTGATGAAGAAAGTCCGTACTGCTTATAAGATTAAGATAAAGCCGTGTGAAGATATATATAGAAAAGATTTAATGTATATCTTATAAAGTTAGGTTTATACGGTAGATTGTTTACTTGTAAAGGACTCCTTGTCCTATAAAAGGAGATCCTAGGTTAAGGTTTACATACACATTAATATCATAGCTTCACGATCGTAATTGTAATTTCTCATATTATATTGAAGCAAATCGTTTGAGTGAATATTGTTATTGTTCTTATTGTTACATCTATACAATCACCAAACAAGAATTCTTCTAAGTACTTAATAGTAAATTCCGCGTGCTGTTAAGTATATATTCAAAGTATCTCCAACACAACTCGTGTGTTTAGATCCGGTCAAGTGGTATCAGAGCCAGGTTACTGATACTTTGATTTAGAAGTTTCTGAAGTATTTACTCACTAGCAACCAAGAAGATGGACATGGAGACACCACAAACCTCAATCCTTGCTAAACTCCCCATGCTGAAATAGAATGAATACGATTTATGGCGGCTCGGAATAGAGCAATATTTCATGGTGCAAGACTATGCATTATGGGATATAATTATCAATGGTGATTCATTCAAACCAATTCCAACTGAGGAAACACATGCTGATGGCTCAGAGACAACAAAGCTCAACACTGAGCCTGTTACTAATGAGGAGAGAATAAAAAAAAGAATGATCAGAAGGCTAGGAATTTGTTACTAATGGTAATTTCTAATGATCAAGTGCTGAACTTTAGCCAATATGAGATTGCTAAGACCCTTTTTGAAGCAGTGGTGGAAAGATTTGGTGGCAATGAAGCTACCAAGAAGGCACAGAGAACTCTACTTAAACAAAGTTATGAGAACTTCACTGCAGCAAGCAATGAAACTTTGGACCATATCTTTAATAGGCTTTAAAAGATCATCAGTCAACTTACTGTGTTGAAGATTGTGATTCCACAGGAAGACCTCAACATGAAGTTTCTAAATAGTTTACCTGCTGAATGGAACACTTATGTTGTGGTTTGGAGCAATAAACCAGAACTGGAGAAAATGACAGTGAATGAGCTTTACAACAATCTTAAGATTGTTGAGCAGAAGGTGAAGAAGAGTGGTAACACCAGTTCTAGTTCAGGGAATATGGCTTTCTTATCTTCTTCAAACAGTTCGAATCATGAAGATGAAGAAGCAGTTGGTACTGCTAAACCAACAGTTAGCACTGCTAGTGTAAAAACTAGTACTGTTGGCTTGACTGAAGAGACCATATATGCATTTGTGTCAGAATAATCTGGTGGGTCTAAGATCTTTAATGAAGATCTTCTTCAAATTGCTGAAGATGATTTAGAAGCTATGGATTTAAAGTGGCAGTTGGCTTTGATAAGCATCAGGGCTAAGAAGTATTACCAAATGACTGGGAATAAGATTACCTTTAATGGAAGAGATGTTGCCAGGTATGATAAGTCTAAGGTGGAGTGCTATAATTGTCACAAGATGGGGCACTTTGCCAGGGAATGTAGAGGTCCAAGACAACAAAGCAACCAGGGTCAAGGGTTTAAGAATCAGCAAGGAACAAGGAGAATAGTTAATGTTGAAGAGCCTTCTTCCAAGGCTATGGTAGCTGTAGATGGAGCTGGATTTGATTGGAGCTTCATGGAGGAAGAAGAGGAACCAGCTAACTTGGGTTTGATGGCTTTCTCAGACTCTGAGGTACATATTTTTCAAAAATGTTCAAATACTTGTTCTGCTTTAAAAGATTATGAGTGTCTTAAGAAACAGTATGATGGTCTTAGATTAGAATTTAATCAAGTAAATTTTAGTCTGGCAAATCATAAAAGAGGACTAGCTGTTTTGGAAGAACAAATCGTGTTTTATAGACAGAATGAGTCAAACTTCTCTGATGAGATAGGTGTTTTAAAAAGGGATTTGCAACTAAAAGATGATAAAATGAGTGGACTTGTATATGAACTAGAGAAGCTTAAAAAGGAAAAAGAAAATATTCAGTTAAGTGTAGATACTCTTGAACATACTTCAAAGGGAGTTCAGAAAATAGTAGAGAATCAAATACTTAACAAAGCTAAGTCTGGTTTAGGGTATAAGTCAGTTGCACCCCCTCTTAGAGGAATGTTTGTTCCACCAGGAATTGATTTAGCTCATACAGGTTTAGAAGAGTTTAAGGATATGGATTTTCCTGGATATGGTGTTAAAGTGAGTGAGAATCCTGTTAAATTTGTTAAGGCAGAAGATTCTTTTGTGAGTGCTAGTGATAAATCTCTTTCTGAGGAAAAGATGTCCTCTGATAGGAACTCAGATGCACCAACTATTGAGGATTGGACATCTGATGATGAGGATGCAAAGGTTAAGGTCAAACCTAATGTTGTTAAGGTAGAAGTTAAACATGCTCCTAAAGTGGTTAAGACTGAAAACATAAAACCAGTTAGGAAAAGTGTTCAATATGCTGAGATGTATAGGACTAAGAACAGATCACCAATTTCTGAGGGTAGTCATAGGAACTGGAATCACTCAAAATCTAAGCAATTGGATGATAAGTTTGCTATGATTAGAAAAGTGTGCTTTGTTTGTGGAAGTTTTGATCATATGGCTGCTTATTGTGATTCTAACCCATGGAAAAAGAGGGTTTCTGGGAATACAAGGGTGAATAGGAATAACAATGCTAGGGTAACTCAAAACAGTCCAACTAGATTGACAAGCCCTAATGCAAATCATAAGATGTCACCCAAAGCTGTTATGTTAAAGACTGGCATCAAAACAGTTTCAACTGCTAGTCAAAATAAGTGGTTTAATAACAAGCAAACTGTTTCAAGTGCAAAACAATTTTCAAATCATGCACAAACAGTTAAAAGGCACTTTTATAAGAAAACAACAATGACCAATCAGAAATGGGTGCCAAAATTTAAACAAGCAGTTCCAACTGCTAGGTCAGCAGTTCCAACTGCTAGACCAGCAAATCCTACTGCTAGGCACCTAAATGTTAAGGGAAAAAGGGGCAATGCTGTCAAGGCCTCAGCACATTGGGTTAGAAAATCTACCAAACCCAATGGTGCATCAATGACCTCCAACAAATTTTCTCATCTTGATGCATAAGGCAGATCCAAACCAGTGATGGTTTGGATCCCCAAAAGAAACTAACACCTTTATTTTGTGTGCAGGAACATCCTTCAAATGGTGAAGAAGATAGAGGATACTCAGACAGTGGATGTTCTAGGCACATGACTGGCAACATGTCCTATCTTTCAGATTTCATAGCATTGGATGGTGGACCAGTTGTCTTTGGTGGTGGTGTTGGTGGACGGATTACTGGTAAAGGAGTCATAAAAACTGGTAATCTTGATTTTGATAATGTGTATTTTGTACCAGAGTTAAAGTACAACCTCTTTAGTGTGTCACAGATATGTGATAAAAAGAATAAGGTTCTTTTTACTGATACTGACTGCCTTATTCTTTCTCCTGATTTCAAGCTACCTGATGAAAATCAAGTATTGCTTAAAATCCCCAGAAAGGGTAATACATACAGTATTGAGATGAACAACCTTGTTCCTAAAGCAGGTCTTACTTGCCTTGTTGCAAAAGCCACATTGGAAGAATCAATGTTGTGGCACAGAAGGCTTGGTCATGTTAATTTTAAAACCATTAACAAAATTGCTAAAAATGGGTTGGTAAGAGGTTTACCAAATAAAACTTTTCTCAATGACCAAACCTGTGTTTCTTGCCTTAAAGGTAAGCAACACAGAGCCTCATGTAAGCCAAAGGTCCAGAACTCTATTTCTCAAGCTTTATATATGTTGCATATGGACTTGTTTGGTTCTACTTCTGTGAATAGCTTGAATTTTAAGAGATACTGCCTTGTTGTTACTGATGATTATAGTAGATTTTCTTGGGTGTTCTTTATGAGAACTAAGGATGAAACAAGTGAAATCCTTAAGATCTTCATTGTTGAAGTAGAAAACCTAGTTGATAAGAAAGTTAAAATAATCAGATGTGACAATGGGACTGAATTTAAGAATAGAGTGATGGATGATTTTTGCAGAGAAAAAGGTATTAAGAGGGAATTTAGTGTAGCTAGAACCCCACAGCAAAATGGAGTAGCTGAGAGAAAGAATAGGACTCTTATAGAGGCTGCTAGGACAATGTTAGCTGACTCTAAGCTACCAGTTTCATTTTGGGCTGAATCAGTTAGCACTGCTTGTTATGTATTGAATAGGGTTTTAGTTGTGCAACCTCACAATAAGACTGCTTATGAGCTTCTTAGAGGTAGAACCCCTGCTTTAAGCTTCATGAGACCTTTTGGTTGTCATGTTACTATCCTTAATACCAAAGACCAACTAGGAAAGTTTGATGGGAAATCTGAGGAAGGTTTTTTTGTTGGTTATTCTCTGCACAGTAAGGCTTTTAGGGTGTACAATAAAAGCACCAAGCATGTAGAAGAAAATCTGCACATAGAATTTTTGGAGAATAAACCAAATGTTGCAGGTGTTGGTCCAGATTGGATCTTTGATATTGACAGTCTTTCAGATTCCATGAATTATGTGCCTGTTACAGGTACAAATACTAACCATGGTGCAGGTTCAAAGGAGGAAGATGAAGATTGCATTTTCATGCCAATCATGGAAGAAAGTCCATTGAATGAGTCTTCTACAAAGAATGATGATATTCCATCATCAAGTGGTGTAGACAAAGAGAAAGATGTTGCTGAAACCAGTGGTCAGAATGGTAAAGAAACTGAAAATCCAACGAGCAGTACAAATGGAGTTAGTACTGCTCAGCCACAAGTTCTTACTGCTGAGCAAAATAGTGATGCTGCTGGACCAAGTCAACCTCATCTTGATTCACCAGTTCATACTGCTTCTCAAGTTGATGAGTTTGATTTCTTTGGAGATGGTCTACAAAATATGCCTATCAACTATGCAGCTCCTTCTAATCCCCATACAATTGTACATAGGAATCATCCTCTTTCCAATGTCATAGGAGATGTACAATCTGGAGTCAAGACCAGAAGGCAAATTCAAGACCCAGATCATCATGGCTTTCTCAGTGTGGTATATGAGGAAAAACATCATGATGATGAGCATGAGTGTATGTTTGTATGTTTTCTATCTCAGGTAGAACCCAAGAATGTGCTAAAGGCTTTAGAAGAATCAAGTTGGGTTGAGGCTATGCAAGAAGAACTGCTTCAATTCAAAATTCATAAGGTTTGGGTTCTGGTTGATCTACCAAAGGGAATGAGAGTGATTGGTACTAAGTGGGTATTCAGGAACAAGAAGGATGAGAGAGGCATTGTGATAAAGAACAAAGCAAGACTGGTTGCTCAAGGCTATACACAGGAAGAAGGGATTGATTATGAGGAGGTTTTTGCTCCTGTTGCTAGACTTGAAGCAATAAGGTTATTTCTTGCTTATGCTTCCTATATGGGTTTTCTAGTCTATCAAATGGATGTGAAGAGTGCCTTTTTGTATGGTACTATTGATGAGGAGGTATATGTATCTCAACCTCCTGGTTTCATAGACCCAGACCATCCTGACAAAGTTTATAAGGTGGTTAAAGCTCTTTATGGATTGCATCAAGCTCCAAGAGCTTGGTATGGGACTCTTGCTACTTATTTATTGAAGAATGGGTTCAATAGGGGTAAAATTGATCAAACTCTGTTTATCAAGAAGAACAAGGGTGATATTCTACTGGTTCAAGTTTATGTAGATGATATCATCTTTGGTTCTACAAACAAAGAAATGTGCAGAGAGTTTGAGAAATTAATGAAAGATCAGTTTGATATGAGCTCTATGGGTGAGCTTACTTTCTTTCTTGGGCTTCAAGTACAGCAGAAGTCTGATGGAATATTTATCTCTCAGGATAAATATGTTGGTGAAATATTGAGGAAATTCCAATTCACAGATGCCGAGGTTGTTGGGAATTATGGTACGATTCAAGAGAAGACAACTTAGGTCTGGTAATATATCAGAGTTAGGTCTGTCTTTGTAATTAGGTCTGGTAATGCAAAGTTAAGTCTGGTAGTATGTTTAAGTCTGGTTGACTTATAATGTTAAGTCTGGTCATGAAGTTAGGAAAGTCTGTTAGAGATAAGTTAGGAAAAGATACAAAACGTGTAAGTATCTTTATAGAAGATTTGTGAATATCTTCTTAGTCGGTTAGCATTAGGGTTTCCTTGTGTTATAAAAGGATCCCTAAGGATTGTTAGTTCTGTGTGTGAGTTGTACGAGTTTCACTATTGTGATTAAAATCAATATACGAAGTTAGTGATATCTCTATGTGTGTTCTTCATTGTTCTTGTTAAGATTCCGCATTAACATTAACAATCGTCTAGGGTTTCTCACTTAGATTGGTTTGGATTTATCCCAACCATCTACTAGGTATTCAAGACTACTTAGAGATCCACATACAATTCGTGGACCAACAAGTGGTATCAGAGCAAGGCGAGAGACTCTGAATTCGAAGAACACTTAATCTCAACAACCTAATTCTCACTCAAATTACCCTACACAATGTCTGAATTCGATAAGCCTGTTAACACTGAAACTTTTTCAATCCATAACAGTGAGGATGAGAAATCAAACCATGAAGATGAAGGAAAAACTGAAACCAGTAACTCCCAAACACAACAACAACCCATCCCTTCCACAACCACAATCTCAAACATAAAACTTCCATTACTGAAAAGAGAAGAATATGATATATGGGCCATGGAGATGGAACATTATCTGGAGTACATTGATAGTGATGTATGGAAGGTTATTCAAAAGGGAAATTCTAAGAAAAGAATTTCACAAGGGAATGATGGGTAGATAAGAATAATGCCACCAGTATCTGCTGAGGAGATTAGGGCTGTGGAGAAGGAAAAGAAGGCCAGAACCTTGATTCTTATGGCTATTCCTAAGGAGCATCTACAAAGGTTTCATGGCATCCTTGATACTAAGGAGATGTGGGAGGCTATCAAGAAACGGTTTGGAGGCAATGCAAACTCCAAGAAGATGCAAAAGGCTGTTCTTAAACAACAATTTGAGACATTCAGTGTTTCAAAGACTGAAGGATTGGAGAAGGGCTATGACAGATTTCAACATCTGTTAACACAACTGGAAGTTCATGGTGCAGCAGTTTCAAATGAGGATGCAAACCATAAGTTCCTTAGATCTTTACCATCAGAATGGGGCAATGTATCTGTGGCGATGAGGATTAAGGAGGAAGTAGATTCAATGACACCTGATGACCTATACAATAATCTCAGGATGTTTGAAAGGGACATCAGTAACAACACTCAGGCTTCAACCAGTTCATCAAATGTTGCTTTTGTGTCACAAAACAAAAGCAGTAATTACAAGGTTAAACCTGATAGTGTTAGGTCTGGTATCTATGAAACTCCTTTAAGTGAAAGGTCTACTTCAAGTTTTACTGATGAGGTGATACATTCTTTCTTTGCCAACCAAACGGAAGATGAAAGCTTTATTAGTGAAGACTTAGAACAGATTAATGATGCTGAAGTTGAAGAGATGGACATAAAATGGCACATTGCCATGGTTGCTTTAAGGGTCAAACGATTTCAGAAGCAATATGGAAGGACCATCAACTTCAACAACAAATCACCAGTGGGATACACAAAGAGGACAGTTGAATGCTACAATTGTCACAAGCATGGACATTTTTCAAGAGATTGTCCAGAAAAGAAGCCTGCTGATGGGAAAAGAGATGAAGATGGGAAGATGGAAAAGAATCAGATGAGCCTGCTGACAATGGAAGCTGGAGGAGTCAACTGGGGTGAGCATCCAAGAGTGAATGAGGAGTCTGATCATGCTCTCATGGCCATTGGTAATGAGGTATCATTATGCTCTAAATTGTGCACTGATTCATATAATCATGTTAAGGCTTTGTGTGATGAGCAGTTAGAACAAATAGGTGACCTAGAAGTAAATCTATTAGCACATAAAAATGCTGTAAAAACATTAGAGGCACAAAAGGTCACCCTTCAAAATCAACATGCTGCTTTAAATGAAAAACTATACTTTCAAGCTAATAAAATATATGAACAAGATGAAAAGCTTAAAAGGTATAGACAATTGGGTCTTAAAATTCAGAAGGAAAGGGATGAGTTGAGAAAAAGGGTAGATCAGTGGAACAATTCAAATAATAACCTGTTCAAATGTTGGGATTCTCAAATAAAGTCAAATAAAAAATGTGGCTTAGGATATGAGGAAGATGAGAAAAAGGCAATCCTTAAGTCTAGAGAAGATGATTATGTAGGTAAACCATTGTACAATAGGTTTGTTAAGACTGGTGACTTTAAGGGAGTACCACCACCTTTGAGTGATGACTATACTCCTCTTGAAAAAGAAGAGTTGGATGATTCACTTTTTGTGTATGGTAAGAAAGGTCCTCAAACACCTGAGTCAAACACCTCAGAGGACAAATCCAGTAGGTATTCTTCTTGCCAGTCCAATGACTCTGAAGGATCTATTGATGGTTCCTCTGATCACTCTAAGTCTGAGTCAAAAAGTGAGGTAAAAGAGAATCCTGAACCTAAGGTTGTTAAGAAGTGTGAACCTGTTGTTACTAAACCTGTAGTGACTGAACCAAAGCCTGAGACAGTCAAACCTAGTTGTGTCAATCACATAAAAACTCCTAGGGAATCTGTTAAAATGAGTGAGTCACTTAGAATCAATAGTGTTCACAGAGAAAGTAGGAGTAGTTACACTTATGCTCCTAAAAGATGTTTTGTGTGTGGAAGTTTGAGTCATTTAATAAGAGATTGTGACTTCCATGAAAAGAGAATGAAGAGAGAGGCTGAGCAAAAGAGAATGAATGTTAATATGGGTCATGGTTCAAATAAACCAGTTTGGAATAATGCTAGTAGAATTAATCATGCCAACCAGTTTGTTCCCAGACCTGTCCAACTCAATAACTCTACCAGACCTAACTCTTATGTTAATTCTGGTAGACAAAATTTTAGGTCTGGCTACAGGAACTTTAAAGTGAATAGGCAAAATGGTAATTTTATGAGGCCTAATGTGAATACTGGTTATGTTAATTCTGTGAGATCTAATGTGAACACTGGTTATGTGAGACCCAAACAACCATTTCAAAAGTCACAGGTGAATACAAATTTTCAAAGAAATAATTTTTATAAACCTCATTCACCTGTGAGAAGACCAGTTGTAAAGCAAACTGCAAAACCTTTAAAGGGGAATGGGGGGTCTGCTGTTAAGACCTCGGCATGTATGTCTTGGGATTCAAACAAAAATAAATCCATATATAAATCCCAAAACAACAGTGGATCAGGTTCAAATAAGAAATTTAAGCATGTTGATCCACAAGGCGGACCCAAGCCTACTCAGGCCTGGGTTCCTAAGAGAAACTAATTTCTCTTCCTTTTGTGCAGGATCATCCACTTTTGCTATATGAAAGATAGAGGAATCCTTGACAGTGGATGCTCTGGGCACATGACTGGTAACAAGAACTATCTAAATGATTTTCATGAATTCGTAAAGGAGGTTCTGTTACTTTTGGAGGAAGCAAGGGACAGATAACTGGTAAAGGAAGAATAATTGTGGGTAACATAGAATTTGATAATGTATCCTTTGTGAAAGAACTTGGGCAGTTCAACATTTTCTCAATATCACAAATTTGTGATACTCAGCATAAGGTGCTTTTTACTGAAACTGATTGTCTTGTATTGACTCCGGACTTTAAGATGCCTGAAGAACATCAGATTCTTCTTAAAGTTCCCAGACAACACAAAATGTACAGTTTTGATATGAAAGCATCTAATCCTGCAAAAGGCGCTACCTGTTTAATTGCAAAAGCTACTTTGGATGAATCTAAGTTGTGGCACAGAAGGTTAGGCCATGTAAATTTCAAAAACATGAATAAACTTGTGAAGAATAACCTTGTGAGAGGTTTGCCTTCAAAATTGTTTAAAAATGATCATGCATGTGTGGCTTGTAACAAGGGAAAACAACATAGGGCATCCTGTAAGGTTAAATTAGAAAGATTAATCACTGAGCCCTTACATACCTTACATATGGATCTTTTTGGCCCTACATCTGTCCATAGTATAAATCATGCATGCTATTGCCTTGTCATTACAGATGATTGTACTAGATATTGTTGGGTGTTCTTTATGTCTAGGAAGGATGAAGCTACTCCTTTGATTCAAACTTTCATTAGGCAGATTGAAAACCTTCTTGATAAGAGAGTTAAAATCATTAGGAGTGACAATGGCACTGAGTTTAAAAACAAGAGTATGCTAGACTTCTGTGGTAATAAAGGAATTAAGTAACAGTTCAGTAATGCAAGAACTCCTCAGCAAAATGGAGTTGCTGAGAGAATGAACAGGACACTTATTGAGGCAGCTAGGACTATGCTAGCAGATTCACTTTTACCTACAACATTTTGGGCTGAAGCAGTCAGCAATGCCTGTTACATCTTTAATAGGGTTAGAGTGACTAAGCCTCAAAACAAAACCCCTTATGAGCTTATGTTTGGCCATAAACCAGTTGTTAGCCATATAAGACCTTTTGGGTGTCATGTAACCATTCTTGATACTTTAAGTGTTCTTGGAAAGTTTGAAGGAAAGTCTGATGAAGGGTTTTTAGTTGGGTATGCATTAAACAGTAAAGCCTTTAGAGTTTACAATTTAGTATCCAAGAAAGTAGAAGAAAATCTGCATGTAAACTTTCTTGAAGAAAAACCCAATGTCAAGGGAATTGGTCATAGATGGATGTTTGATATTGATTATTTAACTGATTCTATGAATTATATTCCTGTCTCCAAGGAGAATCAAATTAACCCTATTGCAGGTACCAAAGAAGTTACTAACAATGCAGGTACCAAAGATCCTTCTAATACAGGGAACACTGATGATATGGCTGAGCTTGTTGTGATTCCATCTACAAAGAACAAGTCTGTTGCAGCTGAAGCAGAAATCAAGAATTCTTCCTCTCAAGAAAAGGATTCTGAATACAAATCTCAAGATTCTGGCAAAGTAGTATCCCCTAACATTACCAGTACTTCCAATTTTAAGTCTGGTAGTGGTGCTCAACCAGACCTTTCTTCAAGTGCTGTTTGTGCTGATTCTGAGATGCCAGAACTTGAAGTATTTCCAAATCCTAATGAAGGTATCTTTGAAGGGGCTTCCTATGATGAAGGGGGTATTATTACTGATTTCAACAACTTACCCAGTGAAGTGGAGGTCAGTCCAACTCCCACTCTCAGGATCCACACCATTCATCCCAAGAGCCAAATAATTGGTGATCCCAAATCTGTTGTTCAAACAAGAAGTAGGGTGCAACATCAGTCTGATTCACTTGCACTCATAAGCCTGATCAAGCAACAATAAAGAGTCAATCATAAGGATCAGCAACATTGTTTATTTGCTTGCTTTCTTTCTCAAAGTGAACCCACTACAGTTTCTGAAGCTTTAGGAGAGGAAAGTTGGGTAGAAGCTATGCAAGAAGAGTTGTTGCAGTTCAAGCTACAGAAAGTATGGGTTCTTGTAGACCTACCTAATGGAGCTAAAGTTATTGGTACTAAGTGGGTCTTCAGGAATAAAAGGGATGAAAGAGGGGTAGTTGTAAGGAACAAAGCAAGGCTGGTAGCACAAGGATACAAACAGGAGGAGGGCATAGATTATGATGAGGTTTTTGCTCCTGTAGCACGAATTGAAGCTATCAGGTTATTTTTGGCCTATGCATCATACATGGGATTCAAGGTGTATCAGATGGATGTCAAAAGTGCTTTTCTTTATGGCACTATTGAAGAAGATGTGTATGTACATCAACCTCCTGGTTTTGAGGATCCTGCTAACCCCAATCAAGTGTACAAGGTTATTAAAGCTTTATATGGTCTTCATCAAGCTCCTAGAGCTTGGTATGAAACTCTTTCACAGTTTCTTGAAGAACATGGATACATCAGGGGTGTTATTGACAAGACTTTATTCATTAAGAGAGACCAGAAGGATATCATTCTTGTTCAAATTTATGTGGATGATATCATTTTTGGATCAACAAGAAAGTCTTGGTGTGATGAATTTGAAGGTTTAATGAAAAGCAGATTTGAAATGAGCTCAATGGGAGAACTTACATTTTTCTTGGGACTGCAAGTAAAACAAAAGGATGATGGACTTTTTATTTCTCAAGACAAGTATGTTGCAGAAATTTTGAGGAAGTTTGAGTTCTCAAATGTGAAGACTGCAGTCACTCCCATGGAAAACAAGGTGCCTTTAACAAAGGATGAAGATGCTGCTGATGTGGATGTGCACCTTTACAGATCCATGATAGGTTCTCTCATGTATCTTACTGCTTCTAGACCTGACATTATGTATGCAGTTTGTGTTTGTTCACGTTTTCAGGTACAACCAAAGACTTCACGTTTTCATGCTGTGAAGAGAATCTTTAGGTACTTAAAGGGCAAACCAAATTTGGGCCTTTGGTATCCTAATGAGTCATCTTTTGACCAGACAGCTTATTCAGACAGTGACTATGCTGGTGCAAGTCTTGATAGGAAATCCACAACAGGAGGTTGTCAATTCCTTGGAAGGAGATTGATATCTTGGCAATGCAAGAAGCAGACAATTGTGGCCAATTCAACTACTGAAGCTGAGTATGTTGCAGCTGCTCACTGCTGTGGACAAGTCTTGTGGATTCAGAATCAGTTGCTGGACTATGGTTTGAATTTTATGAATACTGTTATCCACATAGATAATAAGAGTACTATCTGTATTGTTAAGAACCCAATATATCACTCTAAAACTAAGCATATAGAAATCAGGCATCACTTTATTAGAGATTGCTTTGAAAAGAAGTTGATAAGAGTGGAGAAAATACATACAGATTTTAATGTTGCTGATCTGTTAAACTAAAGCATTTGATGGTCCTAGGTTCAATTATCTGGTAGTTAACATTGGTATGATGAACCCCTAGTTGAGTTAAGGGAGGTTGGCTTAAGGGGAGGTCAAATTATAAAGTATGTAAAGTATGAGTACTTACCAGCATTTAGGTTATCTTTAAGTCTTGTAGTTTTGTTTTTAGTTCTCAAAAAAAAAAAAAAAAAAAAAAAAAAAAAAAAAAAAAAAAAAAAAAAAAATTGTGTCTTCTATTTCTTTTATAAGTAATGCTGGATTAAGTATATTTTCACAAGTTGTTAAGTGAGATTATTGGAACTTCTCACTTGGTGGAGGTGCTTTGCACTAACACATCAAAAGGTTATCAGTCCACCTTGTCTCATCAACACAAGGACTGGCTAATCCTGAGCAAACGGCTAACAGGTAAAGATTGCTCAAATCCGTTTATGGCTGACAATTTGCCAAAAATTGTATGGTATTCAACTCACCATATCTAAGATAAGTGAAGAGTTGGCTAGCCCACAAGATTATGGCTTGTGGTAAAGGCTGTGGAAAACCATAAATGGTAATCAATTCACCATGACGAAGTGCTTTTCCATCAAAGAATTGGCTAGTCCAGAAGCAAACGGCTTTTGGTAAAGACTTAACAAATCCGTTGATAAGCTGATGATTTGCTAAAAATCATATGGCTATTAATGTACCATGGTCTTACACACCAAAACATTGGCTACTCCAGTGGTAATGGCTATTGGTAAAGAGATTTTAAATCCATTACATTTTCAATGATTCACCTCTCACAGATGGTAACACATTTGGAAGTGATGAGAATAGTCTGGAACTTAAATGAATTTGATGTACATATAGTCAATGTTGCTGAAAAGACCATATCAGAAGAGCTTATCAAGATTCAAGCTGCTAGAAAGGATCAAGACCTAAATACAATTCAAAGTGTTCAAGATTCAATCCTCAGAAAGCTTAATCAGAAGAACTTGAAGTTCATGGAGCATGAAGATCAAGTTAGGGGAGGATTGTTGGGAATTATGGTACGATTCAAGAGAAGACAACTTAGGTCTGGTAATATATCAGAGTTAGGTCTGTCTTTGTAATTAGGTCTGGTAATGCAAAGTTAAGTCTGGTAGTATGTTTAAGTCTGGTTGACTTATAATGTTAAGTCTGGTGTGAAGTTAGGAAAGTCTGTTAGAGATAAGTTAGGAAAAGATACAAAACGTGTAAGTATCTTTATAGAAGATTTGTGAATATCTTCTTAGTCGGTTAGCATTAGGGTTTCCTTGGTGTTATAAAAGGATCCCTAAGGATTGTTAGTTCTGTGTGTGAGTTGTACGAGTTTCACTATTGTGATTAAAATCAATATACGAAGTTAGTGATATCTCTGTGTGTGTTCTTCATTGTTCTTGTTAAGATTCCGCATTAACATTAACAATCGTCTAGGGTTTCTCACTTAGATTGGTTTGGATTTATCCCAACCATCTACTAGGTATTCAAGACTACTTAGAGATCCACATAAATTCGTGGACCAACAGGAAATTCCAATTCACAGATGCCAAGGTTGTTAGCACACCAGTTGATAAGGAGACACATTTTCTATTAAAGGATCACAGTGGTGAAGATGTGATGTGCACATGTATAGATCTATGATTGGGTCTTTGATGTATCTCACATCATCCAGGCCTGACATTATGTTTTCAGTTTGTGCTTGTGCAAGATTCCAAGTAAATCCTAAGGTGTCTCATCTCACAGCAGTAAAAAGAATCTTCAGATACCTTAAAGGCCAACCTAACTTAGGGCTATGGTATCCTAAAGAGTCTGCATTTGATCTAGTGGCATTCTCTGATTCTGATTATGATGGTGCAAGCATGGATAGAAAATCTACAACAGGTGGTTGTCAGTTCTTGGGTTGTAGATTAATTTCTTGGCAGTGTACGAAGCAGACTATGGTGGCCACTTCTACTACTGAAGCAGAATATGTGGCAACAGCAAGTTGTTGTGCTCAAGTTCTTTGGATTCAAAACCAGATGCTTGATTATGGGTACAATTTCTTAAACACAATTATACATATAGACAATAGCAGTACAATGTGTATCATTAAGAATCCGGTTCAACATTCAAAAACTAAACACATTGAAATTAGACATCATTTTATAAGAGACTGTGCTAAAAAGAAATTAATAAAAGTTGTTAAAATACATACTGATGACAACTTTGCTGATCTCTTAACAAAAGGTTTTGATGTAGGAAGATTTCAGTACTTGGTAACAGGTATTGGAATGCTTAATCCTTCAAAAGATTAATGTCTAAGTGTTTTTGGTTTTTGTACTGCTAGTTGTGCTCTTTGTATAGTTAGTACTGCTTGGTAATTTTTAGTACTACTTGTGAATTTGTTAGTCAATTGTGATAACTATTAAAAGAAAATATTGTGTATTGTGTTTTCTTTGGTTTTGGACTAACATTTCAGGTTAAGAAAAGCTTTTTGCTTTGGATTGTGCTTTGGGAAGTATGGTAGTTTGGACTATCAAGTGTGCATGCTTGTCACACAACAAATGGTAATTGGTTCACCATGTCTAATCCACATAAGAACCAACTAGTCCAGATCAAACAGTTTCTGGTAAAGACTTCTCAAATCCGTTTATGGTTGACAGTTTACCAAAAACTGGATGGTTATCAACTCACCATATCTAAGTGTGAAGAGTTGGCTAGTCCATAGCAAACGGCTATTGGTAAAGACATAACAAATCCGTTGATAGCTGATAGTTTGCTAAAAACTATACGTGGAGAAAAGTGTTTTCAAATCCACATTACAATTAACTTTGATTTTATCTCAAAAATTTTTAAACAGTTAGTACTGCTAGTTTCAACTAGTTTGTACTGCTTTTTCAAACTTGGTTCATTCTAAGTTTATGCTCTATGATTCACCTCTCTCAGAAGGTTACACATCTGGAAGTGTTGAGAGCAGTTTGAAACTACAAAACTGCATTGATGGTAACTTGTACAAATTGTCATATTGGATGCTGAGCTCGACTGTCCTATGTTCTCGTTCATCTGATGGTGAAGATTCTTCCAAACAGGGGAGGAATTAAAAGTTTGTTCAGTTGCTGTTAAAGATGATTATGTGATTCAATGGAGGTTATAAATTTAGAATCTGAGATAAGTGTGATGTTTATGCTGATAGTGAATGTTTAAGTACACAAGGAGATAAAGTTTATTCATTAAAGTGGTGCATTCATTACATAAGAAGAAGTTTTGTTACAATCCTGGACTCAAAGACAACATAACCAACACACAAACCTAAACACATAAACCTAACACCTTCATCACTACTCAAGCTTCCTCTTCCCTTTATCCTTAAAATCAGGCATGGACTTGTGAACTCCTTTGTCTTTGATTGAGTTCCACACCTTCGGACTTGGGAGCCCCATCACTTGTTTATTTGGTTTTGGTCGTGGTTGATTCCTTACAGGCACTGAGATCTTACTCATACCTGACACAGCTTTTTCAATCTCTCTTGTCAGTAAAACTGATAGTGGAGGTGGATGTGCTTGCTGATCATCATCATCAGAGGAAGTTGGAAGGTCATCATCAGAAGATACTTCTTCAGCTTGTGGAGATGGGTTCCTGATAGTCAGATTAGTGTAGTTTGGTGGAAAATAATTTTTCCATCCTTCACTTCCAGAATCTAAAGATGAATCCGATGAAATCTCAACCATGTTTGGATTGGATGAACTCATTGTGTTTGATAGTTGTGTTTTGAAGAATGTGATGGGTTAGTGTTGATAATTCAAGATCTTTTATAGAACCAATGGAGATTTAATGCCATTGAATGCTGGGTTGGTATTAGGAATTAATTCTTTACAGGAATAAGTTTAATTATGGAGACTTTTGAGGAGTTGACCGAATTTGATGTATTATGAATATTGGTCAAAAGGTAGATATGTGAAGAAAATTCCCAAGTGTTTCAAGATTGAAGATAAGTGTTTGAAAGAATCCACCCCATCATATAACGTTGGAGTTTAATTCAAGAAACTTGTTGATTTGCATAGAAATCATAAGTTTAGGGGAGGATTGTTGGGAATTAAATTAAGCAGTTGGTACGGTTCTGTATAAGTTAGTACGGTTGAAGTGTTGCTGAAGAATACATCAACAGTTGGTACTGCTGATGAAGAAAGTTCGTACTGCTTATAAGATTAAGATGAAGCCGTGTGAAGATATATATAGAAAAGATTTAATGTATATCTTATCAAGTTAAGTTTATACGATAAATTGTTTACTTGTAAAGGACTCCTTGTCCTATAAAAGGAGATCCTAGGTTAAGGTTTATACACACATTAATATCATAGCTTCACGATTGTAATTGTAATTTCTCATATTATATTGAAGCAAATCGTTTGAGTGAATATTGTTATTGTTCTTATTGTTACATCTATACAATCACCAAACAAGAATTCTTTTAAGTACTTAATAGTAAATTTCGCGTGCTGTTAAGTATATATTCAAAGTATCTCTAACACAACTCGTGTGTTTAGATCCGGTCAAAAACTGACGAAAACGAGCGAAAACATATGAAAGCATCTGTTGGAAACGCAAAAGTGATGATCATTAATGTAATCAAAGAAAGATCTCAATGATCGTCCCATAGGGGGAGATTGTTGGGAACGCTTAAAGTGACGATCATTGTCGAGTCAATGTGTCTTGTAATATGGTCATGTAATAGCTCGTTAGAATTATAAAAATATAGTCTACGTATTAGTAGAAGTGTGCCATCTAGTTTAGTCATAGTATTTACGTTAATGTCGAATGAGTAAGAGATGTAACAACGGCACACTTCCTTAGACTTCCTTATGTACTGACTATATAAGCATGTAATCAAAGTCCTGAAGACGTGGGCCTTTACTTGGATTTTATCCATAGTATTGATAACTGTCCCAAACGGGTTTCGGACGGCTGTTGTGCCTGACCAAGGTAAATGGAATCAAGACATTCATCAGTAAAACAATCGTAGTGGTCTGATCTCTAAGAAAAGTCCACCGTGATCGATTGGTGATTATTACTAACCTTTACCGTGCAAATACCGATGATTGTTCCTTGGAGGAGAGACCGTTACCATCATGATCATCAACTCACTTCCAGTTCCACATGCTCAAACCAACATCATTACGAAAGATGAAGTTACAAAAAGTTCAAGAAAAGTTCTCATCAAAGATCGAGTAATGTAAAAGTTCAGCAACGATTCTACATCAAAGTCAAAGAATCAGAAAAGTTAAGAGACAAAGATCAAAGTCAAGGATTAAGAACAACACAAGTAAGAACCATAAAGTTTAACAAGAAGTATGAGCATGTTGGAAAAGACGTAAAGATACCATTAATGAAGACGTTGATGAAAGGCAATCGAATATCGCAAATGATCACAAGAACAGGAACGAAGAACAAAGATCACAAAGCATGATTGGAACAAAGAATCTAGCAAAGCTATTACACAAAGACTCAAAGTTCAAGACAGCAAGCATCAAAGAAGTTAAAAGATCATCCATTTCTGTAAGGAGGACTCATAACCCACAGGTCACAAAAGAGATCTCAATGATCACCCCTTTAGGGGGAGATTGTTGGAAACGCAAAAGTGATGATCATAAATGTAATCAAAGAAAGATCTCAATGATCGTCCCTTAGGGGGAGATTGTTGGGAACGCTTAAAGTGAAAATCATTTTCGAGTCAATGTGTCTTGTAGTATGGTCATGTAATAGCTCGTTTGAATCATAAAAATATAGTCTACGTATTAGTAGAAGTGTGCCGTCTAGTTTAGTCATAGTATTTACGTTAATGTCGAATGAGTAAGAGATGTAACAACGGCACACTTCCTTAGACTTCCTTATGTAATGACTATATAAGCATGTAATCAAAGTCCTGAAGACGTGGGCCTTTACTTGGATTTTATCCATAGTATTGATAACTGTCCCAAACGGGTTTCGGACGGCTGTTGTGCCTGACCAAGGTAAATGGAATCAAGACATTCATCAGTAAAACAATCGTAGTGGTCTGATCTC
This sequence comes from Artemisia tridentata subsp. tridentata, assembly GCA_021014915.2. Lineage (NCBI taxonomy): Eukaryota > Viridiplantae > Streptophyta > Magnoliopsida > Asterales > Asteraceae > Artemisia > Artemisia tridentata. The sequence goes on along the minus strand of CP139502.1, from coordinate 82,210,876 downwards.
TAAGAAAAGTCCACCGTGATCGATTGGTGATTATTACTAACCTTTACCGTGCAAATACCGATGATTGTTCCTTGGAGGAGAGACCGTTACCATCATGATCATCTACTCACTTCCAGTTCCACATGCTCAAACCAACATCATTACGAAAGATGAAGTTACAAAAAGTTCAAGAAAAGTTCTCATCAAAGATCGAGTAATGTAAAAGTTCAGCAACGATTCTACATCAAAGTCAAAGAATCAGAAAAGTTAAGAGACAAAGATCAAAGTCAAGGATTAAGAACAACACAAGTAAGAACCATAAAGTTTAACAAGAAGTATGAGCATGTTGGAAAAGACGTAAAGATACCATTAATGAAGACGTTGATGAAAGGCAAGCGAATATCACAAATGATCACAAGAACAAGAACGAAGAACAAAGATCACAAAGCATGATTGGAACAAAGAATCTAGCAAAGCTATTACACAAAGACTCAAAGTTCAAGACAGCAAGCATCAAAGAAGTTAAAAGATCATCCATTTCTGTAAGGAGGACTCATAACCCACAGGTCACAAAAGAGATCTCAATGATCACCCCTTTAGGGGGAGATTGTTGGAAACGCAAAAGTGATGATCATAAATGTAATCAAAGAAAGATCTCAATGATCGTCCCTTAGGGGGAGATTGTTGGGAACGCTTAAAGTGACAATCATTGTCGAGTCAATGTGTCTTGTAATATGGTCATGTAATAGCTCGTTTGAATCATAAAAATATAGTCTACGTATTAGTAGAAGTGTGCCGTCTAGTTTAGTCATAGTATTTACGTTAATGTCGAATGAGTAAGAGATGTAACAACGGCACACTTCCTTAGACTTCCTTATGTAATGACTATATAAGCATGTAACTTCTCATTTGAAAGGTGTTGGTTGTTAATGCAATAGAGAAATTCTCTCTATTTTCTCTCTAGTTCTCTCTCTCTAAACATATCTTTGTTTCTCTCTCTAATACATAATATGTGTGTGGAATGATTTAGAAGGGATCCCAACAATTGGTATCAAGAGCTAGAAGATGATTTAGAAGTTTTTGTGTTTTTTATTTTACTGTTACTGTTCACATTTTACTGTTCATGTCTTTAGCTTTTTCGTAGCTTATTGTTTGCTTATTTCAAGCTTAAAGTTTTAAGAGTTGTGGTTCAATAAAAACGAGCTTATTTCCGTGCTTATTTCAACTCCTTCTAAGTCAAAACCGAATCATATTTTTGTCTAAATACAAGTTTAAAGGTCCAAATACAACAACTTTTTCTGAGCCTATTTTTGTCCAAAACAGCTTCTTTTCGTGCTTATTTGTGTTTCTTGTGGTCAAAACGTGGTCAAAAAAAGGTAGTCGGAAAATTGAACGGAAAACGTGGTCCGAAAAGTCGTCGAAAAAGTGGTCAAAAAGTCAAAACCCTTAGTTTACAAATTAGGTTGGTCAAAACCCTGATCTTACAAGTAAGAGTGAATCTTACGAGTAAGAGTGAAGTTTACGAGTAAGACTGAAATTTACGAACTTCTCCAATCTTCAGTTTCTTTAACAATCAAGGTATACTCAGTAATTCCCTAGCTTGGATAAGTTTGTGGAATACTTCGACTTGTGATATCTTTCTAGCTTGGATAAGTTAGAAAGATCTGATTGGATTTTCAAAGTCTTACAAACAAGGACCAAGTTTACGAACAAGGACCAAGTTTACGACCAAGGACTAAGTTTACGAACAAGGACTAAGTTTTACGAATAAGAGATGACCAAAAGAATGAAGAAGATGAAGAAGATTATTTACCTTAACCATAATACAACACGTGTGACTTCAGTTCTTACCACATCATAAGCCACTAAACGGTAAACGAAGAACAAGTTATCAGATCAATAAGAAGAGAACAAGACGAAACCAGATTCAGATTAAGAACACGAGCCGTTACAAACAATTAACCATAACCCATCTCATAACCATAAAACAAATCCACTCTAAACCGTAACCCACAACTAAAACTAACAACAACAACTAAAGTCCATTTCCTCACCATCACTCATCAACTCACAACCTATTCTGAACAACAACAGATTCGAAACAACAAATGAATAAGAAGATCTCAGTTTAGTTCATTTTTGTACAAACCTTCAAAGATTGTCTTATATAAACAAAAACCATCATCGATCCTTTCGAAGCATAAACTTCTTTTAATATTCGAACCTTCAAAAGAAAAGAACAAAAACAATTGTGTTAGCGTCCTTTCTTTCCATTCGGTTAAAGTAAAACGGAAAAAAAAAAAAAAAAAAAAAAAAAAAAAAAAAAAAAAAACAAACAAATCCCTTTGATCAATTCGTTTAAAGTAACAAGAAACGGAAATTAAATAAAGATCTCAGTTAATCTCATTCGTATAATCAAAGATTTGTTCAAAGAACTCAGCCACCAAAGATTTTCCATCTTAGATCTTTGTTAGAAGACAAGCTCCTTATTTTAATTTTCGAATCTTAAAGAAAGCAAAAAACCAAAAGGTTTCATACCTCCTTTCATTCGTATAAAAGAAAAACGAAACACATAAGTGAAACCTACCTTGGATTGAATCAAACTTCAACAAGCCCTAGTGAGTTTGGGTTCTCGTTTCCAACTAACCAAGAAAGAAAACAAAAGAGTTTACTTGTTGATGTTCGGATTATAACAGAAAGATTAAAGGGTTAAAAGATTGGATGTTGGTGAATCGTTTTTTTTTTAAAGGAAGGGGATGATTATTTTTTTAGATCTACGATTGGTAAGTGAGAAGTGTGTTTGGTGGTTGCGTATCAAGTGTGGGAGAGTTAATTAGGGTTAGTGATAGAAAAATTAGGTTGTAGTGTGAGATTAAGTGGTCATATATATCCCGTATTATTATTAGGGTTGTGTATTGGACGGGCTTCAGTGAATTATTTAGTATTGGGCTGGAATTGTGTTGGGTTGACCAATTACCTTACTGGACTGGATTGTGCTGCTCATTCGTTTTCTTACTAATTTGGACGAGTGGACGAATGGTACATATTTTGGTATAAGAATTGCTAGTAAAATTTTGTGTTATCATTTTTTGAGTAAGCGGAATATTCATATAACTTTTGGGTCATATAAATCGTTATTGTGGCTGCTTTTTGGTATTATTTAGGATCGCGGTTTTGATTGAGCTTCGTTAATTCGAGATTAAGTATTATTTTGGGCTTGAATTTTTGAGTTCTTGTGGATATAACTACTATGCTAGTTATTGTGAAAGCATGAAAGATTGACAAAGATTCATTTGAAAACACAAAATCACTTCTTTATCGTTTACAAAATCCATTATCATTTCACACTGAAATTAAAATGGAATCAAGTTCAAAAAGGAGAGAGATGCCTAAAAGTGTAAAGCTCGCAATGCACTCCAAAGAAAACTGTTTGGCACATTTCGAATCAGTTAAGATTCAATGTACGGTTCTCTCAGAAGCAAGGTTTCCAACGTGGAGTTCCTTTACAATATTCTTCGGATATGAAATGGACCTTCTAACCTTCCAAAGGGAACTCAGGAACAACTTAGATCAAATAGAGAAGCAAATTGAATAGGAAAGTGACTGCATGATTGGATTTAGAGCGCTCAAGACACAGTTAAAAGGTTTCATGTCCATGGATTTTAGAGTGTTCAACACTTCTCGGGACTATGATTCTCAAAGCAACTTCTGGAGAGAGAACATCACTAGTATGGAGGTTGAAGCCTTTAGAGATCAGCTTGTTTCACTAATGAACATACTAGAAATGGTACTGAATGCAAGATCACTTCATCTGAGGGATATGCAGAAGGAGAGAGAATTCAAAGAAATGGAGATGCAGAAACGAGTAAAAGAATTGAATGAACGAGAGAATGAAAGAAAAATGCAGACACAAGAAGGAACAATCAACAATGAATGGACATCAGATGATAATTTGGTATTTATAGGTAACAGTGCATTATCAGAACAGCAGATAGAAAGCAGCAGTCCAGGGAATGATTTGGATGCTGACGGGATACTCAACAGCAAGGATGCTTTGAATAATGCAGCTGTTGATGTCAGACCTTCAAAAAGTTCAGACGCATTCATTCAGGTACATCAATCAAATGATGATGTTAATGGTGTTGATATATTTGAAAATGTGTTTGATCATGAGACACAAAGTCATGAACAACCTTTATGCATTAACGACACATATGTGGTGAATCAGGATAATAGAAATGTTACTCCCGAGACTCCAGATATGGATCCTAATGGAGGTACGGTTAAACATGACAATGTGAATCATGATCAAGAATGTGCTTCAAATGCTTTATTAATCAAAAATATGCAAACTGAAGTTGTTCGATGTAATGAGCTTAATCATGAACTAAAAGCTCAAAATACGTCGTTAACTAAAGAGCTTGAGATTTATAGAAACCGTGCAAATGTTTTTGAAACAAAAGTTAACAGAGAACAATGTTTTGAAATTGCATTTTAAAAATCATATTTGAAAGAAAAAGACTTACAACATCAAATGCGAGAACTAATTGTTTCCAATAATGAAAAGATTTCAAAACTGAAAAAAGAAAAGCTTGACCTTCAAAACTAATTTGCAAAATTAACAACAGAGGTTTCAACATTAACAACAAAGGTCTCAATATATCAAACAGATTACAAAACATTGAGAACGAGATGGAATAAAAGGGAAGACTCGTATCTTAATGACATTGTTGATTTAGAAGCAAAATTGAAAGTTTTTGAAAAAACTGTTTGTGATAAATCATTGATTGTTGAGTCTGAAAACTTAAACGTGGAAAATGGGATGTTGAGACATGAAAATGACAGAATTTTAGAAGATTCAAGCGACATCCAAGAGAAACATAAACGTCAAATATTATCTCTTGAACAAAATTTTCAAAGATGTCAAGCACAAAGCATTAGCTTTGAGCTAGCTTTACAACACAATCTAGAAAAACAGCCTTTTGAAAACTCTTGGATGTCAAAGCTTGAACAACTTGATGATGAAAACATGTCAATGAAGTGTCAAATTTTAAAATACGAAAAAGAGATTGAGCATTTGAAACTGATTTACAAAAACCTGTTTGATTCAATCAAACGTTCACGAGTTCAGATACAAAACTCAAACATGAAACAAAAAGAGACTGAAGATTTGAAGTCTCAATTGTCTGAATTCACTGATAAAAAGTTTGAAAATGTTTTGAAAAAGATTGAATCAATGAAAAAGAAAAAGGTTGATTCTCAAATCACAAAAGTTTCCTTTCCAAATCCCCTATTCGATTCTAATACTCCATATTTTGGAAAGGAAACGGGGGAGAAAATGTATCTTTTTGAAAATGAAAATCGTGTGCTTCAAACAAAAGCGGTTAAGCTTGAAACACTTTTAGCTCAACAAACAAACGATTTTGAGGATGTCAAAAGTGAACTTTTCAACAAAACGGCCGAGTTCGAAAGTTATTTTGAAAGACTTGAAAAAGAAAATGTTGAGTTCGAACGAAAATTGGCTCGTAAGATTGACGATTCTAAAGCAGAAAGAGATCAATTTTTAAAACAATTTGCTTTGTTAGAATCAAAATTGGCATCCCAATATCATCTTTCTCTTAAAAAAGAATACAGTGATTTGAGAACTTTATACAATGCTTTAAAAGTGAAGTTTGACTCTCTTAATCAATGAAAGGGAAAAGATCCAATTTCAAATGTTTCAACACCAGAAGTGAGTGTTTCGAAGAAGGTTTACACAGGTGAATCTTCAAAACCATTTTCGAAAAAGGTTTCTCAATTTACAACCTATTCTTTGCAAAAAAAGAGTGAAGTTTTCAAAGAGACCAGGTTTTTTCAAAACATTTACTTCTCAAAAGTTTTCAAATCCAAATGCTTCAAGTGAAATGAAACAAGTTTTTCAAACTCCACACTCTCATTTTACACCGGTAAAGCAAGTGTGGAAACCAAAGCAATGTTGTTTAAAACCCCAAAATGCTTCAAAAGAAAAGAAACAAGTTTTTCAAACTCCACACTCTCATTTTACACCGGTAAAGCAAGTATGGAGACCAAAGCAAAATCGTTCAAAACCTTTCAAATATTCAAAATCAGAATTGCTTTCGCTGCAACATAAGAATGACTATGTTTTGGACATTCCAAATACCGGAAGGTTTCCATTTATCACAAAAACAAATCTTCAAAGAGAACCCATGAGGTTCAACTCTAGATGGAAATCTTCTTCTTCAGATTTTAAAACTCCAAGAGAGACACCGGGTTTCTCGAACAATTTTCAACAGAAAAAGAGTTTTAAATCTCCATTGATTCCACGAGTGTTATTTCAAAATGAAACACCGGTTTTCAGTCCTCGTTGGAATTCTCCATCTTTAAATCAGATTGACACAACTTACAAATGGATTTCAAAATTTGGTTAACCCGTTGGCGCCGTGCTTAAATGGGTTCCCAAGGTTGTTGTCTAAACTGAAAACTTTCGATGGCTTGTAAGTATTTCAGCTTACAACCCGGGCTTAAACATTATGGCTTATGCACACATATCAGTGTATAACCCGTGATTTTTTCAAAGAAATGATCCTGTTGTATGTTTTAGTGCGACAATCGTAACAGATAAGAAGTTCTCACGCAAAGCTTATTAAAAACTTCTTAATCTTGAGCAAAATTTATTCAATATTTTTCAAAAGGTTTTTCAAAACTTTTCAAAATTTTGCTCAAGATTTTCAAATCTTTACTCCCCAATTCACTCCAAAAATTTAAAACATGTGCTAAGTTTTGAGGGGGGGGGGGTATTTCAGAGTATAACGTTTAGTTACCTTGAAGCAAAATTTATTCAAGAATTTTTCAAACTGAAAATTTTAAATCTTTCAGAATTTTGCTTCAAGAAGACTCCTTCCCTCAAACTTAAAAAAAAAAAATAAAAAGGTTTAATATTCTCAAAACAAATGCGAGTTTTGATGTGGAGTATTTCAAAAACAAAAATGTTCTGTCAAAATCATGCTTAATGGTTTGTGCACGCATAACAGTGTACAACCCGATCTTTGTAAAGAAAGGACCCTGGGGTACGCTTCAGTGCCTCAATCCTAATATAAGGAGCGAAGACTTCTTACTTTTGAGTGCACGGGGTGTTACAGAATTAATCAAAATTTTCAAACGATTTCTAATAATTCTGCTCAAAAGAACACGTATTCTCTCTTGTTTCTGAAAACCTCAAAAAATCATGTCACTTGTTGAGGGGAAGTACTTGAAATATCTTTGTTCAAAATGAAAAGTTCCTGTTGGTTTCTTCTCACAAATCTCAAAAAGCATATTTTAATCAAAATATTTTCCAAAAACAACACCAATATGCTATTTTTGAGGGGGAGAATATAATGTGATTAAAATATGGTAACAAATGTGTGGAATCTCAAATGAGCTCGACTCAGATATAACCAACGAATTACGAAACATAAACTGTCAGTAATCGAAAGGACTTGTCTGAAGAGAATGTACCGTATCGAGAGATCTTCTTTGGACTTGACCAGGACGGGTAATAATTTCAAGCTAGTCTAACTAGTGATGTAAACGTGTCTCGAATCGGTCTTGTTCACTGAAGATCAATCAATTCAAAAGTGCGAACTCTACCCAACATGTGTTATTTTTAACTTAAAAATATTCAAGCACATGTGAAGGGGGAGTATTTCTAAAAAAGGAAAACTCTCAAAGTGTTAACAAAATATGTTTTATAATCATAAACACTTTGAGAGATTTTACAAATGGTTTTATGGCATGTGATCAATGAATCTAGGATAATCATGGAGTTATAAGGTAATTAATGTTTGGTTTATGTCCTATGATCCGCCAGAGCCGGAGGGATCTACCCAAGGACAACACCAATAGTTTAGAACTAGAAGTCCTTAGGTATGATTGAAAAAATGAGTAAAGAAATGAAAGGAGAAATAAGGGATTGAAGAATTAAAAAGAAAAGTTAACGAAAGGTTGAAAATAAATAGCCCTCCAAATGATCAACCTTAGGGCAGAAACCGGGTTCAATTCATATGCTACTGGTTCTCACTAAGGTGATGCCGGTATTGAAGATAAGACGTCATGGACCCAGTGACGCACTGCACATAACCTTCTAACTATTCAGGTATCTCTTAAAAGATACTTGTTTCTGTGAAAACGTAGAGGGGGGGGGGTGAATACGTTTCCGTTTTAAAAACTTAAAACTTGTTTTATCAAATGTCCATTTAAGCTTGTTCTAATATGAAAGATGTTACGTGTAGTTTAATACTATCATAAACTTAAACCATGTTGTCACACAAGTATGATTAATAAATCACAACACAAGCAATCATATAATGCAAACATAAAAGTAAAGAGTAAGTAAAAGAAAGCGCAAACCGAACACGATGATTTATAGTGGTTCGGTCACGGAGCTCTTCACCGCCTTACTCCACTCCCCGAGTACCCAACTCGAGAGTTACTTCACTAGATCAACAAGCTCCCTTCTCAGCGGAGAAAACCTTACATTCGTCGCTTACACTTTTTCCGGTACAAAGCTAAATACCGGGTTCTAGTTCAAGGTAGAACCAACCTGACGTCGCCTATACAATTTCCGACACTAAGCTAGATGTCGAGTTCTTTACAAGGGTTCAACCACTCCTGACTAGTTCTTTAACAAGGGTACAACCACTCCCGCTATGTTTTATGGCCCAACATAGAAACCTTGTGTTTTATGGCACAAACACATAAACGTCTAATCTAGTATGAATAGATTACAATGATGATCCATGACATAAATGGGTTATGGATATGAATGGCTAATCTAAATGAACTTCCGTTGATAGGAAGCCTTCAATGGATGAAGATCACAAGCTCCCTAAACTTGTTGTGATGGATCTTCATAAATGCATATGGAATCTACATGAACTTCTTGAATAAGAAGTCTTCAATCATTGAGGATGTCAAGTGCCCTTGAATCTTCATATGTTGGAATGCTATGGTGAGTAATGACTTCAAGATCTTCTAACCTTCTTGGTGGATCAGGAAGTATGCAATGCTTGTGATGGATGATGTCTCATGATCTTGAACTTGCTTCACAGGATCATTAACAGTGTATGCTTACAACATAATGAAAGTTAGTAACATTATGATCATTATGGAAAGGGTGATTAATGTATGAATCTACATGTTTTGCTACTGATCTAAGTGTATGTAAAGGGTAAAGGAAATGTGTGTTCTAGTTGCTTGAGACTATGGGTAAACAATGGGCTACTATTTATAGGAAAACATTTTGTACATTCCACGGATCCCTAAATTTGGATCCGCCCTTTATGGCATTTGGATCCGCCCTTTATGCCATTTGGATCCGCGGGTGTCTGACAAAAAATCTCCCAAAATCTTTCCAAATCTTGCCAAGATCTTACAAAGTCAACTTTGTTACTTAAAGATCTTACCAAAATATTTCTCAAATCTTCCTAGGATTTTATAATGAGGTATGCCATGATGTCATGTGTTATTTTCATTTTAGGATTTAAAATGTAAAACATGTAAATGTATATATGTATGTAACATGTATCCTAGTGATCATGTAGCATGTATATACTAGCTTAACTAATATATGTTTACCAAGATGTATCATGTTAGATTGACACCTAAAGTGTACTTATCCTATTTATCTTAGGAAACATGACAAATGAGGTTCTAAGTAGAATGGTTAGCCTTTTTAAAATACTTAATGACCTAGTCGTATTTTAAACATTCTAAATGGTTTGTTAAGGGTTTGATCATAATGCCACATAACAAACATGTACGAACCTGTGTTGTATCATACGAGGACTCGAGAGGTGTTGAATGTATGTTGAGACAAGATATGATTACAAGTAACTTGTACATTTTACGTTATGTATCAAGTTACATGTTTGTCATCAATCAAAACAAACGAGACTGCTTGCACTAACAATCTCCCCAACGAGACTGTTTGCACTAACAATCTCCCCCTTTTTGATGATGACAAAATATGTAAACGTGATAGAAAGTAAAATGTAAAAAGTTACTTGTGTCCGTACTACCTTTAATATTACCTTCTCCGTTTACACCTTTCTCAACTCTTCTAGCCTATTACTTTCTCCGTTTACACCTTTCTCCCCCTTTTGTCGAAGCAAAAAGGGTGTGTCCTTGGAGGAGCTTGCATCATCCCTAGTGAAGTTAAATAGACTACTCCAATCTCCTATGGTTGTTGTGTTCCCTAGGTTGTTTAGCGGATCCATGGATCAAATTAAGACTCTTAACCTACATCAAGATTAGTAGTGTGCAACATAAAAATAATATATATGAAAAATGCATGATGAATGAAATGCATATATCCAACGATTCACGTGGGTAAGCTATATTGGACTATCTTGGCCTATCTCCTCCTTTTTGTCGAAACACAAAAGTGTGTCGAAGAATGAGAATTCTTAAGAATGCGAACATGCTCCCCCTTGACTGTAGCTCCCCCTTAATCAATACTCCTCGTTGCTAGGGTACCAACGTATATGATGTAAGGATTATGAATGCTACAAAACAAGGATTAGTACATGATATGCTCCCCCTTGATCAATACTCCCCGTTGCTAGGGTACCGACGTATATGATCCAAGGATGAAGAATCCTACAAAATAAAGATTAGTATAAAACAATATTTGTCCTTGGACAAGTATGTGATATACACCAATGCGTGTATATGATGCATCCTAAAAAAAAGTTTGACGAAACTCCCCTTGCTTTAGGGTGTCAAGATAAACCTACAAAACAAAAATTAGCACAATAGGGACTATGACTTAAGACATATATGTCATATACGACCAATGTGTATAGACGATGCAATATGAGTACTAGACTGGTAATTCTCCTGGTTTAAGGACATCAAGAAGCACCTACAATGAAATGGTTAGTGCAATATATTTTATCTCAAAGAAAAATAAGATGCAACATATCAATAATCTAATCACAAGCAACTTACCAATTGTGATTGTCTAATCAAAGAAGAATATGATGCAGCATACCAATAGTGATATCAATCGTGATTATCTAGTAAACCATGTTATAAAGTGTGTAATCTTCTAATAAGAATTACATTTACAAGAATACACTCCTACAAAACAATGCCTATGATGAGGATATGAAGTGGAGTTAAAGTTAGTGATGCTAGTGTTGGTGTTAGTTTACTAGTGATAACTCAATTGATAACTAAAGGTTGTTGCAAGTAGGTTTTTCGCTAATCCATGGGGTTGATGATTAGTGAAAGAGGTGATGGAAGGTGGTGGTTAAAATGAATTCAGAAACTGTATAGCAAGTGCTATAAGAGTATTGAAGGCGGTTAAGGTTATGATATTATCATCTACCAAAGATGATAAATGCTCAAATGAAGGAAGTGAATATAATGATCACTTAGGAATAGAGATTCCATATACCTATATGAAAATGAAAATGACATCATATAATGAGAGTGTTGGTTGGACCAACGTGTTGAGAGTGATGGTTCTGTTTGCACTGACAATGACGTGCTTGATATGTATCAAGAATGAAAAGGATGAGATCCTATGATGGTGTTCTAGAAGATGTTCTAGACAATGAAGTTGTTCTAGAGAATGATGATGTGAAAATAAATCCTAGAATCGTTGGTTGTGAGAAGGTTATCTGTTATGAATGTTTAAAAACAGAACCTGGTACCCGCGGATTTGGCGGAACCAAATTTTTGGTTCCGTCCTTCTTATCGAAGGGTACCATGGGACCAAAAATTGATTTGGTCATGTTTTATCATTTTTTGATAAAACGAGGGTTCAAACTAAGGTCTATTCACTTATAACTATGGATTTGGTTTCACTAATCCTAGTCAAAGTCTAATGAGACTTGATGGTTCACATTATAGAGATTTGTTAAACACATAATGTGTTTTTCTCTTGACAAGGTATTGGTATAAAACTGTGATATTGGGTTAATAAGGTTTGAATCACTTTGTGATTTTGTGAACTGATTTTAACTAAATGGTGTGAACCTAAGTGTTGGTACTTGAGGATGTAAGAAACATGAGTACATGTTCTTTAATGTGAAGAGACAGTTATGTGAATGAATTTCTCTCCCCCTTAATCGGTGGACATCCATCATAATGTGTGATGTTAAGAATGATGAAGCAAGTTAATGAAAGCAATGAGCTTAGTAATGTTTTTGCGGATGTTGGTTAGCATACAAAGTACTTCATCCTTGAAGTTATGTAGCTCTTCACTATCAATGCAAGATGATCGCACGACGAGGCATGTGGTTTTCTCATGGAAGGTGTATTGTTATAACTAAAGGATGATGGAGATGTTGTTAGGAAAGCGGAAGCAACAATACGATTTGGAGAGAGGTATGTTGAAAGATACCCAAACACAAATTTCAAACCTCTAAAATTTAATCCTATTAGCTTTTAAAGCTATATGCAAGAAAGTAGATCCCATAAACATATTATTAATCTAAGTAGCAATAATGGGACAGCAATTATGCAAAATAAGCATAACAAAGAGAAATAACAAACAATTTGTTGTCAATTACAAGACAAAAGTATTAATGATAAAAGATGTGAATATCATAGAAATCATAACATCTTATGTAAACAAAAACAAATATTCATCTGCTAGACAAAAAGCTACCACATAGCATAAAGACAAATAATCATATTGCAAGATAGCATGACATTGTTTTAGATACTACATTGTGAAATTGTTTTGAAGTTAGGCTTAGTCACTTAAGCATACTTACTTATTAATTAACACAATGATCTATGTATAAAATAAAATGACTTCTAAATGTTCATCATACCAAAAAGCACTTAGACATATAAGTGCACACATGGCAAACAATAGTGTGACATGATCACAAAAGTAATAAATGACAGGTTCATACAAACAATTCTAACATTTTAGAAGCATGCATCATTTAGACTATCCTACGAAAAAGCTCAATGAATGTCAACTAAAGACAAGAGCTATCTAACACCATGTATTAAGAATGACATATCGTGAGTTAACAAGAACCATGATAAACTAGTGAAATATCATATAACAGGTATCATGCGAATCATGTTATCATCTAGTAGCATGAAACATATATAAGCGTGTAAACAAAACCTTTCAAAGGGTTACACATTTGATTATCAATCAAATAATTATCATGATAACGTCAAGACACTTAAACATATCAAACACATAACATGTAATCAACACATATGTAATGTAAGTGATTTTACTAAGAAAAATCACATCTACTACTGAATTGATTAATATTACTAAGACAAGATAAAATATCATCTTTAATATTTACTTTAGGCAAGTATAGGAATACAGATTTTTCAAGTTGGAGAATGAATATGAGACTACTACTAGCGGTGCTCAATTCAGGCTAAACACGACCATTTTTCGGGTGATTCCACATACCCAACTTCTCTGCTGGAAGCAATTTAACCGTTAGGTTAAATTGATTTTCTAGTGCAATAGATTCTCCAGTAGTCATTCTCATGTTTGAAAGATAGGAATTCCTATTTTTGTCTATTGAAGTATATAAAGATGATAATTCATCAATACATGACTTAATGAGACTCAACTATATCTATTAAAACTACGGTGATGAAGATGTCATGTTTTACATGGGAATTTGACAAATATGTGTCAACAGATTTTAATCTTTGTGTTTAGAATTTAAGGTTGAATGATCTAAAGGGTGCCATCTTTTATGTTGAGTGTTGTATAAGTGATTTGATTATCTAAGACCAAGAGATGTGTTTGAGAACGTTTTCAAGAAAGTTCTTTGGAACAAGTATCTAAGTAAAGTTACCAACTTTAATAGATCTTGTGTATGCTCTAGAGATGTGTAGGATACACACAAGGTTTGAACTAGATTATGAGCAAGGTTTGGTTATGATGTACGCTTGAAAGAAAACAGATACATATAGTATCTTTCAACAAGTAAGATTATCTCATGTGATCATGCTTGAGTATGACAAAATGAGATGTAATGAAATCTCTTGTAACACAACCGTTCATGTTGCAAAGAGAGAATGATGCATAGTATATATACTATCCTTTTGACAGAATGAAAACTAAACACATGATTTCTTAGACATAATTTTTTTTTTTTTTTGAAACATCATGTTTTCCTAAGAGAAGATATGAATCCAAAGTGTTTGAATTGGATAGACTTATCCTAAATTTACTAGATGATGACAAGAGGGATTCACTTGAGTTTCTTATATATACTCCTCAATATTCATTGTCACTTGGGTTGCATGAGGTTATCTTTGAGATTGCATTTTAACATATGTTGTTAAAAATGAAACTTACGCAGAAGTTTTAATGACAAAGTGTTACTAATACTTTGATAACTTGTGAAAGTGATACTACTTAAACCTAGTGGAAATTGATAAACAATGAATGTGAGCATCATGCTCATTTGATGGTGAAGGTTCTAATCCTATAGGTGATAAAGTATGGTCGAGTTGATTCAACGTGTATTCGATTTGGTATGAGTGTTGGACTAAGGGCTTTTTGAGCAATACACTCAATGGCATGGATTATGGTGTTGTAGGAGTTTGTTGTACTATGGATGAGCTTTAGGGTTTCATGAATGTTGAAGATGACAAGAATGGATACTAATTCTTGTAGTTCACTAGTGGATGAAGTGCTTGGTTATATTTGTGAAACCTAGGGGCTGAATGTGATGAAGACTAATTCTTATGGCCAACGAGGATGAAGACTAATTCTTATGATCCATTGGTTGGTATAGCTAGTGTGTGATGTGATCTGAAGCTTAGGGTTTGAGACATATCACAGAAGTGAATGTGCTGGGATAATGGTGAAAGTACAAGTGTATTTAGGTGATAGGATAAGTGTTTTAACATAAGTTGTTAAAAATACTTGGGTGTTGATTCTTTCGGATGTGACTTTTAATGACTATAATCATAAGTCAAATTCACTTGAATATTTCGGATGAAATACTTAAGTTGTCAATCCTACTTTGTTGAGATTTGATAGCAAGATTAGATAATACATCTATAACCTAAGTGTGAGTTATGACTCGATGTAAATCTTAATTGTCTTGAAGGATGACATGTTAACCAAGTAAGGAAACCTATGTGGATACTGGACAATATCTATAGTCATCAATTGGACTTGTGATCTATGATATTTTTGCAAAAAGTGAGTCCGGATTTGTTAGGAAGTTGTCAATTTACAAATCAAGCTAATGAATGAGTATAGGATAGGAGGATGCAGTGAATGTGTGTAATGAGCACAAATACTCAGTGGTTCACCGAAAAGGTACCTTGGAGCATTTTCATGAAATTTGAAACTGTGATTAGATATGATTATCCTATTGGTGTAAGTGAGATGTTATGATCCTAATAGGAGTGAATTATCAGTGAAAGGAATCCTAGTGATGAAAGTGAGTGATCTTGAGTGCGAGATTTAAACGAAAATTTAAAAATCAAACTGTTTGTTTTGGCGGATCCAAGTTATACAAAAGGCGGATCCCAGATTTTGGTTCCGCGGAATCTGCAGAGTGAAGATTGGCGGAGCCAAAGTGCTCAACAGACGGAACCCATAACTTGGTTCTGCCATATCCGCCATTCAGAAGTACTAATTCTAACATAGAGCATGTCATAATTTTCGTTACCCGTTCAAATCCCAAAAATTGTCCTAAACCATATGTAATTACTTATTGGTGATTGATTAAAAGCAAAAACAAAGATTCAAACACACGTTTGCATATAGATCAATCAAATGATAATAACTTACCATAAAAGGAAGTTAAGCCAAACGGTGGCTTAAACACGAAAATCGATAACATCGAGTGTTATCATCCAGCATTGTTATGTTAGTTCACATAAAAATATAATACCAACATAATATCCTAATAACACAACAAGTCATCACATCATTGTTTGAAATTTTCTTATACCAAACACTCTTTCACAGATACTACATGTTTACACATTTTAACACTTGAAATTAAGTGAAGGTTTTTGCAAGACAATACATTTTAAGACACTAAACTAGTTTCACTCAGTTCACATTTCCAAGTAAGTTATGCAAAGTTTTTACATAACATATGCAAACAAAAATATCTAAGTCTATAAGTGAAACAAACACAGTTTATCAACTTAATGCACAAGATCTAACAAATGTCCTATTGTGCATAAAACAAGCAATTGATAAACAAGAAAATAATTGTCATGGAAAAACACTTATGTATTAACTATCAACAAATGCAATCATAATTACCAACAGGCAAATAACATGTATGCAAATGGCTTAGAGCAGATAGTCACATAGCATAGCATAAATGAAAAGATACTTTTCGTCACTTTGCGTTTAAATATGACGATGTATGCCAAGCTTGATTTGTTTCCTTTATATTACCAAATTCTTTAGATTTAAAAGAAATCATATCAATGTTCAAAGGATACTAACTTACATTGCCCGACGTAAAAGTTTAAGTTACAGTGTAAAAATGAAACTTAATATTTTGGACAGGTTGTAGTATTTGATTTATTTTACCTACTTCAATTTAGATTTAGGATATGATATTATTTTTAAATGAAAGTAGACTTAATTCCCTTCAAAATGATAGGTGGCGCGACTTCTACGGACTTACGGTTAATTAGTTATGAATTTTTGAAGTTTGCAGAAACTGATGAACAGAGATACACGGATTTCACGGATCCTTTTTGAGGGATCCGCCATTTGTAACAAAGGGATCCGTGGGTGTCTGTGACAAATTCTCCTAAACTCGTATTTTGACATAGAGAAAACGTGTAGGACTTGCTAGACTTAATATTAAACATATATTTACACATATTTAACAACATTTCTACTTATGTGACTTATCTAAACATTACGGAGGTGATTTTACAACTAAATTAATAGTTATCCCAAACGCTCCTTTAAAACCCGTATTTTTCGTAAATTAGCTTTACGCACACAATTTGACACTTAATCTTTTTAAGAAATATTTTCTTTTGATTTTTCAAAGACATCTTCAAGCTTGTATACAAAGTAATATTTAACAACAAAATTTCTAAGTATACTTAGCGAAACATTTTTCATATTATATTCCACTTCAAAGGTAATTTGATACATGGATCGTACTCTATTTTAAAAACCATTTGTTTTGAAAATGAGAGCCACGTGGCTCTGATACCAATTGTGAAAACGTAGAGGGGGGTGAATACGTTTCCGTTTTAAAAACTTAAAACTTGTTTTATCAAATGTCCATTTAAGCTTGTTCTAATATGAAAGATGTTACGTGTAGTTTAAGACTAGCATAAACTTAAACCATGTTGTCACACAAGTATGATTAACAAATCACAACACAAGCAATCATATAATGCAAACATAAAAGTAAAGAGTAAGTAAAAGAAAGCGCAAACCGAACACGATGATTTATAGTGGTTTGGTCACGGAGCTCCTCTCCGCCCTACTCCACTCCCCGAGTACCCAACTCGAGAGTTACTTCACTAGATCAACAAGCTCCCTTCTCGGCAGAGAAAACCTTACATTCATCGCTTACACTTTTTCCGGTACAAAGCTAAATACCGGGTTCTAGTTCAAGGTAGAACCAACCTGACGTCGCCTATACAATTTCCGACACTAAGCTAGATGTCGAGTTCTTTACAAGGGTTCAACCACTCCTGCTAGTTCTTTAACAAGGGTACAACCACTGTAATACCTGAAATTCAGATAACTTGTAAAATGACCAAATTACCCCTGAAGCCATAAAACTTAATAAAATCACTTATAAAAATTCTGAAATGATTCCAAACTTCTGAAAACAAAACTACATATGAAATAAATTAAATTCTGAGACAACATTATATTATTTGAATGTCCAAAAAAATTACAAGTTCACATATGCATGTACATATAAATCCGAAAATAATTAAATAAAGTATTTATAGTTATAAAATCAATTTAAATTAGGATAAGTATAAACTAAATTGAGGAATTATATATAAAATCAAAGTGTGATCTTGATAGAACTTCTAGGCGAAAATTCTGATCCCATGCCCCCCCTAGGTCGGTTTATTAAAGATATATGCAAATCAAATTATTTTATAAACCCTAAAATTCTGAAACCCTTATTACCGACAAAGAAAAATCCCTCAAACCCTCATTCGACTTTGGACCTGATCTAACAATTTCCTGGAGTTCATTGGAGTATTAAGGAGCTAAGAAAAATAAGAACTCGAATTTAGAAGCCTTCGTTTGCTCGCCGTAATTGTTTTCTTCGATTGTGTCATCCGAGAGGTATAAAATCTTCACGACTTATTCTTACGTTCTAAAAATTATCCAGCATTTTTATAATGATCTTTAGGTCGAATAAAACTCAAGAAAAATAAGAAACATGAATCATGCAAGATTAATATGGCGTATGATAATTAAATATATAAAACACAATTAAATCGTAAATAATGATATACGATTTTCTGAGGTGTAACCATAATTTTTACATGTTCTATACTGATAATATAAGCTTAGAAAAATAACCATGTGATTTTTAGAAGCTCAGAATAATCGATGCTAATTATTGTTTATAATCGGATTAAGGGAAAAATAAGAAAAATAAGAAGAAAACCCTAGAACGAATTAGGGTTAGGGTTTATGTGGTTAGATCTGATGTAATTAATGCTAATAATGATTGTATAATATGGCATAATGATTGGATAAAAGTAGGGTTTGGTTTTGCAAAATAAAAGTGAGTCCGATTGGTTTTTAAAATTATAAGGGTATGTTTTGCCAACTTTGAAACTTATGGGATATTCTTGTAATGTCATATAAGTCTGTAGGAATGTAGGAAAAATATAACTTGAGGGTCCTAAGTGTAAATATTGCAAGATAATGAATTAAGTGTATTTATAAGGGTTGTTTTGTAATTAATTAAAATAGAGGGACTAAAAGTGTAAATTCTGAAATCTTGATGTTATTCTAAGTAAATACTGATATTAAAATTGTAATGTGTAATTTTGAGGATTTATGGGCTTAATATGTAATTGTTATGAAATTATGATTTAATTTAAGTTTTGTAAAGTTAAGGGACCAAATGTGTAATTAATAAATTCTGAGGGATCTAATTTGTAATTCATATAAGTCTGAGGTTATGTTTTGTAACTTTGTAAAATAAGGTACTTGTTTGGAAAATATGAATATTATAAGGATTAAAACATGAATTATGTAAATGTAGGGTTTGTTTTGTAAACTATATAACTAAAGGGGTTTAATCTGTAAATGGTGAAACTAAAAGGATTAAGATGTCATTCTGAATAAAATAAGTATTTAAGTCAGTAACTTAAAGTATTTTCACTTTATGCCTTTGAATTAGATGAATTTACAATTAAAACCCTGAACTATGAAAATCTGTCATAATAAACCCTAAACTTTTGTAACCTGCTAGAAGATACCTTAATACCATAATAAGCCTTAAATAAAGACTTAACTTAATCTGAGATATTAATATCTTGCTAAATGTGAAAAGCTGTTAATTCGGGAAACCTGCTAAAAATGGAAAGTTACTAAATCTGGAAAGTTACCAAAATTAGAAAGTTGCTTAAAATGAAAAGATAACTAAAACCCACTTGTCATTTTGTCTTCTACTCCCTTAGGTTCTAGGAAGGAGTAATCTAATCTCTATCAGCATTTATCTCTGTGTTCTTGCATTCATAATAAGGTACAGATATTCTGCCCTTCTCTAGTAAGGTGCCTTCGTTTCCTTTTGATTTCGTATTTTGATTCGTTTAGGATTCCCTATACCATTGCTATGTTCCCTCCTGTTTGTGCACCGTTCATGTGATCTTTTATTTGTGAATCCTTGATGTGTTTTCCTTTGTTCTGAAACTTCTTGAATCTCTTTGTTTTGACCTATTGTCCTGAATCCTGATCTGTAAATCTTGTTTTGAAACTTAATCTGATATACTTGTATTAAAACTTGATTTGATTCTTGATATAAACCTTAATCTGTTAAATCCTTATTTGAACATAATTGATTTTGGAACTATCTTTAAAATACATATGAAACCGTTTGAGAAAAGCTATTGTAAAAGAAGCAACACTACTTTTAATGGAAGTTAATAAAAGTTTTGGAAGACCATTTTTATGAAAACTATTTTGTAAGATCAGTTTGTCATTAAACCGTTTGTGAAGGATTGTTTAAATGGACTTTTAAATAGAAACCTTTTTAAATGAACTTTTGCTATGACCTCGAATTATGAACTGTGAAAACTCTTTTCTGAAAACCTTTTGATATTGCCCTTTGGAACTGAACTTAAACTTTGATATAAAAACTTAATCTGATAAACTCCGACTTAAACCTTTGATATTAAATCCTAAAAATTTCTTGATATGAACCTTATGCCATGAACCCTTAAGATTTGACTTTTGATTATGCTAGTACATTTGACTTTTGACCTACAGTTTGATATTACGAGCCAATCACTAGGCATGAGGGTTTCATGTCCATGTCATTGACGCACCTCTGACATGACTCTAGAGCAGGAGAGTGATGACCTGTTTCGTCCCTTATTTATTATCTGCTATGGCCATTATAATTATGATTATTGATTTGTCTGTGGGGGCGTATGGGTGCATCCTAGATTTGACCTGTTATCTGTTTAATGATATTTGTTAATTGTTATATTTGTCTGGTGACTGATGGTGTGTGCGATACACGTCTTTCACATATATCTG
Source organism: Artemisia tridentata subsp. tridentata (assembly GCA_021014915.2). Lineage (NCBI taxonomy): Eukaryota > Viridiplantae > Streptophyta > Magnoliopsida > Asterales > Asteraceae > Artemisia > Artemisia tridentata. The sequence continues at coordinate 82,190,157 of CP139502.1, read as the reverse complement.
TGAGCTGATCACTCAAAATGATACATGAGGTCACCCCTCATATTATCTGTTACTTGAGAGGCATCCCCTCTAGATTACTTATATGTTTATACCGTTTTGATATGATCTGTTATCTAGGCTTGTGATAGATTTCTATTTTTCCCTTATTTTATGACTATATTGTTTCTTTTCATTATCTCTTTTCTTTTGTCTTTATTCCGTTCCTTATTCCTCTCGCTTTGATTTCGTATCTGTATGATCTGCATTCCTGATTTCCTTTGTACTGCTATCCGTTATCGTTTCTTGTTATCTATATATCTGTTCACTGAGCTCTCGTAGCTCAGCCGCGTTTTCTTTTTCACGCGGCAGGTATTAGTAGGAAGCTGGGAATGAGTGAAGAGTGTACTTTGGACTTAGAAGATTGGATAGCTATGCTGGGTTAGAGTTGGATTGAAGACATTATGTTTTAGAATTAGTTTTGGAAGTTTTAATTGTAACCATTTAGATTCAATATTTCATTTGTAATCCTTGAATTTTTGTATTACTGTATTAGTATGCTTTGTTTTGATCTGATATGTATCCATTGTTGTGATATCTTTACCCTTGTCGGGTCGGGGTGTTACAATTTATGGTATCAGAGCAAACAGGCTGCGACTCGTAATACATTTACCCTTGACCTGTGAATCCTGGACCACTAAGTTTCCACTGTAGGCGCTCGTAGGACAACCTTTGAGAATTTGCTTTTGGATTTCCCTATAGGAACTTAAATCCTGACCAGTGAGGAATGAATAGATTATAAGGCATTTTGTTTAAGTTGTATTGCTTCCGCATCACTCTGATTCGTGCCTTGCTTTTGGTTAAAGCCTATTGAAATCACACTTGGAAATTTAGAGCTTATGCCTTGCACCACCTAAGAATTGAACCTAAATAAAACCTGAAGCATTGAAAATTGCATAGTAGTCATCCGACACTATTTGATCCTTGCTTTCAGATTCCGACTCCAACCTCCGAACCTTTTGTTAATCATCCTGATGCCTCTTCGGGCATTCTGAGAATTCCCTTGACAATGATGTACTTGATACATTCCGTCAGTTGTTTCTTGCTTCCGATGATCATCTATGAAACTTTTGACACTATTTAATTTCGTCTTAACCATCCCTGTTTCCATAAGAAGTCTAGTGTTCTTATAAGGATTGATTGACGGATCATCTAATATTGACGACTATCCTCTTATGTCTCACCTTTGGCGTTTAAAACAATTTTGAAACCCCTACCATGATTACCGATTGTTAAATCTTGCTACCGCTACCTGATTTTGACTTTCACTTCCTATCCGTTTGATAAACAGTTAATATTTTACGACCATTCTGAGGGCCGTTTAACCCTAATGTGGTTGACACCTTCTATAAATCATTTTCCATGCTGGATATAAATGTATCATCCGATACTATTCTGTCTTGCAAATTCCACACTACTCCTATGAGAACTCTAATGAATATTAACCATGAATTTAGGAAGTTTATTCCTTGAATGACGAATCTTATTTGCCAATCAGTTTTCCTTTGGAAGGATTTGATGCAAATACTATCTCCGTAGGAAATTGTTAAAAGAGCATGATGATGCTGATAACGGATATTTCTATACGTCTCACTTTGACAGTATACGATGTTCGTATTATCCGATTATTCGCAACCTACCTGCCATTTGTGCTAAATAGCTAATAAGGTTTCAACACCTTAAATTGTTCGCCTATAAATCTCCACACTATACTGAACCATGTACTCGACTTTGACATATGAACTATCCGTCTGGTTTAATAACCATATTCGTCCTGCGTATCTGTTTACTATTGATATACCTGATTTTGGAGATCTTTTGATTATTAATTGGCTGGCTCTTCGTAAGGGCTACCATAAGACTACCGTAATTGAAATGTGATCCTTAAATCTGCTCCACCCTACTTTTGCTATGATAACCTTTAACCGCTCAGATATGTTAAGCTTAAAACTGCTATGGAAATACTTACCCTGATCTCATTTGATCGTCAAATTCTCCTGACACCTATTAGTATCCACCATTAGAAAGTTTTGGCATTGGAAGTTTTGTTGTACAAATATTCTGGTGCTTCTGATGAAACTTTTGGGTATCTCTCCTGATTGAGAAGTAAAATTGGCTTTGAACCGATATCAGCTGATGAACCATGATACTGTTGAAATTGAGAGATTGAAGAAGCTGATGTAATATGTTTTTGTCCACCTCGATGTTCCCTTTTAAATACTCTATTAATTTATGAAGAAGAAGGAGAAAATTTTTGCGTCTGCATATCAACTATCGTATACCTAACTGTAATTTTAACCGTAATCACTTTTCAATTCTACGTGTCACTGATTAAATTGTTCTACCTTGAAACCCTGTATCAGACAACCTCATTTAATGTTTGAAGGACTGAAGAAGCAACCACGAGAACTCCTAAGATGGGAGATGACTAACTGAGAGCAACTTCCGTAAAGTATTTCAGTTTTATTAGTAAAGATGGGTGATGTGAATTAGATATGAAGTTTTCCCTGAAACGATTCATGAAAACTATTTTCGTACTCATTGTGACCATTGTGAGTCTTAATAATGCCAATAGTATTGGTTAATAAGAATCATGTTTGCACGAGTAATTGGACAATTTTCATATTATGACAACATGTTTGTGCTCTGAGACGAACGAGGAACATGTAGACCATTTTTGTATTAAGGAATGACCCTTTGTTCTGGACGAGTAAATTTTCTTGGCTTTCAGAGATTGTAGCAGACAATACTACCAGGCATCCGGTGACGACAGCAATCAGAGTTGGCGAATTTCGATTTGTGCTAGGAGACCTGTCAAAGACACACAGCCTTACTTCTCTATTCATTTTAGTTGTACTAAGATGAATTAAGAGTAGAAGCAGGCTCGTGAATGGGTAATACACAGTGACTAGGTCAGAGATTCATGTTACCACACCACAGTTCCAAGAAGAAGTGCCGAAGGCTTGAGGGATCAGACTCAAGTTATAAATCCTTTTCACCCGATGATCATATGGACATACATAGACAGACTGCCTGGAATCGAGAGAGATTTAAGAGCATGTATTGAATGGATGACGTAGTTCACTTCCGTTTGACCTATTTAAATTTCGGTTACCTGATGATAAAATCCTTTGAATGGTTTAGGTTCTCTATTAGTAATTCCGCTTTGTGTTCATTCCGCGTATGTAGGACGATGGCTTTGATATGTCAAATTTGACGAATGATGAATGACCTGATGCTTTTGATGATGTGCCCAAATTCTGATAAACATTCTAGATCGGTTCCGTTAACTCCTTCGAGTGATTCGTTCTCCTCTTAGTTAAGGTATTTGATTTTTGTGACCTCTGAGACCGTAGGAAGACTAGGTGGATTAAGATAAGTTGTGCTGTTCACGACTTGAGATAAAGTATGACCATCATGAGGGTATATTTATATGATGCCAGTATTATGACGTCTGGCCAACGTGATAATACTTACATCATATAACGTGCACTTGTTGTGGGCATCGGATATTTCGAGAAGTGCCTTAGAGCTTTCGAAATTCTGATAAATGTTTGAGATCATCTGCGTTAGTGAGACTTAAGTTCATTCTACCTATACGCGTAATCAGCTGTCACCGTTATGCAAATTGATACGTCTGGATTCTCGTCACGCACTCTGCTGACCCCCGAACTTCCGATAATAATCTTAGGTCCTGTTATAGAATTTCTGCCAATCGATGTTATCGATAATCTATTTTCTGTATGTTCTCATCTGATTTGTCAAATCAAATCCGGTGGACGGCATATCCGTCAAAATCCTGTGTAATTCTTACGTCTCTTCCGAGAGAATCCGATCATCATCTATTAGGTCTGGTATGTCCTTGTTTTGTGTTCCGTTCTCTTTTCTTTCTGCTTCCTGCAAATTTTGAGGACGAAATTTTTTGTTAGTGGGGAAGAAGTTGTAATACCTGAAATTCAGATAACTTGTAAAATGACCAAATTACCCCTGAAGCCATAAAACTTAATAAAATCACTTATAAAATATTCTGAAATGATTCCAAACTTCTGAAAACAAAACTACATATGAAATAAAATAAATTCTGAGACAACATTATATTATTTGAATGTCCAAAAAAATTACAAGTTCACATATGCATGTACATATAAATCCGAAAATAATTAAATAAAGTATTTATAGTTATAAAATCAATTTAAATTAGGATAAGTATAAACTAAATTGAGGAATTATATATAAAATCAAAGTGTGATCTTGATAGAACTTCTAGGCTGAAAATTCTGATCCCATGCCCCCCCTAGGTCGGTTTATTAAAGATATATGCAAATCAAATTATTTTATAAACCCTAAAATTCTGAAACCCTTATTACCGACAAAGAAAAATCCCTCAAACCCTAATTCGACTTCTGGACCTGATCTAACAATTTCTGGAGTTCATTGGAGTATTAAGGAGCTAAGAAAAATAAGAACTCAAATTTAGAAGCCTTCGTTTGCTCGCCGTAATTGTTTTCTTCGATTGTGTCATCCGAGAGGTATAAAATCTTCACGACTTATTCTTACGTTCTAAAAATTATCCAGCATTTTTCTAATGATCTATGGGTCGAATATAACCTAAGAAAAATAAGAAACATGAATCATGCAAGATTAATATGGCGTATGATAATTAAATATATAAAACACAATTAAATCGTAAATAATGATATACGGATTTTCTGAGGTGTAACCATAATTTTTACATGTTCTATACTGATAATATAAGCTTAGAAAAATAACCATGTGATTTTTAGAAGCTCAGAATAATCGATGCTAATTATTGTTTATAATCGGATTAAGGGAAAAATAAGAAAAAAAGAAACCCTAGGACGAATTAGGGTTAGGGTTTATGTGGTTAGATCTGATGTAATTAATGCTAATAATGATTGTATAATGATGGCATAATGATTGGATAAAAGTAGGGTTTGGTTTTGCAAAATAAAAGTGAGTCCGATTGGTTTTTAAAATTATAAGGGTATGTTTTGCCAACTTTGAAACTTATGGGATATTCTTGTAATGTCATATAAGTCTGTAGGAATGTAGGAAAAAATATAACTTGAGGGTCCTAAGTGTAAATATTGCAAGATAATGAATTAAGTGTATTTATAAGGGTTGTTTTGTAATTAATTAAAATAGAGGGACTAAAAGTGTAAATTCTGAAATCTTGATGTTATTCTGAGTAAATACTGATATTAAAATTGTAATGTGTAATTTTGAGGATTTATGGGCTTAATATGTAATTGTTATGAAATTATGATTTAATTTAAGTTTTGTAAAGTTAAGGGACCAAATGTGTAATTAATAAATTCTGAGGGATCTAATTTGTAATTCATATAAGTCTGAGGTTATGTTTTGTAACTTTGTAAAATAAGGTACTTGTTTGGAAAATATGAATATTATAAGGATTAAAACATGAATTATGTAAATGTAGGGTTTGTTTTGTAAACTATATAACTAAAGGGGTTTAATCTGTAAATGGTGAAACTAAAAGGATTAAGATGTCATTCTGAATAAAATAAGTATTTAAGTCAGTAACTTAAAGTATTTTCACTTTATGCCTTTGAATTAGATGAATTTACAATTAAAACCCTGAACTATGAAAATCTGTCATAATAAACCCTAAACTTTTGTAACCTGCTAGAAGATACCTTAATACCATAATAAGCCTTAAATAAAGACTTAACTTAATCTGAGATATTAATATCTTGCTAAATGTGAAAAGCTGTTAATTCGGGAAACCTGCTAAAAATGGAAAGTTACTAAATCTGGAAAGTTACCAAAATTAGAAAGTTGCTTAAAATGAAAAGATAACTAAAACCCACTTGTCATTTTGTCTTCTACTCCCTTAGGTTCGAGGAAGGAGTAATCTAATCTTTATCAGCATTTATCTCTGTGTTCTTGCATTCATAATAAGGTACAGATATTCTGCCCTTCTCTAGTAAGGTGCCTTCGTTTCCTTTTGATTTCGTATTTTGATTCGTTTAGGATTCCCTATACCATTGCTATGTTCCCTCCTGTTTTTGCACCGTTCATGTGATCTTTTATTTGTGAATCCTTGATGTGTTTTCCTTTGTTCTGAAACTTCTTGAATCTCTTTGTTTTGACCTATTGTCCTGAATCCTGATCTGTAAATCTTGTTTTGAAACTTAATCTGATATACTTGTAGTAAAACTTGATTTGATTCTTGATATAAACCTTAATCTGTTAAATCCTTATTTGAACATAATTGATTTTGGAACTATCTTTAAAATACATATGAAACCGTTTGAGAAAAGCTATTGTAAAAGAAGCAACACTACTTTTAATGGAAGTTAATAAAAGTTTTGGAAGACCATTTTTATGAAAACTATTTTGTAAGATCAGTTGTCATGAAACCGTTTGTGAAGGATTGTTTAAATGGACTTTTAAATAGAAACCTTTTTAAATGAACTTTTGCTATGACCTCGAATTATGAACTTGTGAAAACTCTTTTCTGAAAACCTTTTGATATTGCCCTTTGGAACTGAACTTAAACTTTGATATAAAAACTTAATCTGATAAACTCCGACTAAAACCTTTGATATTAAATCCTAAAAATTTCTTGATATGAACCTTATGCCATGAACCCTTAAGATTTGACTTTTAATTTGCTAGTACATTTGACCTTTGACCTACAGTTTGATATTACGAGCCAATCACTAGGCATGAGGGTTTCATGTCCATGTCATTGACGCACCTCTGACATGACTCTAGGGCAGGAGAGTGATGACCTGTTCCGTCCCTTATTTATTATCTGCTATGGCCATTATAATTATGATTATTGATTTGTCTGTGGGGGCGTATGGGTGCATCCTAGATTTGACCTGTTATCTGTTTAATGATATTTGTTAATTGTTATATTTGTCTGGTGACTGATGGTGTGTGCGATACACGTCTTTCACATATATATCTGTGAGCTGATCACTCAAAATGATACATGAGGTCACCCCTCATATTATCTGTTACTTGAGAGGCATCCCCTCTAGATTACTTATATGTTTATACCGTTTTGATATGATCTGTTATCTGGGCTTGTGATAGATTTCTGTTTTTCCCTTATTTTATGACTATATTGTTTCTTTTCATTATCTCTTTTCTTTTGTCTTTATTCCGTTCCTTATTCCTCTCGCTTTGATTTCGTATCGGTATGATCTGCATTCCTGATTTCCTTTGTACTGCTATCCGTTATCTTTCTTGTTATCTATATATTTGTTCACTGAGCTCTCGTAGCTCAGCCGCGTTTTCTTTTTCACGCGGCAGGTACTAGTAGGAAGCTGGGAATGAGTGAAGAGTGTACTTTGGACTTAGAAGATTGGATAGCTATGCTGGGTTAGAGTTGGATTGAAGACATTATGTTTTAGAATTAGTTTTGGAAGTTTTAATTGTAACCATTTAGATTCAATATTTCATTTGTAATCCTTGAATTTTTGTATTACTGTATTAGTATGCTTTGTTTTGATCTGATATGTATCCATTGTTGTGATATCTTTACCCTTGTCGGGTCGGGTTGTTACAACCACTCCCGCTATGTTTTATGGCCCAACATAGAAACCTTGTGTTTTATGGCACAAACACATAAACCATCTAATCTAGTATAAATAGATTACAATGATGATCCATGACATAAATGGGTCATGGATATGAATGGCTAATCTAAATGAACTTCCGTTGATAGGAAGCCTTCAATGGATGAAGATCACAAGCTCCCTAAACTTGTTGTGATGGATCTTCATATATGCATATGGAATCTACATGAACTTCTTGAATAAGAAGTCTTCAATCATTGAGGATGTCAAGTGCCCTTGAATCTTCATATGTTGGAATGCTATGGTGAGTAATGACTTCAAGATCTTCTAACCTTCTTGGTGGATCAGGAAGTATGCAATGCTTGTGATGGATGATGTCTCATGATCTTGAACTTGCTTCACAGGATCATTAACAGTGTATGCTTACAACATAATGAAAGTTAGTAACATTATGATCATTATGGAAAGGGTGATTAATGTATGAATCTACATGTTTTGCTACTGATCTAAGTGTATGTAAAGGGTAAAGGAAATGTGTGTTCTAATTGCTTGAGACTATGGGTAAACAATGGGCTACTATTTATAGGAAAACATTTTGTACATTCCACGGATCCCTAAATTTGGATCCGCCCTTTATGGCATTTGGATCCGCCCTTTATGCCATTTGGATCCGCGGGTGTCTGACAAAAAATCTCTCAAAATCTTTTCAAATCTTGCCAAGATCTTACAAAGTCAACTTTGTTACTTAAAGATCTTACCAAAATATTTCTCAAATCTTCCTAGGATTTTCTAATGAGGTATGCCATGATGTCATGTGTTATTTTCATTTTAGGATTTAAAATGTAAAACATGTAAATGTATATATGTATGTAACATGTATCCTAGTGATCATGTAGCATGTATATACTAGCTTAACTAATATATGTTTACCAAGATGTATCATGTTAGATTGACACCTAAAGTGTACTTATCCTATTTATCTTAGGAAACATGACAAATGAGGTTCTAAGTAGAATGGTTAGCCTTTTTAAAATACTTAATGACCTAGTCGTATTTTAAACATTCTAAATGGTTTGTTTAGGGTTTGATCATAATGCCACATAACAAACATGTACGAACCTGTGTTGTATCATACGAGGACTCGAGAGGTGTTGAATGTATGTTGAGACAAGATATGATTACAAGTAACTTGTACATTTTACGTTATGTATCAAGTTACATGTTTGTCATCAATCAAAACAAACGAGACTGCTTGCACTAACAATCTCCCCAACGAGACTGTTTGCACTAACAGTTTCATTTCTCACGAAGAACCTCGCATAATCTATCGACCTCTCATTCCGACTACTAAAACCAAAACGCACTTAATCGAGTCTAAAGCCAGTAGATTCATCAAAAGATCTCTTAGGATACACATTCGAAAACATAAACTTGTGTTCGCCATAAAGGACACAAGTTGTAAGATTCTTTTATGAGATCTTTGGATCTTGCCACTAATATCATGGTGGTTGTTACTATGTTCCAAACGGTCTACAGTCGTGGTGTGATACTTCGGTATACTTTAGCGGCTCACCTGAATTGTTGGTATACTTCGGTATACCTGTGTAAGCCTTCTTGAGGGTATCCAATTCAGGAACAGCCTTTGTAAGGATTAGAGATGTGTTTTCACACTATGTTGTTAGTACTCTCGAAGTCCGAGCCTGTAAGTGCTGGAAATCCCGCTAAGGAGATTCCTTTCACGAATCGAGTCCTGAAGACGTGGGTCTTTACTTGGATTTTATCGATAGTATTGATAACTATCCCAAACGGGATTCGGACGGCTGATGTGCCCGACCAAGGTAAATGGAATCAAGACATTCATCAGTAAAACAATCGTAGTGATCTGATCTCTAAGAAAAGTCCACCGTGATTGATTGGTGATTATTACTAACCTTTACCGTGCAGATACCGATGATTGTTCCTTGGAGGAGAGACCGTTACCATCATGATCATCAACTCACTTCCAGTTCCACATACTCATACCAACATCATGATGAAATACGAATTTACGAAAAGTTCTCATCAAAGAAAAGTTCTCATCAAATATCGAGTAATGTAAAAGTTCAACAACGATTCTACGTCAAAGTCAAAGAATCAAAAAAGTTAAGAGACAAATATCAAAGTCAAGGAATGAGAACAACACAAGGAAGAACCACAAAGTTTAACAAGAAGTATGAGCATGTTGGAAAATACGTAAAGATACCATTAATGAAGACGTTGATGAAAGGCAAGCGAATATCACAAATGATCACAAGAACAAGAACGAAGAACAGAGATCACAAAGCATGATTAGAACAAAGAATCTAGCAAAGCTATTACACAAAAGTTCAAGACAGCAAGCATCAAAGAAGTTAAAAGATCATTTATTTCTTTAAGGAGGATTCATAACCCACAAGTCACAAAAGAGATCTCAATAATCACCCCTTTAGGGGGAGATTGTTGGAAACAAAAAAGTGATGATCATAAATGTAATCAAAGAAAGATCTCAATGATCGTCCCTTAGAGGGAGATTGTTGGGAACGCTTAAAGTGACTATCATTGTCGAGTCAATGTGTCTTGTAATATGGTCATGTAATAGCTCGTTAGAATCATAAAAATATAGTCTACGTATTAGTAGAAGTGTGCCGTCTAGTTTAGTCATAGTATTTATGTTAATGTCGAATGAGTAAGAGATGTAACAATGGCACACTTCCTTAGACTTCCTTATGTAATGACTATATAAGCATGTAACCTCTCATTTGAGAGGTGTTGGTTGTTAATGCAATAGAGAAATTCTAATCTATTTTCTCCTTAGTTCTCTCTCTCTCTAAACATATCTTTATTTCTCTCTCTAATACATAATATGTGTGTGGAATGATTTAGAAGGGATCCCAACAACGTCACTTGTGATATTTAGAATATCACTAGTGATATTCAGAATATCATTTGTAATCACTTGTTATATTTTGAATATCAAAAAATATCACTTGTAATATTCAGAATATTATTTGTGATCAATTGTAATATTCTAAATATCAAATAATATCACTTGAAATATTTAGAATATCACTTGTGATATTAAAAAACGTACAAAAACGTTTGAAAATGACCGAAAATATTTAAAAACGGACGAAAACGTATGAAAACGGACAAATATGTATGAAAACGGACGAAAACGTATGAAAGCGTAAAGACACGTATGAAAACGGCAAAAACGTAAGAAAACGTATGAAAACAGACGAAAACATATGAAAGCGAAAAAAACGTGAATTTAAAAAAAAAGTGAATTAAAAAAAACGTGAAAAAAAAAATGTGAATTAAAAAAGAAAATAATTTGAGTAAATAAGAAAGGCAAAAAGACAAGAAAAAAATATGGACTTAGGTTGACATATTAAATATTAGATTAATCCCCACCATTAGATCAAACTAGATGGATGGTGAGGATTTTTCCATTGGTATGCATGAGTTTGTGGGTAAGCTAAATAAAGGGACTCTATAATACATATTGTACAAACTAATAAAATACACAAAACTTCATACAATTTATATGTAAACAAACTGAACTGGACCAACGGGTTCAACCGGGAATCGAAGTCTCCACCGGTTCGACTAGCCAATAAAATTCGTCCGAAAAGGAACCTGAGAGCACCATCAGAACCGGTAAAAATGGGTGAACCAGCCGGACCGGGATCATTTTCTTATAGTTTTTCTCAAGTTAATCAGCCAGTCACTCTAATTTTGATGGTGCATGGACTTTAATTACAGGGTACCCGCCGCTGCAACGCGCGAGTACCCTGCTAGTAAGAAATAACTTCAACCAACAGCCAACCTTATGTATCACGACTTTTGCATACTTACACATCTTAGAGAGCACGGTACCCTAGGCTGTTAGCCTAAGTGCCATCTGGCCAGCCCACTCTTTGGCGTCGAAAGGATACCGTGGGTGCCGCCATGGCTTCTCACGCCGTGGTAAAACAACACAAGATATTGAAAGATCAAAATTCCGTAGTTAGTGAATTTAAGGAGTTGTACGTTTCTCCACAACCGAATATGCAACATACTCGGGTCGAACGATGCGAGATACATTGAAGGAAAAACAAAAAACTCCGGGATAGAAAATTGCACAACGACCTACGACAAGATATCGTGGAACATTTGTAAAACCTTAATAACTAAATGTATTTATTTTTCAATGTATTTTTATTTGTAATGTATTGTTTATTTTTTTTTATTTTTATTAATTTTTTTTTTATTGTTATTATTTTAATGAAATTTAGTTTAATGTGTTGTTTTATTTGAATAAATGAAAACAAATAAAAAAACTGAGGTTCATGGGTGTCCTATGACACCAGAAATGATATTATAGGAGGGACGGTGTATTGTGATGAGTTATATGTTCTGGTTTCATAGGAAAATTTGCTTAGGTGACAACACTTTTATCGATGACACAATGAGTACCTTGTGCTTTAAACATAACGCTTAAATTACGTTTAACAAAATTTGAAAAATAAAAATAACCACCAACGTTATTGAATTTAACTACTCTTAACCATGCTACCTATTATTGTATGTATTTTTTATTTTATAATAATATAATTATGGGGGTGTTTGGCTAAGCTTATGAGTTGGGCTTATGCTTATCTTATATAAGCGGCTTATGACTTATATGTTATAAGCTCATAAGCCCATGTTGAGTGTTTGGATTAACTTATGTTTAATAAGCCGGTAAATGTAAGTGTTTGATTTAGTTTAGGTTGTTAAATGACCAAAATGGACATGGGTTGAAAAATATGAATGTTAAATTTGGTATAATTGAAGGTAAAATTGTAATTTGTAATGGAACATGTTATATAAGCCTAAACCCTTTAAAAAGCCACAATATCAAAACCCCCTTATATAAGCTCATAAGCCCACTTATATAAGCTTTAGCCCACCACTTGTGTTAGGCTTATTTGACATATATAAGCTAATAAACTTATAAGCCCACTATATGAGCTTAGCCAAACACCCCCTATGTTAACCACAAATGTCCTATATCATGTGGATTTTTTTATTTAATTTTCAAGGGATCAAAAAGTTCTCAAGTTTTTGCGGAATCTAATTTAGGCAATAGGATGAATTTCATATCTCTCTCCACTTTCATGACTAATTTCATATATACCCAAAGTACAACAATTGAATACATAATGTACAATGCTTTTAAAGAATGTTTGGGTAAATATGAAAATTTCAAATTTAAGGAGGGAAAATATGAAATTGCCCCCCGGCAATATGATACATGTGTACATGATTTTTTTGTATCTTGTGCACATTATTTCTATGTATCTTTTTTGCACTTTCTTAGGTGCTATTTGTTTATTCAGACATTTTATGTTTGAATCTGAATACCATGTCTCAATCTGAATTAGTGGTCCAAAAGTCTGAATCTGAATTGTTTTAGTCTGTTTGTTTTTATAAGTGCCCGAATAAACAAAAAACAATCATTTCACTATAAAACAAACCAAAAGACCCTCCATTCATGATTATTAATAAAAAAATCAAGACCAAGATGAGGAGATAAGGATTGAAAAGAAGTAGGTGTAAAGTTTAAGCTTTTCAGATGTAATCAGACATATTCAAATGTCTGAATGAATCAGACCCTATTCAGATGTATTCAGACTTCAGATGTCTGAATAAACAAACAGTCTGAATCTGAAAATGTCTGACCGAATCAGACTTCAGACGTATTCAGATCTGAATGAGCCGAAACAAACACAACCTTACTCCTCGTTCTTTTTGAGTTAGATGCCATCAGGAAAAATAAATTAAAAATAAAAAAGATAAATGGCCACCAACCAATCAGGGGCGGAGCTAGGATTTGAAGTTAAGGGGTCGAACTTAACATAAAAATTATAACAATAAATATTGCTCCAAAAAAGAATCTATATTTCTTAACTCATGATTTAACTTAACACCACAATAATTAGGAACTAAGCTAAGTTAGAAAGAATAACTTGATAAGTAAATTTATTTTGATGTTTTATATTGTTAAGTTATTCGAATTTTCAATGGGAATAAGGGAACTAATTGCAAATATTACTATATATATTAAATGTCGTTTGATACGACGCCGCTTCATATGTTGCTACAGTAAGGCAGTTGACAGTAACGGGCCGCCAATGAACAGTACCAACGGGCTACAGTACTTGGTCGATGAACAGTACTGTAGCTACAGTTTTTTTTTTTTTTTTTTTTTTTTTTTTAGTAAGAAACTTGAATAAAAAAATCCCGCCGCACCGCGTGGGTGCACCACCTCGATAAATTTTTTGTCAAATACAGCGCCCCGCTGCAACGCGACGGACCGGCGCCCGACTCGTTATTAAGAAATTAGCTTATGGGCTATATAATTAATGAATAAAGTGTGCTAAATAGGGGTGGCTCACTAGTCACCCTACTAGCTCCGCCCCTACCACCAACGTCTATTTACTTTTAAACAATTAATCTTACAATGTCGTTCTAACATTGGCTGGGGTTTGGTGATGCCAACATCATTGGCTAAGAGCACTTGGTATCATGACCTCAGGTTATGCCATAACTCAATGCCACGTCAGCGCCACATCAGCTTTAACATTTCAACCTTAACTCACAAAAAACACCCCTTATCATAACTCAACCATAACACTACCTTTTGAGACCCATTTTTATTTAAATACTTACAAACTACACACACACACATAAACATCACTTTTTTGTCCACTAGCAACCATAACTCAACGTTACCATGATAACGCAAAGTTATAACTCAACCATAACTTAAGGAGGGCGGTATCATAACTTGATCATAACTCACGTTAAAGCAAGTCCACGTATGCCATAACACAAGCCTTGCGTTAACATACCGAGGGCTCTAAGTAGTCGGCCGATGACACTGGCGAACCACGTGCCTTAGACTAATGTGTTGATTCTATCGAATTTTGACGCTTCCAGATCTAAGAGGGTGTTCCTGTACTTTTCTCTAAATGTCGAGAAAATTGTTGCACGTGTTATGATTTACAAGAAGAATTGTGGTCGTTCATTTGGAATTCTTCATGCTCACCAAGTTGTATCTTAATCTTGACTACATAATTGTTGTCGTGCAACTGAGATCAATAACTGATCATTCCAATCCATTGTTACATAGCTTACATATGGACTGATCTTCTACATATCAAAATGAATAAGAAACTCTTGTGACTAGCTTTATAATACGTTTTTTGATACTTCACCCGTCTCAAATTTTGTTTTGACTTTTTGAAATATTTTTTTTTTAACTTTGACATAAAGTATTTTTGTTTGTGTTATATAATACTTGATGAAAATTATATCAATGAAAATACATTTAAAACTCAATCATTTATATATTTTGCATCAAGTATTATATAACACAAAAGAAAATAGTTAAAGTCAAAGTTTAAAAAAGTAGACTTCGAAAATTCGAAATAGAACAATTATTTTGAAACGGAGAGAGTACAAGATTGTTTCATCAAGACATCAAGTCTTAAATATTTCTCCAACTAGTAATAATCTTCCTTTCCACCTTGATATTACGCTGTGGTTGGTTCTATATGAAAGTACTTAGCAATGTTTTAAAAACCGGTTCGAACCGGCCGGTTCGACCGGCCTCCGGCTGGTCGGCCGGTTTTTAAATCCCGGTTTTTTATAAATCCCGGTTACTGTAGCGAACCGGCCGGTTTTTCCGGTTTTGGCCGGTTTTTCCGGTTCGACCGGCCGGTTCAACCGGTTTTGACTTTTTTTTTTTTTTTTTTTTTTTTTGATTTTTTTGTTGGGCGGTTCGGCCGGTTCGACCGGTTCGATCGGTGACGGAAGCATGGCCGGTTCGACTAAAAAACCGGTTTTTAAAACATTGGTATTACGCTGTGGTTGGTTCTATATGAAAGTACTTAGCAAGGAAATAATCACATTTTCAAATTAGACGGACACTCTCTTGTCTAGAGTGTGGATAATTAAATGAACATCACACTCCACTTATTCTTTATAAAAATAGATGTGTAAACCGTGATGGAACCAGGTAGATCTCGAGACACTCATAGATTCTTTTGCCATAGTGTTAATTTTGTTAAGAAAACATCTACTTTTAATAAATGCACTTAGGGCTTGTTTGTTAAATTTTTTTATTAAATTATGTTTAATTAAAAGATGACCTAATATAGACAACCATAGCTTTATTACTTAATATTTTCAGTTATCTTTCTCTATTTAGTCACAAACAAACATGTAGACACCTGATGACTTTGTGTTACGATTCTGTCTCGATAAACCAATCAACTATTCAATTTTAGACGGTTAAGAAGAAAGAAAAATGGGACATCTTACATGATTTACATGTAAGTAACATGAGCAAAAGGATGGGATGTTAGTACCCTTCAAAAACACAAATAATACCTCCTTTTATTTTTTAGTTTTTTAAAAAATTTAATTTTTTTTAGTAGTGTTTGTATTATAAAGTACTGAATATAAAACATAAAGTTTAACAAGTATTAAAATGTCAAAAATTACGAAAAAGAAACTGATTAAAAACTATGTTTTACTATTAGCAGATAGATAAAATAAAGCATGGGATGGTTAAATGTGAGCCCAGCCATAATAAAAAGGCTAATAATTTGCACATTTTTATATTTTATTTGCACACTCAAAATTATGCTTTAAGCAGTTGTACATTTATGATATACTATTTCTGAAGATTGTACATTAAAATGTGCGAATCAAAAGTAAAAGTGTACCAATCAACACTCATAATAAACCGTAAATATAAATTGGAAAAGAAACGGCCAGCACTTGAGGGGGTTGACAACCCATCTTTCACCCAAAATCCCATCACTCCCAACCAATCCGCTTATGCCACATCATTCACTTACTTTTTCCATCACTCACCCATATCTTTGTTTGCATCACCATCACTCACCCAAAATCCCATCACTCACTTCAATTTTTTTTTTAAAACAAAACTAAAATTCCATTAAAATTAAAAAACATTACATAATATTACTAAAAAACATAAAATAACTAAAATTTAATTAAAATTAAAAACCTTACATAAAATATTACTAAAAAAAAACCTTAAAACTAAATTAAAACTAACGTAAAAACATTAAAACTTAACTTAAAGACATTAAATCCTACAAACTACACGGCCAACCGTATTTGGTTGTGTATGTTTGTTTGCAAAAAGTGTGTCCAATATTTATAAATAAAAAAATAGCCGTTTGGCTCAAAAGGTCGAAAAAAGTAAATGCAACGTTCGAATATTTTGCTTCTTCCCGTGCGTGATCTGATCACGTAAAAACCATCCCGCATCCAATCATGCAGGCACGGCGGCAGTGTTGCCGAGCGTGATGGATGCCGTCCCGTGCTATCACTCGAGCGTTGCCAACCCCCTAAAGTCGAATGAAACAGTGGACAACACGACAAAAAGAAACGGCTGGCAGGCCCCACTGCCGTATCCAGTCAAAAGACGCTTCCATTCGGTCAAATATGGTGGCGCCCACCCTGCTCCTAGGTTGTCTCGATGTGGTCACACGTTGTTGCTCTTTAGGAACTTACCACGAAAAATGTCTCCAAGTTAAAAAAACAAAATTTTCATTTGGTATCATGATATTTGTACGTATTTTGAGTTTACTTGGTCAATAAATCATATCAAGTTGGTTTTTGCAAGCCGATTTGAGTCGAGCTAAGTTCATGCCGAATCGGTCCGAGTTTTGAATGGTAACTTATAAAGTTCGTAAACTGTATCGAGTTTGTATTAATCTACAAGTTTAGGATGGAATATATAAGTATATATTTTTTAATATGATTTTTGTTAGTCAAGTTAAGCTAAAAAGTACTCGTTAACCATGCAACCCGATCACACAAATGATAGTTTAGTGAAACCTAAGATGAGCATCGAGCTTTGGGATTTGAGATCTAGATGAGTTCAACTTGACAATGTTTTAAAAACCGGACCGGACCGGCCGGTTCGACCGGCCTCCGGCTGGTCGGCCGGTTTAAAAAAACCCCGGTTTTTTATAGTCCCGTTTACTGTAGCGAACCGGCCGGTTTTTCCGGTTCGACTGGTCCGGTTCAACCGGTTTTGACTTTTTGACTTTTTTTTTTTTTTTTTTTTTTTTTTTTTTTTTGTTGGGCGGTTCGGCCGGTTCAACCGGTCCGGTTCGACCGGTTCGACCAGTGACGGAAGCATGGCCGGTTCGACTAAAAAACCGGTTTTTAAAACATTGGTTCAACTTGACAATGATTCTTCCTATGTAAGCAGTTTATAAGGACCCCTTTATATGGGGGTTTCCAATGATTGAAAACTCCGAACGATTATATCATATGCTTCGCGGTTTGTACAAATAGCCCATAGAGAAAGTATGTATAACAAACCCCTTTACATAAGTAGATTACTCAACTAGTGGTAGTAATGACCAACATCATTATCGTCACCTTATCGTCATGTTAGTTTCTCTCTCCACAACTACACATCACCACCAACTTTTTTTTTTTTTTTTTTTTTTTTTTATTTTTTTAACACTAAAACTAAAAGTTCATTAATAATTCAAAAATATTAAATTAATAATTTAAATCAAATAAAAAAATTACAATAAAAACTAAAATAAAATGAAATTACAAATTATGGTGCATTTATTCGACGACAAATGTGTTCCACTAAATCGATTGGCTTTAAGGCTTAGATTAGTTTTGTCGTTGACTAAATCGCTAATAACTTATAATGTTTGCTCATGCGTTCGTACGAGATCATCATCACGATGTGTAATATGATACTTGTGTACATCATATTCGTTATTTTCTTAATAGTCATCGGTTATGGGAGATTTTTTATAATAGCCACTTTTATTTTAACGCGTTAAACGCTCGTTCCACATCTTTTTGTTACCGCTTCATGCGCTTGCTTATACCTTATTCGTTTCGTATCATTAGCAGCTGGCTGTGAAATAGACTTAATAAGAACAAACCATTCTAGTTATATAACGTCAGTAAGATAATACTCCCATTTATAAGGCACGTCGTTAGCCACAAACAGATCCATTGGTGCTTTCCCATCTTTAAGATCTTTGAAACTAGACGATTGACGTATACCGTTGACGTCGTTGTTCGCCCCGAAAGCACTACTAGAATACTGAACAACAGCGACGAAAATTAGCGACCAAATTAGTCTGTCACAGAAAAATGGTTCACAGTGACGGACTAGCGATAGATTAACTACAAAATTGGCTTTGATAAATTTTGGGAAGTCCCTCAAAATATTTTGGTTTGTGCCGCCTAATTGTTTCACCAAAATTTTCATTCTCCCTCCATTTCCATAATCCCTCCATTCGGGTATTCCCTCATTATTCACTTTATTATTCACCCACACTTATCCTTTTCATCTCATTTTATATTTAGCATCTAGTCTCCATCGCCAACCACAAACCATTCAAGTTAAAAACTATGGCTCCCCATCCTCCCAAGTCACGGACCACAATTCCAAGTCATTCACCACCAATTTCAAGTCCACTAGTCTACAAATCAGGTATTTTAATGTCGTATATCTTCAGTTCCATAACTAATTTGAGGTGTACATGGGTCAATTTTTTGTTTTGGTGATTTTCGAATTTAGGGTTTATGTGAACCCGAATCGGTATAACCTTATAACGTTTGATATGCTACAATTGATGCTTATTACATGTATTTTTCGTGTATTAATTTGTCATTCCATGCTTAATTTGGAATATTACATGTATTTGTTATAGGACTTGTGATAAATTGTTTGGTTATGGTAAAAAAAGTAAATAGTTTGCATAGTTCTGGAAAAATGGCCTTGTAACCAAAAGGGAAAATGGTGAAACTTTAATTTGGGGCCTCAGTACCAGCCACCCCTTCAGCAGTGTGAAGAAATAGCACCTTCTGTAGTTTCAATTTAAGAGAAGCGAGACAACACATGTGAGCAGTAGGGTGTTATACTCCTGTGCACATAGGTGACAGTTTTGATCCATTTACTAATAGATTGATCAATTAATTTTGTTTCATCTCTAATGGGCGAGAATAAAAATAATTAAAAATGAATAGGTCAAATGGATCGAAGTTGCCGAAAGTGTATTTCTAATACATAAACCTCAATGTACAAAAAGTTTTTTCATTGTTGTAATAATATAATTCTTGTAATACAGTTTCAACCGATACCATAAGGTTACGTCTTTGGAACTTAATTTGGGGCTCTTAATTACAGATTAACAGTGGCGGCTCATGATTTCAAGTGACCAGGTGCACGACAAACAAGACGAGCAGGAATTTGTTTGTTTCAGAATCACCAAGAAGATATGCTGATAGGGATTAATTAGTTTATTCCTTTTGTTGGAGTTCTGAAATAGGAGGCAGAAGAGTTGAAAATTTCAATAAACTAATGGATCAGTTGAGTTTTGATTTTACTATAAAGTTAGCCTAAAACACAAGTAAATCATGTGTTTCTGCTTTTTGCTACAGATCTTCTTTTTAATATCATTTATAATTTATTAACGCACTTTCAAAAGTATGTAAAATGAGATATTTTTTATACTGCAGGTCTATAATCAGTTGGGCCGTATAAAAGTGTAGTGTGCCGTATTTGCAAATTATTGCACCCGATGATTTTCTATTGCCTCGTATTTTCAACACGTCAACAACTACATGTTCCAGCAGCCATATATACGATCCATTTTTTCTGTAACCACTTATTGACACATCGTTTTGATTGCTCAGTCACTACTAGCACATCTTATCTTTTAGTGCTCATTTCTTGCAAGTCACTTAAATTGCATCAACATCTGGAGCAGAATCATAAACTGTTTTTATTTTGATATAGAGTTGTGGTTTAGGGGTGTTCTATATTGTGTATATGGTTTTTTACGGTGATTTGATGTAAGGTTATTTTTTGTTGATTGTTGTAAATCTGATATAATGTTGTTAATTGATTGTTTGCAATCAGTTCATGCTGTAACGTGCTCGTTTGAAGTTCCTGTATCCGATATTCCATAAGCCCGAAAACCCTATTTTGACTTGTTTGAATGATAGATCAAGTAGTCAGATAACCTATTTCATACAATCCCAACAAATATTAGGAAGGACTCGTGTCTTTTATCTAGAAAGGAACATTTTTTAATCTTTTGACAGAAATCTTTCTCTATAACCGGTAAGACAGCAGATACTTGACTGTCATCCATTGCTAATGATGTTGTCCTTGGCAATTTGCAGGGTGGAATTGAATCTGTTTCTGTTGGGGAAATCAGATTTAGTCTACGCCAATCCTTGGTCAAACTAGGGGTTGGTTTTATGTCTAGGGACCCAAAACTGCAACTGTTAATAAGTGATATAGAAATTGTTACAAGGACTTCAAATGGAAGTTCAAAGAAAACAGAGTCACGAAAATCTCGCAGATCCCGCAGTAGCCCAGGCAGAGGAAAGTGGATGGTTGTGGCTAATATGGCAAGATTCTTATCGATTTCTGTGACTGATATGGTGGTAAAGGTTAGTTGTTCTTGATGAAAAGGCTCATGTTTATGACTTATGCTTATGCAAGCATCTTGGATTGTATTTATATATATCTGGTACAGTCATTTAAAGTTCTTTTACAGCTTCTTATACTCATTAGATACATATGAAAATGGTCAAGTTGGCTTGTCTTAGAATGTTTAGCAATTGTTTTCAACAGATCATCCACAAAGGATTTTGTCTGGACTGGTTACTTGTGTAACTTGCTTGATCCACTATTTGACTTGGCCATTGTATTATATGTGATATCTATACTAACTTTATGTTATTTGTTACATATCTTTTACCCCTTAGGATCGTTACTACTAGATGATATTTATATGCGCAAAAATACGAAGTTTAGTTAAAGCGGCCATATTCAAAGTTTTAGAATGCTGTTGATTAGTCTATTTTTTTGCAATGATAAGGACGAATGCATATTTAGGGCAACTTTATGGTGGCATGTTTTTCCTTAGAATTAGATTTATTTGGGCCACTGAGAATTGAGGCGCTTTTTATATAGAAATCCGAAGTAGATTTCATGCAAATCATCAATGTGAATGTATGCATATTTTTTATTAGATATATTGCGTCTTCCTGAAGGAAATACTTTTGGATTTGTTTCTCATCCAAAATAAAATAATATGTCTTCGATGGAGTTATCTTGGGGATACGTCTGCCAGACGTCTATTTCAATGTAACTGTAGCCCGAAGCAGCCAACTGGACTAATTATCATCTTGGTCTATGAAATCTGGATTGTGAAGTTATTGAGTAGCCCTGTACCTAGGGATTATAAGAGTTCTGTTCAGAACCACACTCGATTAGGAATAGAATGTTACATCCACCCTCCACTCCTCTAGTTTTGTCGATAGTAATCGAGTATTTTTGGTACTATCTTATCTTTGAGTATTGAATGCTAACTAAAAAAATTGTTTTAACATACACTACACCAAAATGTGGGTTTGGGGACGCCCCATTTTATTGAAAATCTGTATTTTATTTTATTTTATTTTTTAATTATTATTTTATTTTATTTTTATTTTTTTATCATTTGTGATCTTTAATAAGTGTTTTTGGGATTTGATTTGGTTTTGGGATTTCATGTATGTAGGCAACTGTTGCGGATTTGCAGAATGATACTCATCAGGAAAGTCGGTTTTTACTTTATTGCTTTAAATGTTATTTTGATTTTAATGATTGGTGCACTTACTCCTGGTAATTGTATGCAGTTAACATACGTACAGAGACAACCCTGGATAATTGAT
This sequence comes from Artemisia tridentata subsp. tridentata, assembly GCA_021014915.2. Lineage (NCBI taxonomy): Eukaryota > Viridiplantae > Streptophyta > Magnoliopsida > Asterales > Asteraceae > Artemisia > Artemisia tridentata. The sequence goes on along the minus strand of CP139502.1, from coordinate 82,167,745 downwards.
CTCACTTGCTCACATTGAAGGAGGTATGTCTCAGGTATGCAATTTATTACGACCACGTACTTAAGGAATGTAAGTATAAGCAACTTTTACGTTTAATAATCTCATTTTGTGTTATATTTTTTTCTGACCTGTTTTATAGGTGACTGAAGAGTTAGAAAAGGTACTTCATCATCTTTTTCATTTGTCTATGGTCAGTGGAATTAAACTGATTGCAGCCCTTGACGCTGCAGTGTACTGTTATCAGTAGCGTAAGTTTTAGTAGTCAACTTTCTAACTTTTTTAAGTTCCTTCGATTTATCACAGCGCAAATTATGCGTGCTGCAACGTATATAGATTCGGATGTATAGGAAATGAAACTGTGGAATTTAATATCGGAGTATACTGGTACAGGTATAGATTCCCAGGTTTCTGAAAACTCTTCTGCTCTTGGTGGAGATGAAAATTGGTATTACACGTCACCAGGTTTGCTTAAACTTTATCTAAACTTCTGATTAATAATGGAACATTTCAAGTGCTACCTGTAATTTCTTATATGTCTGATCTGCAGTACACACTTGAGGTTTGCTACATGTTATATTAATGGTTTCATATTCCTCCTCCGTGCGGCCAACACATACATTTTATGTAAGCATACTTATAGTATCTTAAGCTCACAAGATAGGCAGACTGTTGACAAAATAAGTTTATTGTCCAATGATTCTCTAATATTTACGTTTATGTTTTATTGTGTGACAGGTTACTTGCTACCGAAACCATTTTAGGTAAGCAAAATTTGTTCTACATTTCCAGTTATGTGAACGATATTTAGTTACTGCTTTCGGTATTTGTACATTGTGTATTAAACATATTCATGCATATAAACAGGGGTTTAAAGAGTTGGTTTTTGTTTAATGAAACATACCTTTTACCTTTGATAATGGTGATTTTAAAGCTACTAAATAAACAACGAGAGGAGGATCGTCGTGAAAGGCAAGATAACCTTAGGGAGTTCCAAAAGATTATGCTTGGAAGATCATCACATCCCTTTCTACCTAGTAACCCTTAAGTCTATGTAGTAGGATACCTTATATTAGCATTGTAGACATTTTATTATCTTGAAGTTGTAATTCGAATGTTTGATGGATATTTTACGAATTTTAGTATGATTTTGAATGAATGTATTATGCAATTTTTGGATCATTATGTAAATTATTCTCCTATCTACACAAGAATTTGTAACTAGTTATTGTGGTAAACGTGATTAATATTTACCGTTGGAAATCAAATTTAGCGACAAAAAGTTTGTCGCTAAGCCGTCACTTGATGGTCGAATCAAATTTAATTTTGGCAACTTTAAAAAGGCTCTAGTGAGGGGCCGGAGACCGAAAATCCGTTGACGTCGTTGTTCGCCCCGAAAACACCAAAGAACGCATGTCAAATCCATGAGTCTGGTGAGGCAACCGCTTCCAATCAAATGAATACATGTGGCCCGTGATCACCACTACAATATCGAGCATGATTGTATTTGGGCAATTAGCCTACAACCAACCCGTACAATCAATACTTCCTAAAATCCCGGTAAACCCATGTTTCTCCTCGTGATAAGCATGGAGTTTTTCTACATTAGTATAAGTAGGTCTTCTTAAAAACTACTCTCCATTTAAGTCCATAATAGCCTTACAGAAATTTTCGAGAGCATCACAAGAAGTTTTCACACACATTTGCAGATATCCGTCTAGAGCATCAGAAATGATGTCGTATGCAAATTGACGAACTCAAGAGGTACACTTCATCAATGGGGAAATACCAACAACCACCTTGTTGAAAATACGACGAATGATTAGTTATTTCCCGTACAATGCGTGTGAATAGTGATCGGCCCATTCAGAACAGCGTGCATAATATTTCTTCGTCATATATTGGGTTTTTTCGAGAAGTAAGTGGCCACTAGACGATCATGAGCAGCGTAACGATCTCTATGTATCGTGTTTCGTGGTATCATTTTTTTTAGATTTTAGAAGTGGAGGCTCGATAATTTATAAACTATGTCGTCGCCTCTTTTAAGAACTCTAGCTCAATATTATTAACTTCTTCTTCTTCATCCGATGATGTAAATATGAATTGTTCGAAATTCATTTGTTGTGAGAAATGAGAAATATGTATTTGTATTAATGAGATTGAATGTGTGTATAAACATGAGAGATACTCTTGCATCAAAGAAAGAAGAATGCTTCGGCTACATAAAAGCATCTACAAAATCTTTCACAAAATTTATTATAGTTTCTCTCTCTTTTTTTAATTAAGCCAATAACACATTATTGTGAAATATTTTGTGAATGTTTTTATATGGCTCTAGCATACCACTAAAAGAAATGAATATGACTTGTTTAGATGTAAAGTATACTTTTGTTTTGTAATGAGAACTTATAATTAACCATATTAAATTAATCATTGGTCGTACCAATCCTGTTGTTTACGTGTGGTAATTGGGGTGAGATTGGTATCCTGATAGCAATTAGAAGTCACGAACAGTACGCTTTCAGATCGATTAAATTGGAGTGTATACCAATTAACGACCGGATAAAATCTAATTGATTCAAGTTTGTGAATGGTATTATGTTTGCAGAAATTAGTGATCAAAATATGGTTGATCAGCCTTGTCTCTCTCTATTCGAAATAGAGAATATATAAGACGGTTTATAGGGGCGGTTATCAAAGCCTAATAACTGTAAAACAGTTATACTCTATCAGCAGAAACCGTTCAGCAGGAACCGTTCGGCAGGAACGATCCACTATCAGCAGGAACCATGCTATCAGCAGAAACTGCACTATCAGCAGAAACTGCACTATCAGCAGGAACCATCGGCAGGAACTACTGCACTAGCAGAAGAAACGAGCATCAACTTAATATGTTTTATTTGGTGAAAAAACAAATTCTAATGAATTTCTAACATGCCATCGACCCCAGCCAGGGGCTCTGCCCCTTGGACCCTGCCAGGGGCTGCCGCCCCTTGGACCCTGCTTCTCTCAGGGGCGTTGCCCCGAACCCCCACCAAGGGGGCTACGCCCCCTTGGAACCCCCGTTAGTCCAGTTAATATCCAAATAAGTGTCGACCCTTATTTGCATATTAAACTCAATCTATTTTACACTAAAATACCAACAAACCTCCCCCATTTTAGTGTAATCATAAATTAACTAACTAGTTCACAGCAAACAATCAAACTAATGCATAAATGAAATGTCGAGACGATTGAATTTCACATTAGTATATTACACATTCCAAATATTCGGATATCAAGGTTTCCCGAAAGATTGAACCTTGTAATATCACTATTGAATACATGAAGATAATATACACATTAGTTTTTCATACACAATATCTTACTTGACACATTATTTTACTAGCCTATGTCCCTATCCTTTCTTTAAGTACATCGAAGCCAAGTCCCAACTTCTTGAAGCAGCTAAACTTCGTACTCAAATAGGTAATTCTTTTAGTCTTGCACCTGCAAATGCAATTTTTCAAAAGAATTATTAAGAAGAACACTTCAACCTTCCTTATCTTGCAGTACCGAACACATACCTTTGGGATAATTTAATGTTGTGTTCCAAACTCTAGATGTTAAGCTTTCCACATTCAAAATTCAGCACCTAACGTCATATTAGGTGGTGAATTGGGTATCTCAACATGAGAGCTTTCATATGGACTTTAAACCCAATCCCACAGCTGATCCTTTCACGAGATCTCTACATAACCCTTTGGTTAAATGATCAGCTAAATTCCGTTTAGTTGCAATCCACTCAACGGATATGACACCATGCATTATGAGCTCACGAACCATGCTGTGTCTCACACCTAAGTGTCTTGACTTGCCATTATACACTTGACTATAAGCCTTAGCCAAAGTAGCCTGACTATCACACCTGATAGAAATAGAAGAAATCGGCTTTGGCCACAATGGAATTTCATAAAGCAAATTCCTTAACCATTCAGCCTCATTACCCGCTGCTGCCAAAGCAACAAACTCAGACTCCATAGTTGAGTTTGTAATGCAAGTCTGTTTCTTAGATGCCCAACTAATGGCACCTCCCCCAAGAAGGAACACCCATCCAGATGTAGAAGAATGATCTTCTTTATTGGATATCCAACTTGCATCACTAAAACCTTCAATAACAGAAGGAAATCCGATGTAAGTTAACTTATAATCCATTGTTCCTTTCAAGTATTGAAATACTCGATCCAAAGCTCGCCAATGAAATGTACTAGGATTGCTAGTAAACCTACTAAGCTTGCCAACTGCATAAGCAATATCCGGCCTAGTACTTATCATAGCATACATTAAGGATCCAATCCTTTTCGAGTATTCTAGTTGTGACACCGCTTTACCTTTATTAGGTAATAGCTTTACTTGTGAATCCATGGGAGTACTTGTGGGAGAACTTTCCTGGAAATTGAACTTATCCAAGATCTTCTCAATATAGTGTGATTGAGAGATTGAAATACCCTTGTTCTCACGTATGATCTTAATACCTAAGATCACTTCCGCCTCCCCCATATCTTTCATAGCAAATTTAGATGACAAGAATTCCTTTGTCTCATCAACTTGATCTTGGTTAGTACCAAAGATCAACATGTCATCTACATACAAGCATATAATGACTCCATTTCTAGAATCATCAAATTTACTATAAACACACTTGTCAGCTTGATTTAAAACAAAACCACTTGACAACACAATTTCATCAAATTTTTGATGCCATTGTTTAGGAGCTTGTTTTAACCCATAAAGAGATTTAACCAATTTACACACTTTGTGTTCATGTCCAGGCATAACAAACCCTTCGGGTTGTTTCATGTAAATCTCTTCATCTAATTCACCATTCAAGAATGCAGTTTTCACATCCATTTGGTGAATTACAAGATTGTGTATAGCAGCTAATGCCAATAACAATCTAATAGTAGATATCCTAGCAACCGGAGCATAAGTATCGAAATAATCAATACCCTCTTTTTGTCTAAAGCCTTGGATTACCAACCTGGCTTTATATTTATCAATAGTACCATCTACTTTCATCTTCCTTTTGAAGATCCACTTACATCCTAATGGTTTACACCCAGGAGGTAAATCAGCCAATTTCCAAACTTTATTTTGCAAGATAGAATCCATCTCATCTTGGACTGCTTCTTTCCAAAAAGCAACATCCCTTGAAGCCATTGCTTCACCATATGTCATTGGATCTTTATCAACATTGAAACAATATTGATATTGAAAATTAATTTCATTCCTTGATCCTTCAACTAAGTATAGTTGAAAATCATCACCAAAAGTTTTGGTTTTTCTTACTCTTGTACCCTTTCTTGGTTCAGTGCTAGTTGATGGAACATCCTCGGTATTAACCGGTTCCTTCGAACTATGAATCATGTCCCTTGGCCTAGGTATAGATGTGAATCTTTCTTCATCAAAGATTGCATCTCGTGACTCTATCACCGAGTTCACAGAAACATACTCATTTGATTCTAATACATAGAATCTATAAGCATATGAGTTTTCAGCATACCCTATAAATATGCAATCTATACCTCTTTCACCTAAAGTTTTCCTTTTAGGTTCCGTGAGCCTAACCACAGCCCTACATCCCCAAACCTTGAGAAAATTCAAGTTTGGTGATTTCTTGTGCCAAAGTTCATATGGGGTTTTCTTGTTGCTTTTACCGGGAATACGGTTTAGCAAGTAACAAGCCGTTAACATGGCTTCTCCCCAAAATCCTTCACTTAACCCAGAATAAGATAACATTGAATTCACCATTTCCTTCAATGTTCTATTCTTTCTTTCAGCCACACCATTTTGTTGTGGTGTATATGGAGCCGTAGTTTGGTGTATTATTCCGGTAGATTGGAAATATACCGGATCATAATACTCCCCTCCACGATCGGTACGTAAGATTTTTACCAAATCCTTTTGATGAAGCTCTACCTCTTGTTTATAAATACGAAATTTATCAAGAGCTTCATCCTTTGAATGCAATAAATAAATATAGCAATAACGTGATGCATCATCAATAAAAGTTATGACATATTTCTTGTTTCCTAGAGATGGGAGTAGCATGCAAATCACATAGATCACTATGAATAAGGTCTAACAGTTTGGATTCACGATTTGCTGTTTTAAATGGTTTTCTAGTGATCTTAGTAAGCATACAAGTTTTGCACTTATTATGGTCTAACTCAATAGAAGGAATCATACTCATTTTAGACATTTCTTTCATTCTTTTATAATGAACATGTCCTAGTCTAGCGTGCCATAGTTCCATGTTACTAAGTTTAACACTAGAAATAGAATCAACCATACAAATCGAATTAAAAGTAGAAGGCATATCTAAATTAAGCATAATCATCCCATTACACAAATAACCAAATCCAACAAAAGAACCATGTTTCGACAAGATATACTTATCGGATTCTAACACTTGTTTGTACCCACAATTATTTAATACTACACCGGACAACAAGTTTTTCCGGATACCGGGCACATATAAAACATTACATAACGAAATTGTTTTTCCAGAAGTAAAAGTTATATCTACTAGTCCAATTCCAAGTATTGGTTCTGTTGCGACATTTCCCATAGTAAGAACACGTCCATCATCAATTGTTGCAAATTTCTTAAACCATCTTCGGTCCTTGCAAACATGACATGTCGCACCAGAATCATACCACCAAGCGATCTCATCATCCTGTACATAGAATGATTCACAAATTAATGATACATAATTCAAATCCGAATTATTATTAATCGTTAATATTGTACCTGCTTGTTTTGGATCTCCTTTGGATCCACCACTAGTACCAGCCTCGTTTTTGCCTTTTCCACTACGGCAATCACGCTTGAAATGTCCAGGTTTCCCACATTTCCAACAGCCCCCATCATTGGACTGTTTTGCCTTCTTTACACTTCCCTTTTTGTAATCGTTACCTTGAAACTTTCGTTTCTTGTTCTTAGAATTCGAACCCTTTTTGAAACTAGAATTAGTTTCTTCAACCATATTGACATTTGATCCGCCAATATCCTTGTCTTTTTCATTCACCCATGTTTTCTCCATTCGTCTACACCCTTCCTCAATACTTATGGCACTTCCCAACTCAACCAAATTGTATTCTTCCTTCTTATGTTTCAAATTATTTTTGAAATCCTTCCAAGAAGGCGGAAGTTTGTCAATAATAGATGCTGTCGCAATGGATTCATCCATTTTTAAACCATGTTGGGTAAAGCGACCAAGTATGCTAAGACACTCATTATATTGTTCCATAACAGAACGCCCATCTATCATTTTGTAATTCATGAAATCACTAACTAGGAATTTCTTACTGGATGAATCTTCTGCCATGTACTTGGCCTGAAGCATGTCCCATAATTCTTTTGCAGATTCAATGTTTTGATAAATATCAAAAAGAGTATCACACATACCGTTTAAGATTGTTCCACGACATATGAAGTCATCATTCCAGAACTTGTTGCGTTTTCTGATTTGATCAATGGTTTCACCCTCCACTTCCTCCGGTGCTGGTGTTGTTAAAACGTACACAACTTTCATAGTTGTTAACAAGAATTGCATCTTTTTCTGCCATCTTCGAAAATCCTGCCCTTCGAATTTGGCTAACTTCACAAACTTAGATGTCATATCACGTACTGATTCTCCTGCCATCTTGTGAATTTAATCGATCTTTGTTGTTTATGTGTGGTAATTGGGGTGAGATTGGTATCCTGATAGCAATTAGAAGTCACGAACAGTACGCTTTCAGATCGATTAAATTGGAGTGTATACCAATTAACGACCGGATAAAATCTAATTGATTCAAGTTTGTGAATGGTATTATGTTTGCAGAAATTAGTGATCAAAATATGGTTGATCAGCCTTCTGTCTCTCTATTCGAAATAGAGAATATATAAGACGGTTTATAGGGGCGGTTATCAAAGCCTAATAACTGTAAAACAGTTATACTCTATCAGCAGAAACCGTTTCAGCAGGAACCGTTCGGCAGGAACGATCCACTATCAGCAGGAACCATGCTATCAGCAGAAACTGCACTATCAGCAGAAACTGCACTATCAGCAGGAACCATCGGCAGGAACTGCTGCACTAGCAGCAGAAACGAGCATCAACTTAATATGTTTTATTTGGTGAAAAAACAAATTCTAATGAATTTCCAACATGCCATCGACCCCAGCCAGGGGCTCTGCCCCTTGGACCCTGCCAGGGGCTGCCGCCCCTTGGACCCTGCTTCTCTCAGGGGCGTTGCCCCCGAACCCCCACCAAGGGGGCTACGCCCCCTTGGAACCCCCGTTAGTCCAGTTAATATCCAAATAAGTGTCGACCCTTATTTGCATATTAAACTCAATCTATTTTACACTAAAATACCAACACCAATCCTATCAAACAAAATATTCTCTAAATTATTTGTCTTTGTACCAAATTCTAATATGCACCAAACTTCATGTTTTGCCTATAAAATATACTCCCTCCGTCCCAAAATTATAGTCCCATACCAAAAAGAACATTCTTTTAGAAAAACATCATTATCACTACTTTATCTCTCTTACTTTTTTGCCAAATGACAAGTTTACCCTTAACCAATTAATTAATACTTCATTAAAGTTTGTAATATTAATTTCAACCAAGGGTAATATAGTAAACTTACCAAACTCCACTACCTATTCACTTTCCATTTTTGGTATGAGACAATAATTTTGGGACGCCCGAAATGAAAAAATAGGACAATAAAATTGGGACGGAGGGAGTAGAAAACTTGCACCAGCCCATTATTTCTTTTTGTGTACATTATTAAAAGAGTAAATTATATGGTTCGTCCATGTGGTTTGGCCAAAATCCCTAATTGAGTCTCTATCTTTTTAATTACACCAATTGAGTCATTATTTTGAAACTATGTAACACCGTTCGTCCTTATCGTTAACTGTCATTATCTTCTCCGTTAGCTCCCAGTCCTCAAGCGGCAACGTTAGTCCATTAACCAAATAATCGTTTGCAATGTTAGTCCTTTTACTAACGGCCGTTTCTAATTAACTCAAAATTTGGTTTTCTTAAAAAAAATTCTTTTCTACGGTTTTCGTTTGTTATTTTTTTTCATGTTTTTATACGTTTTCGTTTCTTGTTTGATCGTTTGTCTTTTTTTTTTTTATTTCTACGTTTTTATTTCGTTTTTTCATTTCGTTTTCTATACATTTTGATCCGTTTTTATACGTTTTGTCCGTTTTTATAATTTTCGTCCGTCTTTCTTACGTTTTTATCCTTTTCTTACGTTTTCATACATTTTTAATATCCTTTTTTATACGTTTTGTCCTTTTTATACATTTTCAGTCCGTCTTTATACGTTTTCGATCCGTTTTTCTTACGTTTTTATCCTTTTCATTTTTTCATATGTTTTTATCATTTTTTATACGTTTTGTCCGTTTTTATACGTTTTCTCCTTATTATACGTTTTGTCCGTTTTTCTAAGTTTTCATACGTTTTATTGTTTCGTTTTTTTTTCATCGTTTTTATACAGTTTTTTTGTTTTGTCTACGTTTTTATATGTTTTCTCCATGTTATGTTCATACTTTTTTGTGTCCGTTTTTCTAATGTTTTCATATTTTTTTAGTTTTCGACCTTTTTTCCTTTCGTTTCTTAATATTTTTTCGTCTGTTTTCTTACGTTTTCATAGTTTTCGTCCATTGTTATATGTTTTCTCTTTTTATCTTTTATCGGTCAAACATTTAATAAAGTTTGAAAGTTTTTAAACCTTGATTTGATAACGTTATACAAACAAATAAAGACGTATAATAAGATAAAAACGTTTTAGCATGACGTTGTATAAAACCTATAATGGGTTGTCCGTATTAATACCAATAAAACAAAACGGAAAAACTATGAAATATAAAACGGAATGAAATGTAAAAAACGGGAAATGTTAAAACGTAAAAAAATATAAAAGAAAGTATAAAAATGGACGAAAAATATAAAACGTATAAAAAATGAACGGGGAAGAAAACGTAGAAACGGAGAAAACTATAAACACAGACGAAAATGTATAAAAGACAAACGGATGAAAACTGAAAACGTATAAAAACGGATAAAACGTAAGAAAAACGGACGAAAATGTATAAAAAGGGAAAAAAACATATAAAGACGAATGAAAACGTATAAAAATGGACGAAAACATATGAAAACGTATAAAAACGGATAAAATGTAAGAAAATCGGACGAAAACATATAAAGACAGACGAAAATGTATAAAAATGGACAAAAACGGATGAAAACGTAAAAAAATGGACAAAAGCGTATGAATAAGGAGGAAAACGTATAAAAACGGACAAAATGTATAAAAACGGATAAAAACGTATGAAAACATATAAAAACGGATAAAAACGTATGAAAACGTAAGAAAAAAATGAAAACGTATAAAAACCGCGTAGAAAATATTTTTTTTTAATAAAACTAAATTTTGAGTTAATTAGAAACTGCCATTAGTAAAAGGACTAACGTTGCAAACGATCGTTTGGTTAATGGACTAATGTTGCTGCTTGAGGACTGGGAGCTAATGGAGATGATAATGATAGTTAGCGATAAGGACGAACGGTGTTACATAGTTTGAAAATAAGGACTCAATTGGTGCAATTGAAAAGATAAGAACTTAATTAGGGATTTTGGCTAAACCACATGGACGAACCATGTAATTTACTCTTATTAAAACGTTTATGCACGCGCAACATAAACCAAAAGTTTCAATGTTTCATTTTAAGTGTTTGGATGGTGGTTGAAAGTGTTGCAACCGTAATAAACTTTGGGATTATAAAGAACCAGAAATCATAGACAAATGAATCAAGGACGTGGGTAATTAGCCATCAGTATGTGACGGGTTCTAGGCTAAAATCATCCCGGGATCTACTTGAGTTTACAAAAAGTCATAGGAAATACCGCAATGATCCTACAATGGTTTCTAATGATCGTTAGGCCCAAGTGATAGAAATTCCAAACAAATACTACGAATACCACAAAACCAAAGTGTTGTCTTCATGCTTTCTAAGATCTCAAATTATGTCTCTTGAAATAAACCAAAGACAAAATCCTTCTAGGCCTAAGTCCTAACTATGAATAACAAACAAATACAAATTCACTTTCCATAAAGCCCAACTAATAATTCCCTGCCCACTATTAACAAGCCACGTACTCCAAACAACATATCAGTCCAATAGGTTTTAACCAAATTCACAATTCCTGCAGACGACTTGTGTAAAACAAAAAAGGAATTCGATCTATCAATCCAATATACAAAATTCAGACAATTCCAACTTGAACTTACAAAAAAAACTCTATTATTCTTTGATCGAACCACAAACACCATGAACAAAACGAACGAATCTTATTTTTTTCATGGCTAAACGAACAAAATCCTAATTTAACAAAAATAAAAAATAAAGCGAAAATAACCGGGATCCCTCCGGATCATTGTCGATTAGCCGATGACCGAAGAATAGCAAATTTTAGTTGTTGAATCTTACCTAAAACTCTAATACCATGTAAGACGTGATATATTGATTAATTATATGAGATTTTTTTTTTTTTTTTTTTTGAACATAATTATATGAGATTACATATGTCCAAATATTTATACTTTAACGGGCTGTGGCTTGAACTATAACAAACACGCGTTTATACCTTTTGCATTTGATACTTTTGGTTTCCTTGCACCGGAGGCTGCGGAGCTGCTCAAAAAGTCCAAAGGGTTATGCATAGCAATGTTACGACCCCAAGGTCGTTGAATGTAGTTTTTAAAAGACTAAGTTTTGCTATTCAAAAAGGGCTAGCGGCGCAGCTTGTTGCCCGCTTGCCTGCCGTTTCAATGTAAAAAAAAAAAAAAAAAAAAAAAAAAAAAAAATTGGGACAAAGTAAAAGAAATATGGAAAATAAATTTGGGACGAAAAAAAAATGCTAATCTAAAACTAATACAATAAGTCCACAACAGTTTAAGTATGCTAAGTTCTGCCCCCGACATCTGAAACTTACCAGGTTTGGTGACAGCCGAGTTGGATTCTACACAAAGACGTAACCATTATGGTCACTCCCTCTAAAATTCATTTATGTTTAGGAGTTTAGGCTTACATTTAGGAGTTTAGACTTTGGACTTTTGGAGTTTAAAACTAGAAAGCATATCTTAACTGCAACAACATTCAGGATTAGAGATAGGCGTTACTAGATGTGTTTTAAACACATCTCTCGTTGTTTGGTACCGGTTTCACCTCTCTGGGTCTCCATTCAGTCAAGAAAAACGGTATTAATCGTATGATGTGTCAGCCTAAAATGAAAGGATTGGTCTGGTAGTTCTTAGGCTTTAAAACGAGACATAGCACATTGTAATACAGTTATATGCAAAATTAAAAGATTGTATATTAACCATATTACAGTATATTTGTACACGATAAAAAGACAAGTAATTCACAATACTAAAAAAAACATTTTGATCCGGTGTTATATTATTGTAATCACAAATTACAGTATGTCGTAATTTAATAGATGAACAAGTCACTACAAGAAGTGCAGCAGGGATCCTATGTTAGCTGATGATTTTTCCCCCTATTTAAATACTAAAAACAAAAAATACCATGTAAACAAATCCCCTGAAGGCACCTAAGTTGGCGATTATTAAACGTTTAAATGTAACCGAATCTAGATTGTATGCATAATCTAACCCAACCCCACTTGGATCATACGAAAATCACCAATCTAATGTAATCCCTCTAGCAATGTAAAGATTATCAATGGTTTTTATAACATCATTTGATGCTTTTATGTACCTCCTCATTTCTTTCTCCGCCGTTTTATCTGGAATATAAGAGAATTCACATTTATTTTGGGACGAGGAATTGGCATTGCAAAAAAACTTATTAATAAGTAGACTAACCTGTTTCATTTAAATTCAACAAAAGTTGTTCCCTTGTAGGAAGAGTACACATTCCAGCAGAAACTGCGGTTCTAACTGCCCATGTATGGTATGGTGCACAACATTGTTGATACGCTGTTGTGGCTGCCTTTTTTAACGAGTGGTTCCTAAAAAAGTCACAAGAATGTAAAAAATGATAGATTGGATATTTGAGAATGTATCATGATTGTAATATAGGAGAAAATACATACTCAGTTGATATAAAATTCTGAAACAACTCTCTTATGAGATCTAAACCTTGCCTAACTCTGCGAAGATTACGAGTATGGCTCCCAGGTGATCTTACTGTCTTGTTTTTTAAGTCATGGTCAACTACACTACTTAAAGTGTTGAACTTGTTTGATGCTTCAAGAAGATCACGCACCTGAAAACCATCAATCAACAAGTTAGCATGTGGAAGCTGTTTCACAAGTTTTTATTTTTTTATTTTAATATTTGTATCAGAAGATTTATGATGCATATAAACTATAACATGGAACTGTAGAACCCCTCACTAGTTAGTCGTGTTTTCATCAATCAACCTAGAAAAAAATTTGAAGCTGGTCAGAACTAAAACTTTTATATAATGACCACCTCTGTTAAAATATCAACAAGATTCTTCAAGCCAGGGATCTTTGTTAACAATAAGACACCATCATTAGTCAGATATCAAAAATGATATCTCTGCTAAAGTTTTCGTCCTCCCAAACACTGGATTCTTAGTGAGGTGAATAACACTCTGACAGCACACTAGAGCACACTGTCTGCGTGCTTGTCTAACTCCAAACAAAAATCACCTCTTTACTGGCTTCTGATACACTAATGTAATATGCTCATTTGGTCGACATATTAAACTCCAAGACTCTATATAGACCTATAGCGTATCTCTTAAAGAAGCATAGCACGTCAATAAGATACAGAATGGAGTTGATGTTTCCAGCAAAGAAATAGAGGCAAATCTATCAATCTCTCGATACATATGTTTGACCAAACCCAAAATTCTATTATGTTTGTCAGAAAACGATTAAAGGATTTTTATACCTTATCGATTATGTTATTCAGATGTTTGTAGAGGATCTGTGGTAAAACACCGAAACGGGGTCCTTTATGGCAATTGTGACTTAGTGAAGTGGTTTTGAAATAGTACTGTAAGAGGTCAGGGGTGATTTCCTTACAGTTCTGTGCTACTGCAGTTGTCTAATACTCCAAATTATAAGGCTGGATGGCAAGGCAAGACTTTTTTCACCATACACCTCAGCGCCACGTCAGCTTTCTCTCTTCTCTCACTTCCCTTCACCTCACTTCACCTTTTAGTGGGCAAGGCATCATTCACTTCACCTTTCATTAAAATACCCACTTTATACAAATATACCCCACTAAATACCCCACACACACTCACACACAAAATAAAAAATAATAAAACATCAAGTATTTCGTATGGTGATCTGACCACCAAGTTTATTCTTGGTTTTTTTTTGCCGCGTGAGTCTAGGTGGGAGCAAGGGTTCATGCGTGACTTGGCAAATGGTGATGGCTTCACCATGCCTTGCTATCCGCAGTTGTCTAAGATGAAGAGGAAAAAGTATACTTTCAGCAAATATAAGAGATTGAAATTCTGTGATGCAATTGGGCTATTGGTTACTCTTCACCAATTTTAGCTCTTGCTTATCAGGCTTTTCAAACAACATGAGTTTTATTAACATTGAACATCCACGCCTCATTTTTTCTCGTTTTTGTATGAAAAGATAACGAAGTGCATAAATAAAACGACAAAAGCTCAATATACCCTTTAGGAGAATAATTAAAAGAAAATATAAGTTTAAATCAATAAAGATGTTCCTTCATCATTACAAGCAAAATTATAATAATTCAGACTGGACCATCATACTAAAACAGTATAAAGAAGTCGAAAATTTGACTAGTGGTCAGAGATATATGCTTATTGAATCTTTATAAAGTGTAAAAGAGGCATTATATGCTTAAAGAGCCATAGCATATTTTTCCAACTGTTCTACATTCTAATTAAACAGCTTTCAGAGACTGCTTTTCTCTGATTCGATATTTTAACAAATTATTTTTAGTCAAAATATTCGAAGAGGTAATATTTAAAGCAATCCTATCCTCTCCAGAGATTAGATGCCCAATCCTACTTTAGTAAATCGGTATTATATTAGGCTTCTAAAACTTTCTACTTCCAGCCACAATTTCAAGTGCCAAGATGGGTCAAGATCCATTCAACTCACCTACTATTCAAAGTCAGACTAAACAAACAAATATGTTAAGTTTCTTTTATCGGGTAAAACCTAAGAAAAGTAGGTGTAACACCTACCCTTCTGTAAGTATTTTCCTACGGATGCATAATAACATTACTCAAAATACCTAATCATCCGAAAACATGACATAATATAGCAAAGACACACATATTAGCCTTCTACAGGGCTTTTCCATCTAAACAGTACTAAAGATATATTTATCATAGGGTTTATTCCAACAAAAAACTATCAACTTTAACACAATTTTCAATGATGTAACAAACTTTTATTCAACTGCCAATATATGCAAGTCACCTTTGTAACAATTTCGTATACGTTATTACATTCTTGACTTATTCTCCCAATTTTCATAACTAATTACTTGATTAGTCGCGTATTCTTGCCAAGACGGGCCAAGATCCATTCAACTCACCAAATATTCAAATTCAGACCAAACAAATATGTTAACTTTCTTTTATCGGGTAAAACCTATGAAAAGTAGGTGTAACACCTACCCTTCTGGAAGTATTTTCCTACGGATGCATAAACATAACATAATATAGCAAATACACATATTACAGCGCTTGTTCATCTAAACAGAACAAAGATACAATATTCCTTCATTCTTGAACCACTTACAACTCCAATGCATCACCAAATACGCATTTCACTTACTAAAGATATATTATCAGAGGGTTTATTCCAACAAAACTATCAACGTTTAACGGTAACAGACTTTTATTCAACTGCCAACATATGCAAGTCACCTTTGTAACAATTTCGTATAAGTTGTTACATTCTTGACTTATTCTCCCAATTTCATAACTAATTACTTGATTAGTCGTGTATTCATACCTATGTACCAAATCACCTCATAAACAATCTAATATGACAGAAACAATACATAAGCCATATCATGAAAACGATTACGAACAAACAAATTACCTTAGCAGTATATTCCATTTCGGCGAATTTAAAAGCTATACCAAGACAGCCAAACAAAACAGAAACCAAAGCACACGCTTCGCAAAACGGCTTCAATTTCAAATCAACAGCACCTTCCTTCTCATCACCACCAATCAAATCCGAAATCTCCTCAAACGCTTTCGCAATAGACGAAAGCGGCGTTTGTATTTGTGCAGGTTTAACAATTTTACCATTTTTGCATTCATCTTCTTCTGCAGCACTATTATTCATCTTCCTGATCCTAACACTTTAGGAACAAAAAAACATATGATTATTATGTTATATTACATACATACATGGATCATTTAATAAAAACAAAAAAACTTAAAAAAAAACATGTTTTTTAAGGAAAATGATGTACGTACTTTAGTTGTTGTTGTTGTTGATGTTGTTGTTTTTTGTTGGATGTGAAATATGAAATAAGGGCCATTGAATTTGTAAGATTTTGGAACCCTAAAAAAAAGGGTGATTAATTTTTGATTGATGTGTGGGTTTGAGATTTGGGGGATATGATGATTGATGAATTGGGTTAGTTATGTTTCGCGCCATTGTATATATATGTTTGCGTGTTATAACTCTAACTATAAAAGTATTTTTGTTATTTTTCTTTTTTACGAAAGAAACCTCGTTAGTCAAGCGTTGCTTTTGACTTTGGGGTAGATCTCCTACTTTATCTATTTTCGTGCAAGACTTCTAACACGTTTTCTTTTCGGTCAAATTAATTGTCCATTTATATTTTATAAAAATATAATTTTTTTTAACCGATTATCACCCTCACTTTATGTTGTTACTACAAATCTTAAAAAAAAATTTAATTAATTAGTTAAAAGTAAAATTATTAGGCCATGTGTAATGGTGTGTAAGAGTGGATGGGGCATTGTGCGTCATGTGGCAGTGTGAGCCATGTTGGGGCTTGGTAGAAAAAGTTGTGTAGTGGTAATAGGGGATTTAGCGCCTCAAATTATGAAATAAGATGCTATATTTTTTCGAACAAATCATGGGGCACGGGCGTGGTCAGTAAGGCGTCTGGATTTTTTTTTTTGGTTTAGCGCCTATCGATTTTGGGCAAGGGGGCGCTATAGGGCGTGGATGGGGCTTGGTTGGGGCTTTTAGCGCCCCACTACGCATGCTCTTACTATGCAAAAAATAAAAATGATAAAACAATAATAATTATGTATTTTTTAAAATGTGTATTATTTGTCGGTAGACAATTATTTTAAAACAGAGAGAGTATTTGATAATTATTTTTGTGGCAACTCTTTTTTGATTGTCCTCAAATATTTACACACAAACTGTTGTGTTGTCTAATGTCTATTGTGGGGTGTTGTTTGTTTTCAGATGTTTTTTTCTTTTTGCTTTTTATATGATCTGCAATACTATATTTGCAAGAGAAAGATGTGGATTTGAAGTTTTTAAAAAATATGAAGTGATAATCAGATTTTAAAAAATCTACAAAAATAAAGTGAAAAAAAGTCGTTTTAGCCTCTTATGCCTGAAAAGAGACAAACACGATTCTTTTATTTTTTTTTCCACTTGTAAACAAAAGGAACAAAACAAGTGCATTACTTTCATTGAGAGGAAAAAAGTGCTTTTTAAGACTCGTGAAAAACCTTACCACTTCTTGGAGATGAGGAATATGGATCACAAAGTTATAGCGCATGATTTCGAAAAGTTGAAGCTTACGGGTAGAGTTTAATACTCCATATGTCTTTGCGAGGATAGTTTATAGAATACTAGGTTTTCAGACATGTCTGATGAACGCGATAGTTCTATGATAGAAACGATTGTTTAATGAACGACTACATATGTTTTTTTTTATATCATATAAAGTATTAAACACAAAATAAATAGTAATATCATTTCCCATTGCTTAGTAAAGAAAGATATGTAAAAATGCGTCATAACATTTTATAGTTAAAAGCTAACCAAATTGTCTTGTAAAGAAAGATATGTAAAAATGCATCAGAACACTTTATTGTTAAAAGCTAACCAAATTGTTTTGTAATCAGTATGAAATTAGACAAATAAAAACATACAGAATGAAGATGTTATTATTAAAAGTTATTGTCATGTTGATTAATTCATATATTATATAATTTGAATATTCATATTAAGTAAGAGTCGAGTTATTTTAGAAACCAAACATTCCTCACATACCAAGGGACTCATCCCCACCATCCATCTAAAAAGAAATCAATGGTTGAGATTAAAAGCATTTAATATTTCACCCATTTTTTATAATTTAAATATCTCTTAAACCGTTAATCGTTAAGCGAAAATAATTACACCATCGCGACAAGCATTTAATTATCTTTCTATAGACGGGCATTTTGATATACTTTCGACAAAAAAAAAAAAAAATCGTTTTTTTCACGTTTTTTTTCGTAGCCGAAAAAATCATATATGATATATCATATATGATATTACATATCATATATGATATATATGATATATCATATATGATATATATGATATATCATATATGATATGTAATATCATATATCATATATGATATATCATATATATCATATATGATATGTAATATCATATATGATATATCATATATGATTTTTTCGGCCACGAAAAAAAACGTAAAAAAATGAAGAAAAAAAAAAAATTGTCGAAAATATATCAAATTGTCTATCTATAGAAAGATAATTAAATGCTCGTCGTAACGGCATATTTTTTTTTCGCTTAACGATTAACGGTTTGAAAGATATTAATATTTGAAAAAAAAGGATGAAAGTGGGTTTTTTAAATTGTTGGGATTAATCTCATCCATTAGATCAAATAAAGATGGAGGGTGGAGATTAGTCCCTTGGTATGTAAAAAAAGTTTGGTCCTCAAATGATCTTAAATCATATAATTTGAATATTCATATTAAGTAAGAGTGCAAATTGTAAGTTAAAATATTTTAAAAACTATTACTTCTTCTACATGGTTTTATATGAAAATGAACATTTTAAGTATATAAAAAGTTATATATTTATATTCGTACTAATCGTGACGAAAAGACCAATATAATACGTATAATTTTGCATATTAAAAATATGAATTTTAATATGTGTTTTTTATATGTTCATGCCTATTATTATTATATTTTAGGGCTAATGGTCTCTAAATATATCATAGTTGTCATGATTTTTTTCTATATGTATCGAACAATTGTTTTTTTATTATTTTTTATTTATTTATTTTTTAATTTATTTATTTTTTTCTGCTATTCTATTCTATGTACTAAACTTGCATTTTTGATATTTTGTGTGTATTTTATGACCATTTTACCCCTCCCGAGTTAATGAAATGAAGGGCAAAATAGTCGTAAAATACACACAAAAAATGCTAAAAATGCAAGTTTAGTACAGAATAGCAAAACAATTGTTCGATACATATAGAAGGAAACCATGACAACTATGATACACTATAAAGCAATTAGCCCTATATTTTAAATATAAATAACATTAAAAGAGTGTGAAATAAAAACTTTGTGATATACTTTAGGAATGTAAATAAGAATTATTTTTCAAATTATGTTCAAATGTATCTATTATTTCTAAATTTTCCACATTGGCATGCCACATCATCAATTCTTTTTACGTCACATATGATGTCATCAACCGAATCACATTTATCAAAACCTTCCATTATGTAGGTTTAGATTGAGTTTACTTGTATGTGTTGGCTCGAGGCTTATAAGAGCTTATAGAAGTTTAAGCTTTTAAAATAAGTTTTGTTTGTCACAAAAGCTTATAAAAGCTTTTATAAGCCATAAGCTTCCATTAGCCCAAACTCAGTGAAAAGGGCTTATAAGGGCTTAAGCTTTTAATATAAGCTAACTTTTAAAATAAATTTTGTTTGTCGCACAAGCTTATGAAAATTTTATAAGTCATAAATATCTCTAAGCTCAAGCCCATTGAAAGAGTCCTACGGGGGTTATCTCCATAATCACAATAACTTGTTTTCAAATACTAGAATTCTATTGTTGATAAGTCGACACATAGTTAATATTGTACATGATTGATAAGATCAAAAATTACGCCAGCGAGACACAAACATACTTTTCAATGACTTAAAAGTCAAAAGTATAAAATGAAATTGACCATGTGATAAACGAAATAAATGGTCCCTTTCAACAAACTCATTTTGCTGTTTGATACTGGAAACCATGTTTCGAAAGTTGGTGTCTGTTGCAGTAAAAGTTTAAGAACTTTGGTCCCTAAGACCGGTTAAACGAGTACATGGATTAGGTTTTTTCATGTTTAGGTTATTTTTCGACCCTCCCTAAGACCAGTTATGTGTTACCTAAACTGGATGTTTTCTAGTCGAGTGGTGGAATCAAGTTCGAGTACTCTTGAAGTTTTTTGTGACTTGTGAGAGTAAAACCAAATATTTCAAAATAAATGTTATGTCTGATTCAAGTATTCTTAATCTTAGGGGGTGTTTGTTTCGGCTTATATAGCCGGCTTATGACTTGTTTGGTTTTGGGCTTATGTTTCATAAGCTCATTTTTTGTGGCTTATTTTGAAACTTTTCGGCTCATATAAGTTCATTATGACATAATAAACTTATATAAGCCGAAAAGTTTCAAAATAAGCCACAAAAAGTATCCTTATGAAACATAAGCCCAAAACCAAATAAGTCATAAGCCGGCTATATAAGCCCAAACAAACAACCCCTTACGCATACAATTTCAGAGACAAGTCATACAAGGTCACAAAGGACTTCATTCCTACTGATGCAGATAGCCCTCAATGTATGTTACATGAGACACTGGACTGGTGATTGACCGTTGAACCAACCTCACGATATATTGAAACCCAAGCTGGAAACGGACTATAAAACATGACCATAACTTCTAGCAAGTAATTTAACGTCGTTTGTTGCATCTTCCAGTAATATTTTGCAGCTTCTAGTTATTATCAGATCAAACAAACATATGGCTTTCATTTGTATGCATCCCATATAAGCACCTTTGATTCAATAACGTATTACACAACAAATTCGATGGACAAATCCTATATATCTGACTAATCAACTTTGTAAAAAAAAGAAACCAGTCAAGGTAAATAATTTGCGTATCTCTAATTTCGTGAATTAAATTCATCTGTTGTCTTGTATCTTGTTCACGGGAAACTGGTCTTCAGGTTGCCTCTGCCAGAGATAATTTGCAGCTTCTAACCATCGTGGTTCAACCAAAAACTTCTTTTGCTGAACGGCCCAACGAGATTTTGCAGTTCCCACATCAGTAGAAATGACATGAGTCACTGATGGGTCGACTTCTTTGGCACATGTAGCTCCCAATCGCTCTGCAATCTTCCATAATTTATGATTTTCTGCTTTAAAATCTGTAGGGAAGATACGACTGAACACAATTTTGCAGCATTTCAAGATTTGACTACGAACTGTCCCCAATATCTGCAAGAATAAATATTTGGATCCCGTGTTAAGGCACTGTTTGGATGTGCGTTTTAAGAATATACTTATCTGATTCTGTGACCAATTCCCAGACCTTTTAGTGTTTGGATACACAAATCCTGCTTCTGATTATCTGATTTTTTTGGTGTCAAGTAATCTATTTCATACTCGCCACAACAAAACTTATCAACCCCTTGTTTTAACATAATTTACGAGACTATTACTTTTATTTCAAAAGTATAAGAATGTTTTTTTTGGACCTTTTATCTATTGGGTTCTTATATAATCAGAATTTACCAACCACTCAAACGACAGACTATTACAACCTCAAACAACAAAAGACATCTAAACACGAATTTCACCCATTTTGTTCCAATTGATTATCTCACCTGCCTTGCGTCTTGGCCTGAGAAATTCTCCCCGAGATCCTATAGTGGAAGTTAAAAATTTAACCAATTAGAAATCACAAGATACTACATAGGATGTAGATTATGTCGTATTGTTAATATATACCGGATCAAAGAACATAGCGTGGATCTTCTTGAGCACTTGTAAAACTGTTACAAGAACTCCATCAACTTCACTTTCATCAGATTTCAGTTCCGAAAGTGATTTACATCTGTACTTGAATTGTTTAGGACTTGAAGCAAAAAAATGATATCTTTCCATCAAAATCAAATTCTCCTTATGCTTCTCCCACACCTATAGCATTGCAAGAAATGACCTTTAAGCAACGAAAATGTAGATCAGAGTCAAAATGCTAAGTCATGAACAGTTGCTTACGTCTTCTGTATCATCAAGAATTAGAACAGCACTTTCTTGACCAAGTACTACATCGAGGTCTTTCTTATGCTCTCGAGTGCAATCACTTCGTGTAATCACTCTGGATTCGAAGTATACCTTTCCAGGGTCAAGCAGATTTGCCATTTCTAGTGCATATGCACGTTCACCCATGGTGTAAATGTACATCTCGAAGAGTTTATTTGCTTCTTTTAGGAATGTATGAACGAATGGCCTTAACTTGGTCATCATGTGCATGGAGTTTAATTTGAATAGACTGCCTCTTACTGCATCTGTCAAAACATTCCAAAGGTTACACACATGATTAAAAGTTACAACAATGATGGTGCGTTTGGATTAGTTTTTTAAACAGATTAACCGATTATTAGTTTAGATGTTGGGATAGACAAATCGTACTTTGTTTTTAGATCTTATTATTTTCAGGCCGAAGAGCAAGTTTTGAATCAGTTTCACAACAGAACTGATTCTCAAAAGGTAAACTAGTACTGTGTTATGTATTTACCCCATATTTCTACCTAATTGGAGGAACTTTCATCCTTAATTCACAAAATGCCTCTTCTTCCACAAAAAGAATGTATATAATGATCATTTTATTTACTAATTCAAAATTGCAGACACCTAAACATGAGGTTTATTACAACTTGAAACACCGGAATCGCATTTAAACACTATCTTCTACAGGCCATTATAGTACAACTGATTATGTGATTCTGTTTATTCTAATCCTACCCTACCAATAGAATTTGTTGTCACTAACTTTAGGAAAGAGAGTCCTATATCTAAGGGTCAAATATTATCACGGGAATATATCTTTAGCAAACAGAGAAACACGTATAATTTACTCTATAGAGAATACCTTGCATTGGATCACTTGGGTTCATTAGATAACCTTCTTCTTGAGTTGCGTCGCCGTCAATAAAGTGAGTTGAATTAAGTAACGTGTGATCTAAATCAAGAACCAAGTAAAGCTTTTTATGTCTTAACAGATTCTTTAGATCCCTTTCACGTATTCGAGCAGCTTCATCATCAGAAACCCACACATCCTGCGAAAATGACATTGCTTTCAGACAGCTTCAGGAAATACACAAGAGAAGATTATGTGCTTTTACAAAAAGCAAGAAAACCTTGTGTATATACTCAAGTCGAACACCAGACTGATTATTCCTCTTCTCTCCACACTTCGTGCACATTCCTAGCATACCAACAGGATGTGTGCATATATTCTTCTTCACAGATGCTTCTGGATATGATAACAGATAATACAGAGACTATTAGATGCATATAAGAACACAACAGCTCAATTCCCCAAACATAATGGCTAATTGCAAGGAACTCTATTTCCATTTGATTTAGTTATTTTTCCGTTGATTTTCATGGCTCGGCACCTAAGGTAATAGTTTTCTTTAAAAAAGACAAAAAGATACTACCTACTGCTAATGTTGTTTCATGTTGAGATGTAGAATCGTTGACTTCTGAAACAGTTTCCAACACCTCGATCTTCTGCCTCTTTGTCCTATAGAGCACCAAAATCATTGAGCGAACGCCACAGTTACAGAGAGAATCCAAAGGAGCATCAAAATGGACGGAAAATTTCATGCAAGGAAACAATTTTAATATGCACCTATTTATATCTGAATGATACGTCTCGTCAGCATCTTCTTCTGGTTCAGGAGAGGTATCAGAAGTGGATTCCAACTCTGTATACAGAAAAGCGGCAAAATCATCACTGTTGGATGAGTTGAGCGGTGCATCATCCAGCACACTCATCTTAAAAAGCCAATTGTATTTCTCGGAGCACGAATTCTACACAAGGCAGTTTCATTAATACATTTGGCATATAAGCTAACAAAATATACTCTAAATAACAAAAAGTCATATCTGTTTTCTGCAAACTCTATAACAATTCTACAAAGAGTAATTTTTCTAACAAAAGGGTCCTGAAGGCTGAGGCTGAAATCTCTTGGGCGTTTGATTCGCATTATGTGTAACATATTTTGAAGCATATGGAATTTATATTCCAATTCCAACGAACTAAATGCCCTCTTCTTTGACGAAAGCATTATCTTATTGTCGCCACTATGAACTTTCATTTGTTGTGTGATGCTAGCCTTAGTTCCTAATTTTAATCTTTTTGGCATAGAGTTAACATTGATCCTTATATCCCATCCTAATAGTCCATTATTATAATAACTGAGAAATAAAACATACTAGCGATTGCTGCAACATAAGGCTGCCTGCAGTAGTGAAAACGAATCAATCAATTGAGTCGATCGACTCAATCGTCCTTATTGCAAGAAATTCTGGCACTCGATCGATTGGGGAAAAAAAAGAGGAAGGAGGTCGCAAATGCGATCGATTGGATTGCTATCCTTTTTTTTTTTTTTTTCTTCCTTTTTAATAGTTATTTGTTTTGTTTCATGGGCTGGACTAAAAAAAACAATGTTACCAGTTGGGTTGGGATAAGCTCATAAGCAGCTTCTTTTAAGATGAGGATGGATGTTTTGAGGATGATGATGGTGAGTGTTTAGGGGTGTTATCGGGTCGGGTTATCGGGTTATCGGGTTAGTCGAGTCGGGTCGGGTTGAGTCGGGTTTGGATTTTTTAAAAACTCACCCGACACCCGACCCGATAAGGAATCGGGTTATCGGGTTCGGGTGGTAATCGGGTCGGGTTATGTCGGGTCGGGTGATTCGGGTTATCGGGTGACCCGATAGTAAATGTCATAAACATAGCTTTGTTGATGCTGTTACGAAACTTGGTGGCCCTGACAGTTAGTCTTCTGCTTTTTCTCTTGAATTTTTATCATATTTAAGTTGTTTTTTTTATCATATGTAACTTACAACAGTCTGAAGTTTTTTTGAGTCATTACAACATAGCATTGAACAAGTTTCAGTCATAAAGTTTTATTGTTCTATAAGACACACATGTACTCATAATCAGTTTACTTCTCTAGATGATTAATGCACATACCTCTCTATGGTAGGTTTAATAGCAAATTAAGAGAACCACTATGAAATCTTGGGCTGCAATTTATTTTAGTCTAAGAAAGTAAGAAAACCTTTTGCTGCAATTAATTTAGGCATAGCTCTTCCCACAGCATTACATGAAGACTTATTAGATAAGCCACTGTTCTTATTTAAACCTCACTACAGTGTTTAGTTGTAATTCAGTTTTAGCAGACCACTATAGCCCATGTCTAATTTCTCCCATAAAATTCCGCAAATTGCCCACTTACAAATTGTATTAGTAAAACATATGCACCATATAATAATACTACATGAAAATAATGTACAATAAATATGACAAATGTGTTTTATTCGTTTTTTTTAACAGAAGCAAACCAGTTTTTGTTGATGTTGAAAACAAAAAGCAATTCATTTGACATTCAAAAGTCAAACAGACCAGCTTAGTTTTGTAAGTCTGAAGTGTTTTTAAATGTTCACAGAAGTATAGACTTGGACAACAGGCAAAGAAGCAAAACAGACCAGCTTAGTTTTATTCGTTTTTTTTAACAGAAGCAAACCAGTGTTTTTAAATGTTCACAGAAGCTTAGTTTTGTAAAGCAATTCATTTGACATTCAAACTACATTTTTATCTTCATCAATTTCACTACAACTTTACAAGTTTCCTACCGTAATTTCCTAACATTATTCATACACATAGCCTATAACCCGATAACTAAAAAGGCAATAAAGGATTGTCGGGTCTTATCGGGTTGACCCGATAACCCGATAACATTTTTTATTTAACCCGAACCCGACCCGATAACACTATCGGGTTATCGGGTTCGGGTCAAATCAACCCGACTAGATTTTTTGACCCGATTAGACCCGACCCGATCGGGTTCGGGTTCGGGTCGGGTTGACCCGATCCGACAGACACCCCTAATGGTGAGTGTTTAGCTTTTTTTTTTGTTGAGATGTACAAGTTTTTATGCACAGTGTACAAGCTGCTAGTTCTTATTTTTTATTTTTGAAACAAAATTGTTTTGACCAATTTTAGTAGTTGTTTTGTAGTAATTAAAATTTGTTATTAGTTGAAAGAAGTTGAAAATGTAATGTAATTAAAATTTAATTATTAATTAATTTAAGTTTGTGCTAAAAAAAAAAAAGAAAGAAAAAGAAACAAAAAAAAGTTGGATGAAAGTCGCCTTACTTGGGCATCCAATCGTCTGAAAGTCGCTGGAGAAAGAAAGCTGACGTGACAGAGAAATTGAAAGAGATTGACCCTTATTACTGCAAGTAGCCTAACGACGAAGGTATGAGCGGTGAGAAAGCTAAAACACAAAAGAAAAAAACAACCCTAATGCCGTGTATTTATAGAGGAAGCTAAATAAAGAAATAAAAAGTATTTAAATTAGCCCATAAAAATTGAAAATTGTCTTATTGACCCCCTAAAAGATCTAACCAAGAGTAGTGGTAAGGGGTGTGGGTTGGGGCAAATAATGACATGTGGTAGTAAGATAATTTGAATATTGAAGCTAAAATGGAGGTAATGGTCCAACGCCCGTTTTATATATTTAAAGTGTTTTCTCTCTCTCCTGACAAGTTAACACTTGTCTGACTTTAACACTCTCTCTCCTCTACTTTAACCATTAACTTTCCTGACTTTAACTCTCTCTCTCTTGGCATTGTCAGGAACAAATAATACAACGCCCGTTGATGCATCAACGGTCGTTGGATTTTATAGCCATTTAACGAGCTTCAACGCCCCAAGGGGGTGGGCCAACGGGCGTTGAAGGGGCAACTAAGCCCACTTCAACGCCCATTACTCTTGGTCTAAAGAAGATATGATTTTTGACTGGGTTGTATTTCGTTAACGTGTGAATCTCTCTTTAGTTTTGAGCTCGAAACTAATTGTCCTTATTATTATTGTCCTTATATGGAAGAATATCTTTGTTCTACAAACATAAAATGAAATCCATCACTAAATAGCGAATGTGAAGTATTGTAGTCTTGTCATTAAGATTCCAAACAGTAACTACGATAACCATGTCTTGCAACTAATTACCAGCACAACAAGAATTAGTATGTAACGAGCTGGGAAACCCGCGCGTTGCAGCGGGAGTGTTTGTGGCACAATTTTTTATTTATTTATTTTTTTTGCGCGCGTTGTTGTGTATTTGTGCGTTCTTAATAGGAGTACGAAAATGTCATTTTGTGTACATGTATGTTTACTAATGACTACTTACAGGTTCCAGCATTGCTGCAACCCATCGTCCCCTGCATTCTATGCAAGTTTCAGCATCACCATCCTCCCCTGCACCACCATCTACATTCTATGCCACAGCGTCACCATCCTCCCCTGCACCACCATTTACAGGCTCCAGCATTGCTGCAAGGCTGAACACCATCAAGCGGATTTGGATGCCCCTAAACCATACATATATTTACACAGATAAGCTGGGATCAAATGAAAATATGATAGCATAGTAGGACAAAGTGATACCTGAAATTTAGACATCGCCATCATCGAATGTAAGTCTTCCTGGTTAATAGAGTATAAATCCATAAACTCAACAACCTTTTCAACAGCTTCATCCTGCCAATCATACAACATGGAATAAAATGTCAACTTGAATCACGGGATTATAGCCCAAATCTGTTGAAATTCCGTTCACCATAGGTGCCACAAAAAAAATATCATGCTAAATATATATTACAGCCAATAAATGCTTTTAACACAATAACTTGTACTATAATAATGCATTCCTTACCGGCATGAATACTTCCCTTTATCCACGTAGCAGAGCAGCCTTTTTGTCAAACAACAAAAAGAATAAACATCTTAACTGTTTACAAAAAAAGTAGTTTACATATCAGTGGCAAGGACAGGATGTAATTTACGGCTTGGGCACGTGGAGAAGTATCAAATTAATCACTTGGTTTGTATCAGTGGCAAGGACAGGATGTAGTTTACAAAATAATGCATTCCTTACCGGCATGAATACTTCCCTTTGTCCACGTAGCAGGGCAGCCGTAAAGTCCAGAATCTATTGCACAAACCGAGTGATTAAAGCAAGTTCATCCTCTTGACTTCATCTTTCCCAGCCGCACGTGGCCTGTAATTTATATAATTTTCCTGCATAAGTTTCAAAAACATGTCAAAAACATCATTGCAAAATACTATAATATTCCACAACAACAAACAAATAAACATTAATAACTATTTAATCATCCCCAAAACTTAAAGAATCATAAGGAAATTCCAATCATTCAAGCCACAATAATCATACAGTCAATTCCAAAAGACAAATATGAACACCATTCAAGTCACAATAGCTAATAATGGTTCAGCTAACGCTTCTTTATGCGTGTCTTCAGTGTTGCAACCTCAGCTCTTAGTATAAAAATAAAGTTTCCACCGTTAGGCCGGTCCGATTACTACATATTTGATTCTTACATTCTGTTAAAATACTTACAGTAAGCTTAAGTCCTAGCATTGTACACATTTTGTTTAACCTCTTCTTCCTGCCACGTACTTTTAACCTGTTTAGGCCTACACCAAACCCACATGTTATATTGCAATGTCCATTTTTTTTCAGAGATCACAAAAAATGTATTCTTGTATGTTCAAGTATAAATAACCTATAATTCCAGCTTTGGCCAATTAATGAACACATATAATAACGTAAAACATGATTATTAAATAACTAATTGTAGCCCATATTTTTAAAGCATAATCTGTAATTTGGTGTTTAGCAACAAAATTATAAAACCCGTACACTAAATGCTCGAAGTTACATTATTTTTAGCTTCAGTTTCTTCGAGGAGCTACGTGTATTCTTAGCACATAGCTTTAAGCTACTGTAACTTTTCAATACAAATAAATTAAACCGTACCAAAAATTTGCCAGAGGGGATTGCCCATTCCAACTGCAACTTCTGCTGCAGGTTGACTAATTTCAGCTATCGACTCGATTATGCATTGATCATCATCTCCAAGACCTTTTGGTAATGATGCTCTTTGCACCTGTAATGTGAAAAGCATTAACTTAGTTTCAATAACCAATACCAAACGGCCACAAACCTGTTTCCATATATGAGAATTGATAATATTGTTTCCTCATATAGCAACCGTGTAAACATCAGCAAATAGGCCAGACATGTAAACAACTGAAAATACAAACTCACCAGAAGTATGCAAATCAAGAACTCATGGGTTAACTTGTCTCAAGATGTAGCTATGACCTTTGAATTTTTTTTAAGTGGTAGCAAAATCTTCGAGCCGATCACTTTCCCAAATGTTAAGCTCGAATAGAAATGCATCACTTAATATCGTCATCCATCTTACCCCCACATAATCAAAACCGCGTCAGCTGTAAGGATTCATCATTTTTATTAGACTAAAAGACCATACTTCTAGTTGACCAAAGATATACAATGTTGACTAATTCATAGCTTGGTTCGTCCATATGGGTTGTGATTGCGTGGTTTTGTAACCTTACAACAGGTTTTACCTCTCGAGGGATCTCAAGAGGCTTACAACCCCACCAGGCAGTGTACCTGACCGATGTAGTATAGTGTAGTGGTAAGTACGGGGGATTGATCGTTCTCCACAGGGAATAGTGTTCGTTAGGTGTGAAAGGCTACTCTAATTAGGTCTAAGGGTTGAGGAAGATTCTTTTTATGTTTTTATATTTTTATGAAAGCAAGTAAAATCTCGGTTTTGAAAGAGTGGGCGGAATTAGTTGCTAGTCAACTAACCCAAATTACTACGAATGCAATAAAATAAAATAACTGAAAATAAAATGTTGGTGAGAAACTTATGTGTAGAGAAATGTGTTTACTTAGATTTCCTTACTCCCTAACTATCTTTTACCGGTTAATTAGTGTGTATTAGTTGCGTGGATGACGGGTGTATTCCTTAATACCATTCGTGGGGTGGCGTACTTACTTCCCCAACTCTACAAGCTCCTACTTCACTCCTATGTCGAGCCGGCTAGGAAGCTCCTAACATGGGATCACTAGAATTCGCTTGTGCATTAAATACAACCATAAAAACCTTTAGTACGCATTTGGTTCATGTTTCTTAAGACGTTCAAGCAAGTTACCGAATAGGAAGTTAGCCAGTTTTCTTAAGCCTAACATAGATAAACAATCATCCAATACAACTAATAACACACTAACAACCAATAATCAATAGCTAGGTTTCATTAGATCTAAGCAAACACAAGATAAATTTAGCCTAACATGTTAAACAAAAGACAAGAATAAGATAGAATCAAACAACACATAGACATATTGAATGATTAATTGATAACTTATCTTTCAATGAAACATGGAAGATCTCAAGGCAAAAAGCCCTGAAAAAGTAGCTAAAATCGTCTTAGGGTTTTCTCCCAAAATTCCACACACTAAGCTCTCCCTAATGACAAAAAATTAGAAAACTATATATAGACTTTTGCATCTGACGGCGTCACCTTATGGAGTGTGACGCCGTCACCTCGCCGCTTTTAGGGTTCCCGGATGACCTTCTTGACGCCGTCCCTCTTTAGCTCTTCAAAAATCCATTCTGGCTTATCAAGGCTTGACGCCGTCCAACCATGAACGTGACGCCGTCCCCTTATGATTTAAGCCGTGACGCCCTTGATCAAGTTAAAGCGTGACGCCGTCAGAATTCATATGCTATTTCACTGGCCCGTCATGAGTAAATTTCACGTCCAACTTTTCTTGCCAATGCATGACGCCGTCCAGAGTAAATCTTGACGCCGTCAAGAGTAACTTTTAGCCGATTCTTGAGACTTTGCCGTTTTCTTCACTTTAATGCTCCAAAAACGTCCAAAATGCCTCCTTTTCCAGATTTCTCCTCAAAAGTACCTAAAATGACAAAAGAAACGATTTAGGGCAATATTTGATCAAATAAATACGATTTAAGGCTTAAATGACCCCTTAAAAGCGGTACACTTTTCGCTTCATCAAATACCCTTACACTTGAGATTTGCTTGTCCTCAAGCAAATGTGCTTTTACTCTAATCAAAATACAAGTTAGGGGTCATTTAATGCAAACATAAAAGTAATTACAACAAATATTCGTTCCACTTTAATCATAATAAGCACGGAGATTACAAACTAGCACCTCACAAGTAGTGTTTAGATACTCACATCTCTCAAGTGTCATCAAAATAAATCTCATAAATGAAAACGGATAATATCTCTCACTACCTGTCATAGCAAATAGATTACCATAGGCTTGGGAAAGGATCGAAAACCTCCTCCACTAGGCGTAAGCACCTAAGATAAACTATCAAAGAGGGCTTTTAAATGGGTTATAACGTTAGGTGTAGGGAAAAGGAAGACACGGTTTTGTTGGATAAATGATATTTTACTGGTGGCGAGTTAAAAATCTTGATCAATTACATGTACTATACAATGTTGCTAAGCCAAGACTCGACTCGATCTTAAGCTAGAAACGAAATAACAAAATAACAAAAACATAAAATAAACATAAAATAAAACGGGATGGTAGTCCGTATGTTTTTTCTATTTTTCTTTTTCTCATTTTTTTGTATTTTTCTTGATTTTTTTTTTTTTTTTTTTTTTTTTTTTTTTTTTTTTTTTTTTTTTTTTTTTGCATACACTTTTGCCCTACCATCCAAAATAATACATCATAGGGGCATTGCATCCCCCTTACACTTGAACTTTTACATAACTTTACAAATACTAATCTAACGACTCGAATTAAGATAATTGAAAAACTTGGAGTACTTTTAAAATATTTAGCACATATGGGGGTAATAAATGATGTTCTTCCCCATTACTCCATTACACTAGTACTTTACCCATGAGTCCCAATCGTCCCAAAACAATATGTACAAGGATATGACTTGACTTAGCAACCATGTAATCAACTAGATAATTAAC
The DNA here is from genome assembly GCA_021014915.2 of Artemisia tridentata subsp. tridentata. NCBI lineage: Eukaryota > Viridiplantae > Streptophyta > Magnoliopsida > Asterales > Asteraceae > Artemisia > Artemisia tridentata. The sequence continues at coordinate 82,135,496 of CP139502.1, read as the reverse complement.
TTGGGTTTAAACAAATGTTGTAACAATAATGCACTAAAAATGAGTGCATACAAGGTAGGCTAAGGCGATTTGGGTGTACATTTTAGTGGGGTGTAACAAATTCTTCCTTTAAGTAAAATGCTTAAAGGTCGAAACGAAAAGATAGGCTCTGAGGGGTGTACTAGGGGTATCGTGTACTAAAAATGAGTACAACGCAAAGGGTGTGGGAGAATTACTTGACCAATGTAGCCAAAGTAATTATAACAAAAACACAGGTGTAAAACAATGGGTTAATCCTCATGCCTCTTATCATGTAGTAAATCTAACTACACGAATGTAGTCTCACTTGTGGCCTCGGAATGGTCCTAACGTAAGTTCTAGAATCTAAGTGCTACCGGTACACACATCATAGCATAAATGCTTTTCCTACCAATTCTAGGGGCGAACCTCACATATTTGGGGTGGAAAATTTTTTTAGTGGTACGGTTTTGTGCTAGTCATATAACTCCTATCCATGAGACGCTCATTAAGATCAAAGTTTCACTCCTAAATGTTGTAAAAAATTTTAAATTTGGCACTAAAATTACCCTAACAGGTGTTTATCTCAGTTTTATTACACATCTACTATTAAACAAACAAAAATCAAGCGCAATTGTATTCTCTAAAATCGTACTTTTACCCTCCCTTACACTTAAGATGAACATTGTCCCCAATGTTCAAATAACAAGATGTAAAAGAAAAAAGTAAAAGAATGAAATCAAATACTCCCCTGATTCGCTCGGTGGATAATGAAATTACACGGTTAAATCTTCCTCCAAAGAGAATGTTGAAACTCCATGACTAATGCATCGCCATAAGCTTGATTCCAAAAACATCTCCTTGTCCAAAATAACCTGTTAAACCTGAGAAAACAAACACGAAAACCTGCATAACATCGGCGGGAAAAATCTATATATAAGGATATAATGCTTGTGGAATGATAACTTTGCAGATTCCTGGAGATTATAAGTTGGAGATTTTAATAAAAACTTTTTAAAAACAAAACTTTCAAAAATTTCTGGAAATTAAATCTGACGCCGTCAGGTTATAACCCCTGACGCCGTCAGAAATGACCTGACAAAAATTTTCATTTTTAGTTTCCGGAAAATTTCTGGAAAAACCTTTACCTTACTTCCTGGAAATCCTGCAAAACATCATTATGACTCGATACAAGCATTTGACTCAAACAAATACTAATATGTATGCTAATTTATTATTATTACGATTCATGTTAATTTGTGTTCTAATAAACCGATTTAGATTTCCCTTACACTTATCTTTTGCAAAATACCTTTATATGTAGTTAAGACGAAGTTAAAAACAACATAAAGCATTTTCACAAATTAGTTTTTAACATGAATCAATAATAATAAAAATTAAACACACATACGGAAACAAATAAAATCAAACAAACAAATAAATAAACACACAAAGCAAATAAAACAAATAAAGCTTGGGTTGCCTCCCAAGAAGCGCTTTCTTTATTAACGAGTCTTGTAGCTAGACTCAAAGTCACGTACATTACGTGACTCCATCATTCATAATGACGTATCCCTGATAGATATGATCCTTGTTATCAGGGTGGTGGTGTCTCAATCGCTCGACATTCGCAGTTACTTCACCTCCTCCTTTGCTGGTCAAGCTTACTATCCCATCTTGGTGTAAACTTTTAATTGTGAATGGTCCGTACCACCAGGGACTTAGTTCATCGGTAGGTGCTTCTGTTTTTGAATGCCTTAGGAGCACTGAGTCTCCTTTTGTAAATTCAACGGGGTTATTGGGTTGCTCATCAGCCTCAATATAATCGTTATTTCCATCCTTACATTCTCTAATCTCATTTTCCATATAACTCTTAATCCTTGCCTCCCATGCAAGAATTTTCTCTCGAACATTACCACGGACTATATTAGTGTTAGCCTCCATCTTCTTCTGCAGAGCAACATCTCGTATATGTCGTGGGATCGTTGGGAAGTTTACTGTTTTCTTCCCCTTCTTCATTTGGATGGTGCTATTTTCGTAATTGATTTGTGCTCTAGTGGTAGCGAGAAAGGGTGCCCCAAGGATTATTGGCATATTCATATCATTTCTCTCAATGATCATGAAGTCGACCGGATACAGGAATCCGGCTACGTTGACCAACACATCTTCTGCAATTCCTAACGGATACTCATAAGAATGCTTTGCAAAGGAGAGTTTAGTATGGGTGATGGATGGCAACTCATCGGTTAACTGAACATAAACGGATAAAGGCATCAAATTTACGTCGGAACCTTGGTCAGCTATCGCATCCAGATACTTGTGTTTTCCAATGCTGCATGGTATTTCAAAGACCCCGTAGAATTTCTGCTTTTCCACTAACTTTTGTCCTATGAGGCATTCATACAATTGCCCACCGGGTAATGTGTCAGATTTATCATCCGGTTCCACCTTCTTGGACTTCTTGTTGGGTAGATGAGTACGTCGATAGTTTCTCACCCAATCGTTTATGGTCTCCTTGTTTATTTCGTGCTTCAAGTAATGCTTCACTTGTTGTGACACTGGCGGTTCAACCAATTGGCGCTCCTCAGAGGGCGCCTCCTCTCCCTTGTCGGAATCGCATTTGTACGCATTGGTGTTTCCATTATTAAGTGGGATGAGGTCAATTTTGTTAACTTCCATAGTTATGGATTTCCCTCTTCCATCATTTCCGCCCTCTTGGACAACGGAGGTGGCCTTGACAAATTTAGTGTTAGGAACATCAGCGTCATTCCTCACCAGCACCTTTTCAGGGGCTTTTGTATTTGTGTATTCTTTCAAAAGATTCATCATCTCCGCCATCTTCTCTTCCATTTCCTCCTTTTGTTTGTAGACGGCTTCCTCAAATTTTGCCAACCGTTCGGAGTGTTTTGACATGTACTCTCTCATTCGAGCTTCGAATGTTGGACTAAGTTCCTGAGGTGGTGAGTTGGGTGGAGCGTGCTTATGGAAGGGTTTAGTATTTTCCCTACGGGGTGATTCGGACAATGGTATTTGCTTAATGCTTGAGACTGAGTTAATTGTTGCTTTTTGTGGACTTAAGGGTCTCTTTTGCTTTTCCATAAGATATGCAACCCTTTTCTCAAGTTCACTAACGCTTTCCTCAGTGATTTGATTGGCTGTATCGGGCGATGAATATGTCTTGACTGCCGAGCGCACGTCGTGGGAGACTTGCCACAATTCATCATCGTCGGATGCAAGCTCATCAATGATCTCCCATGATTCCTCGGCGCTTTTGTCGCGCAATCTGCCCCCGGCGGCTCGATCGATGGCACGCTTGGTGTGGTAATCAACATGGTCATAGAAGATTTGGATTTGAAGCCATAGATTAATGCCATGGTGAGGGACTTTTTGAAGTAAGTCCTTGAATCGAATCCATGCCCCGTAGAGGGTTTCGCCTCGACGTTGTTCAAACATCAAGATATCCTTCCTTAGCTTGGTAGTTCTCCCCGGTGGGAAAAACTGAGCAAGGAAACGAGTGGTGAGATCATCCCAAGAGGTGATGGATCCTGCGGGTTGACGTTCTAGCCACTGACTAGCTTGGTCCCGCAAAGAGAATTGAAAGAGACGCAATCGGGTCGTCTCTCGAGTGGCAACATCAAGGTCTATAGAATCAACGATTTTAAGAAAGTCCTTGAGATGTTGATTAGGATCTTCAGAATGAAGTCCATGGAATGCGCATCCGCTTTGCACCAACCGGATGGTGTCGGATCGCAAGGGTGTGATATTGGCTCCTTGAGTGAGCTCAATGGTGTTTCGATAGCCATGGTGGCTAGGACGGGAATACTCTCCTAAAGTACGGGCTCTAGGAGGTGGTGGTGGTTGTTGTGGTGGTGGGGTGTGTGGGTTAACGATATTACCATCTTCCATGATGTCGGATGGTATGGTTACGAACAAAGACACGAAGAAAATAGATAGACTAAAGAAAACCTAGAAAAATAAAATAAAAATCTCACTAGATAGGAATCTAATGAGTAGACCTAATAAAAATAAAATTTCAACCTAAGCAATAACTACTCCCCGGCAGCGGCGCCAAAAACTTGATTGCGTGGTTTTGTAACCTTACAACAGGTTTTACCTCTCGAGGGATCTCAAGAGGCTTACAACCCCACCAGGCAGTGTACCTGACCGATGTAGTATAGTGTAGTGGTAAGTACGGGGGATTGATCGTTCTCCACAGGGAATAGTGTTCGTTAGGTGTGAAAGGCTACTCTAATTAGGTCTAAGGGTTGAGGAAGATTCTTTTTATGTTTTTATATTTTTTATGAAAGCAAGTAAAATCTCGGTTTTGAAAGAGTGGGCGGAATTAGTTGCTAGTCAACTAACCCAAATTACTACGAATGCAATAAAATAAAATAACTGAAAATAAAATGTTGGTGAGAAACTTATGTGTAGAGAAATGTGTTTACTTAGATTTCCTTACTCCCTAACTATCTTTTACCGGTTAATTAGTGTGTATTAGTTGCGTGGATGACGGGTGTATTCCTTAATACCATTCGTGGGGTGGCGTACTTACTTCCCCAACTCTACAAGCTCCTACTTCACTCCTATGTCGAGCCGGCTAGGAAGCTCCTAACATGGGATCACTAGAATTCGCTTGTGCATTAAATACAACCATAAAAACCTTTAGTACGCATTTGGTTCATGTTTCTTAAGACGTTCAAGCAAGTTACCGAATAGGAAGTTAGCCAGTTTTCTTAAGCCTAACATAGATAAACAATCATCCAATACAACTAATAACACACTAACAACCAATAATCAATAGCTAGGTTTCATTAGATCTAAGCAAACACAAGATAAATTTAGCCTAACATGTTAAACAAAAGACAAGAATAAGATAGAATCAAACAACACATAGACATATTGAATGATTAATTGATAACTTATCTTTCAATGAAACATGGAAGATCTCAAGGCAAAAAGCCCTGAAAAAGTAGCTAAAATCGTCTTAGGGTTTTCTCCCAAAATTCCACACACTAAGCTCTCCCTAATGACAAAAAATTAGAAAACTATATATAGACTTTTGCATCTGACGGCGTCACCTTATGGAGTGTGACGCCGTCACCTCGCCGCTTTTAGGGTTCCCGGATGACCTTCTTGACGCCGTCCCTCTTTAGCTCTTCAAAAATCCATTCTGGCTTATCAAGGCTTGACGCCGTCCAACCATGAACGTGACGCCGTCCCCTTATGATTTAAGCCGTGACGCCCTTGATCAAGTTAAAGCGTGACGCCGTCAGAATTCACATGCTATTTTCACTGGCCCGTCATGAGTAAATTTCACGTCCAACTTTTCTTGCCAATGCATGACGCCGTCCAGAGTAAATCTTGACGCCGTCAAGAGTAACTTTTAGCCGATTCTTGAGACTTTGCCGTTTTCTTCACTTTAATGCTCCAAAAACGTCCAAAATGCCTCCTTTTCCAGATTTCTCCTCAAAAGTACCTAAAATGACAAAAGAAACGATTTAGGGCAATATTTGATCAAATAAATACGATTTAAGGCTTAAATGACCCCTTAAAAGCGGTACACTTTTCGCTTCATCAGGTTGGCTGCAAATAGTTTTCATTTTAGCATGATATTAATGAAAGTTACTTTCCATTTTGTGCCATTCCATTTAGCCACTTGATAGTTTCCCTGTCAAATAACCCAAAATTAACTACCCTGTCAAATAATATGCTACGTCCTTATTAACATAATATTTTTCATAATCAATCACCTCTTTGGATGGTTAGTACCAACCAAAGATTAACTTAACTGGGAAATACACAAATACATGTGAAATGGGATATAAATGTAATGAATGTGTTACCCTATTGTGATGCTAAATATAGCTGTATCGTCATATATCACAATATATATATTGGTTAAAAGTGAATTTAAAAAAAATGGATTACTGGAACATAGGTTAAGTGTGCAATTGATTTCGGTTCGTGAAATGGTGATAGGTATTGATCCGTGCTAAATAGATATATAAATATTAGGCAGACGACGGATACGCGTGAATAAAGACAAATCAACCCTTTAGGAAAAAGGCTAACTTGCAAAAACTCACGTTTGTGATATGTGTGATACCAGGTAAGTGATTACCCGGGTCGTGTCCCAGCGAGGATGGAATGGACAATCGTGTAAGGTTTGGATTAGAGTGACTGATGAGTGGGATAAGGAATTTTTTATTTTTATTTTTAATTAACAAATGAGAAACAAATTCTCACGGGACATTTAAGGTTTAAACAATTTAAATTAAAAACGCGATACGGGAATTATAAAAACGCGATTTAAAAAGTGAAATCTATAAAAATAAATCCTACAAGTACCAAATTATTTTTCCTAAGTTATAAATGACAAAAGAAAATTTTAGAAAAAAGATTTATATTTTTCTGACTTTTATATTTTTTATTATGAATTAAAAACTAAACGTAAAAGAAAAATTAATTAAAAATACTAAAACCATTCTAAAAATTCTGAAACTTTTTCTAATATTACTTAATGATAATTAGAACCTATGAAAAATATTAACAAGGTATCAGCTTATTCTAATAAGCTGATAATGAGCAAAATGGAAAAATAAGCTTAATTAAAAAAAACAAAGTTAAAAAAAAGGGTGCAAGTTTATTACTGATAAAGACCCTAGGGCAGATGGTTGAGTGTGTGTGTGTTTATCTGAGAGACCAGGGTTCGAATCCCACTCCTGACCTTTTTTGCTTTTATTTTCTTTTTTTGATTTTTATGATTAAAACACAACAAGCACACTGAGATAAGCAAGTTTTATAACTGGAACTTTTTATGAAAACCTTTAATAAGCTCAGAATGAGCTTATGATTGCTGATCAGTGGTCAAAAAATGGAATAAGCCCAAGTTTTTAGCTAAATTGCTGAAAAGCTATGTAATAAGCTAAAGGCAAAGTTGCAATAAGTGAAGCAACCAATATTAAGCTAAAGTGAACACTGAAAAAGCACAATGACTTAAAAATAAGCACTGATTAATCACAAATAAGCCAAAAATTGAACTGATGCACAGCGCACTTTTTTGATTTCTAGGCAATTTCAAGCTTATATTTAAGCACTTAAATGATTACTAATCTCCAAAAAAGCTGATGATTCTTAAACTTCACCTACTGAGGATCACTTAAAACCAAAACTCAGACCAAATAGATCTTATTTAGGGCTTAAAAATAAGCTGAGAAAAGGGCTATTCAAAGCAAGTATATACTGATCTCTCAGTATGTGCTTGCTTGAATAGGGGACTTTTGAGCTTAATTTGAAGCTTCAATAAGCTATACTAAGGGGCTGAAGTGTTGAATAAGCAAAGAACACCCAACAAACTACTGAGAAATCCAAAATTTAAGCTTAAACTAACACAATTAAGCACTTAAATTTAGCCTAGAAAAATTTTGCAGACCTGCATATGGGGATTCCTATGGTGCAGAGTTGTGCAGATGTGCACAAATCAACTGAGATTAAACCAACTCTTGAGTATGGTCTTTAACCACTAAAATAGGACTTACAAATGCCAAAAATTATACCTAAATAAGCTCAGCTTATTTAGAAGCTTACCAAGGCAGTTAAGCTTATGAAAACTCACCTACTGATGCAAACTCCTCAAAACATTAAAAGCAGCTTAAAACCTAGTGCAAACAACTTCTCTATCCTCAAATAAGCTCAACTAAACTACAACTTATGGCTAATGAACAATTGTAACTCAATTTGACCCAGTTTGACTATTAAACCAAACACCTCTTTATGTTGACTGTATGAGTTTTAAAACTAGGAAACACCAAAATAACTTATACTCCTGACTTATTATTGACTGATTAACTTTATTAAGGTGATAAAAGCAGGTTACAAGTTGAAATAAGCACTGATTAAGCTAGTTACTATATTGAGCTTATTAGGACCATTTTGAGCTTATAAGTGAAAATGAGAGTTAAGCTGTTCCTAACTATCAAACTAACTTTAATCAACTTAAATAACATCCATGAGTACTTAGAAACAAAGAAATACACAAATAAGCACTTGTACAGTGATATAGAAAATAATGCAAAAATCTAGAAAATTGCTTACAACTTGATGGATATGAAACAGTGGAACTTAAGAACAGAACACAACTAGCTTGTCAATGACAAGCTAGAAAACCCAATTCAACTCTCCTGAACAACTTATTCCACTAGAAGAGCTTATTGAGAGCTTCTTTGACTTTTCTTCATCTCTTGAATTTAGAACAGCTGTGACCAATATAAGATTACAAAAAGCTATAATAAGCTTGTATAAGCTTATAGTAAGGGTAAGGAGGCTTTGTGGTAATTCTTAACAACTGAATAGCTTAATACAATTTAACAGTCACACTAGAAACTTGGAAACATGGAACTTTCATTAATTTGGAAAATTAGTACAATGATAACATTAAACAAACTGAAAATAACTTGGAATTATAACTGAAAGTTGAAATTTATAAAACTTAAACAATTAAAGTATAATACGAAAATGAAAAATTAACTACTACCAATTAATGCTACATTGAGTTCCTATTTATACTAAAATGAGGTGGGATGTGTCTCTTATCTTCCTCTGAACAATTTCTGACCCTTGGATGCCCTTGAAATGATCTCAGCCATTTAAACAGATTTTGGCGCCAAAAATGAGATAGTGGAAAAATCCACTATCTCTGGTTGAGTGTGCTGAGGAAGAAGCATTTAATGCCCCTTGGCTTGTTAGGTGAAGTGAGATAGGAGGAGGGGGTGGGTGTTGCAGAGAAATACTGTGGGTGAGGGTGGTATGGTTTTGGCGGGGTGGTATTGAAGAAGAAGGTTTGACCGAAGTCAAACCTTTTGTTTAACTAAGGGATCGGGGTTGGGTTGGTTATGAGTGGGCTGGGTTTATTATTAGGATAGAATTGGGCTTGGGTTTATTTGTTGTGTGGGCTGGGTTTAATTTAAGTGTGGGTTGGGTTGGATTATATTTAGCAGCTGGGTTTAGTTATTTTAGGATAGAAATGGATTTAGGTTTAATCTTTGAGGACCAATGTTGTAATATTCTGAAAATCCAAGGACTATTGCTGCCAAAAATAGAAATTATTCCCAGGGACCATTTGTGTCATTTTGGCATTTTGGGGGTTGACTTTGACTTTCATCTTCACTTGATCAAATGCACAATTATTGTCGAGTCGATCCAAAAATGCTTGTTTTTGTTCCGTTTTCAATCCTTCAGTACCTGAGACACATAAAACACAAACCAAGGATATCTGCAGTATAATTCAGTGTTTTAGGTCATTTTAGTGTCTATTATGGGTATAAAATGATGAGTATTTACACACTTATCAATCCCCCACACTAAGCTATTGCTAGTCCCTAGCAATCCGATCATATGAAGTAATGAAAGGATAAAAAAGAATACCAAGTATACCACGTTTTTTTTTTTTTTTTTTTTTTTTTTTTTTTTTTTTTTTTTTTTTTTTTAAAAAAAATTTGATGCAAGAAATTTAAACTTAGAAAAAAATATATAACACGCTTGATTTCCAAAAATGGTATCATGGAACAGGATTCACACAAACTGGGTGTCTCCAGGGAATTGTAATCGTCATCCTCTTTTTGATACTCCCAACTAAGCTTAAACTCAATGTGCAAATGCTTTTGTAAAATGCTAACACTACTTATATCAATAAGGCTATACGCAGTGGGACTGAAAATATCGATCGGGTATATCGATCGATCGTTCACATGGATCGATCGTGCCACTGTGGATCGATCGTCAATATCGATCGCCGGTTGCACAATTAGCAAATCGTTCGCTTGAACGCTCGATGTTGCAAAATGATATCCCACTTGATTTAAAAAACTATCCGTTTCTATATTAAAAAAAAAAAACTTTTTTTCAAAAAAATTACCACTTTTCATCCTATAAATACCCACATCAAACCCACTTTCAAACACACAATTTCAAAAACAATTCATCCAAATTCACATCAAAAAACACACAATGTCAAACAAAAACACTCCACAATCAAAAAACCGACGATCCCGACTACCTCAAAATGCACCAGACATAAATTTCTCTCCGCAAAACAACTTTGAACTAACCGGCATAACACCACCACAACAAGGGAACATACGCTTTCGTCCACAATCTTTTGAATATCCAACACAATTACCACAAGTCAATCAAAGAGAAAACTTGTTTTCCGTTCGTCGTCCTTTTGTCCCACCGCAACGTGTTGATTACAATCAAGAACCAAGTGAGGCAGCTTATCGGCCTAACATGGATTTTTTGCATTCTTCCCAACCGTATCAAGAACATTCTCCGATTCGGTCTACTAATCTTGATATGAATTTGGATGATTGGGCAGACTATCATAACTATGGGTATTCGACCCAACCCTATCCGAGCCAAGACTACCCGAGTCAAGATGCTTCGACGGGGCAAGGTTCGGGTCACGGTTCTTACCACGGTTCTTTCCATGGTTCTATGCCCGTTAATGACGATGACGATGTCGAAGTCGAAGAGACATCACCCGTCAAGCCAAAGAAGCCTTCGCGGCGTGCTACAAAGGCGAAAGGCAAAGGCAAAGAACCCGCACCGGCCAAAAAAATTGAACCATGGACTACCAGAGAAGAGGTCATTCTTTGTAAAGCTTTCGTCTTTGTTTCTGAAAATGAAAAAAAAGGAAACGCTATGAACAGACACAAATTTTGGGAGAAAGTGGTAGGCTACTTTTATAGAGAAACTGGTTCAACAGACCGGACATCGAATTTGATCATTTCCAAATGGAAGACTAGAATTCGTTGTCAAGTTGCGAATTTTGGTGCTATTGTTGATAATATCAACAAGACGCATGGAAGTGGTGAGAATGACCTTGACGATATGTCCAAAGCTCATATGGAGTATCGTGCGCGTTACGGTCAAAATTTCACTATGGTGGAGTGTTGGAAAATTTTGAGGGGGCACGATGCTTGGAAGCAAGAGGTACCCCTTTTTCAATCGGGCGTTCGAAAGAAAATGAAGGGTTCAACAACTACTTCGGGGTCAACACAAGCCCCCCGAATTATCAAGACTTGGATGATGACGATGATGAAACGGAGGATGATACTAGAGAATCACGACCACAAGGTCGTGACCAAGCAAGGAGGAAATCATCCACCTCCTCCTCTCGTGAAACATCAAAATCATTCGTGAGTGGCCTAATAGCGGATTTGTGGAAATCAAGACCGTCAAAGAAGGAAAAAGGTAAAGAGCGTGATGAGTCGTGGAGACAAATGAAGGAACGAGAGCTAGCACTCAAAGAACAAAAATTGGAATATCAACGAAAGCTCTTGCAATGCCAGGAGGAACAAAAGGAACTCTTGAAAATTACCAAACGGGATCAAGAATTGATTTTCTACAACTCGGCAATCGACCCCAATTTGCCCGAACGACAACGAGAGGAACTTATGCGAATTAAAGCGGAAATCAAGGAACGCCATAATCTAGATTATTAGTTTTTAAATAAGTGTTTGCGTGTTTAATTTTTAGTTGTTTAAGTTTTTTATTTAATTGTAATTTCGTATCGTTTCGTTTATGTAATATTTACGTTTTATTAATAAATTTTTTGTTTGTGTTAAATAATGTTTAAAAAAAAAAAAAAAAAAAAATGGATGATGCAATATGGGTTGCCACTGTGATGAAAGAGATGAATATAGGTTGAGGAGAGAGAAAGCTGAGGTGGCAGCCGAAAAGATGATGCAATATAGGTTGCCACTGTGAGCAGCCTAATCTATGTTAGTCGAAACTTAACTTTTCACTCCCACATTTATCAAGTTTAGGTGACTGTGCTTGATTTTCAAAATCTTGATAACAAAAATCGACGTTTTTATAAAACTTTGACTAATACTAGCTGAAAGATAGATTTAAAATTCACAACAAGCAAGCTTCAAAATTTATTTCATTTTGCAATATCATTCCATTTTATTTTATTTTTATCTTCTCGTTTTTTCATTTTTCATTTATTTTTTTTATTATTATTTTTTTTATATTTTTTTTATTATTTTTTTTACATACTTGTGCAATATAAACTAACGGAGTTTCACGGGAACCAAGATCTTAAACCTTTCGGCATAAAGGATCCAAGGGCCGTTACAACGGAGAGTTCCAAGACCTTAACGCCTTTCAGAATTAACGGTCCAAGGGCCAGTGTAAGAGGGTAGCTGTAACACCCCGACCCGACAAGGGTAAAGATATCACAACAATGGATACGTATCAGATCAAAACAAAGCATACTAATACAGTAATACAAAAATTCAAGGATTACAAATGAAATATTGAATCTAAATGGTTACAATTAAAACTTCCAAAACTAATTCTAAAACATAATGTCTTCAATCCAACTCTAACCCAGCATAGCTATCCAATCTTCTAAGTCCAAGGTACACTCTTCACACATTCCCAGTTTTCTACTAATACCTGCCGCGTGAAAAAGAAAACGCGGCTGAGCTACGAGAGCTCAGTGAACAGATATATAGATAACAAGAAACGATAATGTATAGCAGTACAAGGGAAATCAGGAATGCAGATCATACCGATACGAAATCAAAATGAAAGGAATGAGAAATGGATCATGAATAAAAGAAAAGCACAAAAGTGAATAAGATTTAAGAAAAACAGTAACACAGGAATCTATCACGAGCCCAGATAACTGACAATACCATAGCATTACTAATATAATAAAACAAACCTGTGTAGAGTGATCAGCTCTCAGACAAAGTGAAAGACGTGTATCGCACACACAATCAGTCACCAGATATAATAATCATAATCATACAACATATACAGATAACATGTCAAATCTAGGATGCACCCATACGCCCCACAGACAAATCAATAATCATAATTATAATGGCCATAGCAAATAATAAATAAGGGACAGAACAGGTCATCACTCTCCTGCCCTAGAGTCATGTCAAAGGTGCGTCAATGACATGGACATGAAACCCTCATGCCTAGTGATTGGCTCGGATATCAAACTGTCAGGTCAAAGGTCAAATGTACTAGCATAATTAGAAAGTCAAATCTTAAGGGTTCATGGCATAAGGTTCATATCAAGAAATTTTTAGGATTTAATATCAAAGGTTTTAGTCGGAGTTTATCAGATTAAGTTTTTATATCAAAGTTTAAGTTCAGTTCCAAAGGGCAATATCAAAAGGTTTTCAGAAATGAGTTTTCACAAGTTCATAATTAGAGGTCATAGCAAAAGTTCATTTAAAAAGATTTCCATTTAAAAGTCCATTTAAACAATCCTTCACAAACGGTTTCATGACAACTGATCTTACAAAATAGTTTTCATAAAAATGGTCTTCCAAAACTTTTATTAACTTCCATTAAAATAGTGTTGCTTCTTGTAAAATAGCTTTTATCAAACGGTTTCATATGTATTTTAAAGATAGTTCCAAAATCAATTATGTTCAAATAAGGATTTAACAGATTAAGATTTATATCAAAAATCAAATCAAGTTTTACTACAAGTATATCAGATTAAGTTTCAAAACAAGATTTACAGATCAGGATTCAGGACAATAGGTCAAAACAAAGAGATTCAAGAAGTTTCAGAACAAGGAAAACACATCCAGGATTCACAAATAAAAGATCACATGAACGGTGCACCAACAAGAGGGAACATAGCAATGGTATAGGGAATCCTAAACGAATCAAAATACGAAATCAAAAGAAAATGAAGGCACCTTACTAGAGAAGGGCAGAATATCTGTACCTTATTATGAATGCAAGAACACAGAGATAAACGCTGATAGAGATTAGATTACTCCTTCCTCGAACCTAAGGGAGTAGAAGACAAAATGACAAGTGGGTTTTAGTTATCTTTTCCTTTTAAGTAACTTTCTATTTTTAGCAGGTTTCCCGAATTAACAGCTTTTCACATTTAGCAAGATATTAATATCTCAGATTAAGTTAAGTCCTTATTTAAGGCTTATTATGGTATTAAGGTATCTTTTAGCAGGTTACAAAAGTTTAGGGTTTATTATGACAGATTTTCATAGTTCAGGGTTTTAATTGTAAGTTCATCTAATTCAAAGGCATAAAGTGAAAATACTTTAAGTTACTGATTTAAATACTCATTTTATTCAGAATGACATCTTAACCCTTTTAGTTTCACCATTTACAGATTAAACCCCTTTAGTTATATTTTTCCTACATTCCTACAGACCTAATTAACATTACAAAAGTATCCTACAAGTTCCAAAGTTGGCAAAACATACCCTTATACTTTTTAAACTAATCGTATATACTTTTAAAATAGCAAAACCAAACCCTAACTTATCTAATCATTAAACCATCATGACACAATCATTAAATGCATTAATTTAGTCAGATCCAAACCACAAAACCCTAACCCTAATTCGATTTAGGGTTTTCCCCAATTTATCTTTATTTTCTTTTAGATCCGATAAATACACAATTCAAGATTAATTATTCTAGGCTTCAATAGATCATATGGTTATTTTTCTAAGCTTATATTATTAGTATAGAACATTTAAAAATTATGGTTATACCTCAGAAAATTCGTATAACACTATTTATGATTTAAGTGTGTTTTATTTATTTAATTCACATACGCCATATTAAACTTGCATGATTCATGTTCCTTATTTTTCTTAGGTTATATTCGATCTAAGGATCATTAGAAAAATGATAGATTAATTATACAACGTAATAATTAGTCGCAAGGATTTATACCTATCGTACGAGTGAATCGAACAAACAATTGTACCACGATCGAACGAAAGCTTCCACCACCCAAATCTTATTTTTCCTAGCTTGCTTACACCTTGAAGAACTCCAGAAAATTATTTGCTCAGGTCCAGAAGTCGTGTGGATGTTTGGTCGAATTGTTGTTTATGCGATTTAGGGTTTCAGAAGTTTTAGGGATAAATAAAATAATGATTTGATTTTGTAAATAAAAATAACCAACTAGGAGGGGGTAAATCACAGGAATTTCAGCCCATAAGTTAGCTCAAGATACAATTTTGATTTGGTTTAAAATTCCTTAATTTATTTTGTAGTTATCTTAATTTAATTTGATTTTATAACTTATAAATAATTTAATTAATTATTTTCGGACCATATGTATATCTATATATGAATTTGTAATTTTCTTGATGTTCAAATATAATCTAATGTTGTCCCAGAAATTTGTTTTGTAGTTGTTTTCATAAGTTTGGAATCACTTCAGATAATTTATAAGTGATTTTATTTAGTTTTATGGCTTCAGGGGTAATTTGGTCATTTTACAAGTTGTCTGAATTTCAGGTATTACAACTTCTTCCCCACTAACAAAAAAATTTCGTCCTCGAAATTTGCAGGAAGCAGAAAGAAAAGAGAACGGAACACAAAACAAGGACATACCAGACCTAATAGATGATGATCGGATTCTCTCGGAAGAGACGTAAGAATTACACAGGATTTTGACGGATATGCCGTCCAAAGGATTTGATTTGACAATTCAGATTAGAACGTACAGGAATAGATTATCGATAACATCAATTGGTAGAAGTTCTATAACAGAACCTAATATTTTTATCGGGAGTCCAGAGGTCAGCAGAATGCGTGACTAGAATCCAGATGTATCAATTCGTATAACGGCGAAAGCATATTACGCGTAAAGGTAGAATGAACTTAAAGTCTCACTAACGCAGATGATCTCAAACAGTTATCAGGATTTCTAAAGCTCTAAGGCACTTCTCGAAATATCCGATGCCCACAACAAGTGCACGTTATATGATGTAAGTATTATCACGTTGGCCAGACGTCATAATACTGGCATCATATAAATATGCCCTCATGATGGTCATACTTTATCTCAAGTCGTGAATAGAACAACTTATCTTAATCCACCTAGTCTTCCTACGGTCTCCGAGGTCACAAAAATCAAATACCTTAACTAAGAGGAGAATGAATCACTCGAAGGAGTTAACGGAACCGATCTAGAATGTTTATCAGAATTTGGGCACATCATCAAAAGCATCAGGTCATCCATCATTCGTCAAATTTGACATATCAAAGCCATCGTCCTACATACGCGGAATGAACACAAAGCGAAATTACTAATAGAGAACCTAAACCATTCAAAGGATTTTATCATCAGGTAACCGAAATTTAAATAGGTCGAACGGAAGTGAACTACGTCATCCATTCAATACATGCTCTTAAATCTCTCTCGATTCCAGGCAGTCTGTCTATGTATGTCCATATGATCATCGGGTGAAAAGGATTTATAACTTGAGTCTGATCCCTCAAGCCTTTGGCACTTCTTCTTGGAACTGTGGTGTGGTAACATGAATCTCTGACCTAGTCGCTGTGTATTACCCATTCACGAGCCTGCTTCTACTCTCGACTCATCTTAGTACCACTAAAATGAATAGAGAAGTAAGGTTGTGTGTCTTTAACAGGTCTCCTAGCACAAATCGAAATTCGCCAACTCTGATTGCTGTCGTCACCGGATGCCTGGTAGTATTGTCTGCTACAATCTCTGAATGCCAAGCAAATTTACTCGTCCAGAACAAAGGGTCATTCCTTAATACGAAATGGTCTACATGTTCCTCGTTCGTCTCAGAGCACAAACATGTTGTCATACTATGACAATTGTCCAATTACTCGTGCAAACATGATTCTTATTAACCAATACTATTGGCATTATTCGAGACTCACAATGGTCACAAGGAGTACGAAAACAGTTTTCATGAATCGTTTCAGGGAAAACTTCATATCTAATTCACATCACCCATCTTTACTAATAAAACTGAAATACTTTACGGAAGTTGCTCTCAGTTAGTCATCTCCCATCTTAGGAGTTCTCGTGGTTGCTTCTTCAGTCCTTCAAACATTAAATGAGGTTGTCTGATACAAGGTTTCAAGGTAGAACAATTTAATCAGTGACACGTAGAATTGAAAAGTGATTACGGTTAAAATTACGGTTAGGTTTACGATAGTTGATATGCAGACGCAAAAATTTTCTCCTTCTTCTTCATAAATTAATAGAGTATTTAAAAGGGAACATCGAGGTGGACAAAAAAAAAAAAAACATATTACATCAGCTTCTTCAATCTCTCAATTTCAACAGTATCATGGTTCGTCAGCTGATATCGGTTCAAAGCCAATTTTACTTCTCAATCAGGAGAGATACCCAAAAGTTTCATCAGAAGCACCAGAAAATTTGTACAACAAAACTTCCAATGCCAAAACTTTCTAATGGTGGATACTAATAGGTGTCAGGAGAATTTGACGATCAAATGAGATCAGGGTAAGTATTTCCATAGCAGTTTTAAGCTTAACATATCTGAGCGGTTAAACGTTATCATAGCAAAAGTAGGTTGGAGCAGATTTAAGGATCACATTTCAATTATGGTAGTCTTATGGTAGCTCTTACGAAGAGCCAGCCAATCAATAATCAAAAGATCTCCAAAATCAGGTATATCAATAGTAAACAGATACGCAGGACGAATATGGTTATTAAACCAGACGGATAGTTCATATGTCAAAGTCGAGTACATGGTTCAGTATAGTGTGGAGATTTATAGGCGAACAATTTAAGGTGTTGAAACCTTATTAGCTATTTAGCACAAATGGCAGGTAGGTTGCGAATAATCGGTAATACGAACATCGTATACTGTCAAAGTGAGACGTATAGAAATATCAGTTATTAGCATCATCATGCTCTTTTAACAATTTCCTACGGAGATAGTATTTGCATCAAATCCTTCCAAAGGGAAAACTGATTGGCAAATAAGATTCGTCATTCAAGAAATAAACTTCCTAAATTCATGGTTAATATTCATTAGAGTTCTCATAGGAGTAGTGTGGAATTTGCAAGACAGAATAGTATCGGATGATACATTTATATCCAGCATGGAAAATGATTTATAGAAGGTGTCAAACACCTTGGGGTTAAACGGCCTTTGGGATGGTCGGGAAGATATCAGACTGTTTATCAAACAGATCGGAAGTAAAAGTCAAAATCAGGTAGCGGTAGCAAGATTTAACAATCGGTAATCATGGTAGGGGTTTCAAAAGTGTTTTAAACGCCAAAGGTGAGACATAAGAGGATAGGCGTCAATATTAGATGATCAGTCAATCAATACTTATAAGAACACTAGACTTCTTATGGAAACAGGGATGGTTAAGACGAAATTAAATAGTGTCAAAAGTTTCATAGATGATCATCGGAAGCAAGAAACAACTGACGGAATGTATCAAGTACATCATTGTCAAGGGAATTCTCAGAATGCCCGAAGAGGCATCAGGATGATTAACAAAAGGTTCGGAGGTTGGAGTCGGAATCTGAAAGCAAGGATCAAATAGTGTCGGATGACTACTATGCAATTTTCAATGCTTCAGGTTTTATTTAGGTTCAATTCTTAGGTGGTGCAAGGCATAAGCTCTAAATTTCCAAGTGTGATTTCAATAGGCTTTAACCAAAAGCAAGGCACGAATCAGAGTGATGCGGAAGCAATACTACTTAAACAAAATGCCTTATAATTTATTCATTCCTCACTGGTCAGGATTTAAGTTCTTATAGGGAAATCCAAAAGCAAACTCTCAAAGGATGTCCTACGAGCGCCTACAGTGGAAACTTAGTGGTCCAGGATTCACAGGTCAAAGGTAAATGTATTACGAGTCGCAGCCTGTTAGCTCTGATACCATAAATTGTAACACCCCGACCCGACAAGGGTAAAGATATCACAACAATGGATACGTATCAGATCAAAACAAAGCATACTAATACAGTAATACAAAAATTCAAGGATTACAAATGAAATATTGAATCTAAATGGTTACAATTAAAACTTCCAAAACTAATTCTAAAACATAATGTCTTCAATCCAACTCTAACCCAGCATAGCTATCCAATCTTCTAAGTCCAAGGTACACTCTTCACACATTCCCAGCTTCCTACTAATACCTGCCGCGTGAAAAAGAAAACGCGGCTGAGCTACGAGAGCTCAGTGAACAGATATATAGATAACAAGAAACGATAATGTATAGCAGTACAAGGGAAATCAGGAATGCAGATCATACCGATACGAAATCAAAATGAAAGGAATGGGAAATGGATCATGAATAAAAGAAAAGCACAAAAGTGAATAAGATTTAAGAAAAACAGGAACACATGAATCTATCACGAGCCCAGATGACTGACAATACCATAGCATTACTAATATAATAAAACAAACCTGTGTAGAGTGATCAACTCTCAGACAAAGTGAAAGACGTGTATCGCACACACAATCAGTCACCAGATATAATAATCATAATCATACAACATATACAGATAACATGTCAAATCTAGGATGCACCCATACGCCCCACAGACAAATCAATAATCATAATTATAATGGCCATAGCAAATAATAAATAATGGACGGAACAGGTCATCACTCTCCTGCCCTAGAGTCATGTCAAAGGTGCGTCAATGACATGGACATGAAACCCTCATGCCTAGTGATTGGCTCGGATATCAAACTGTCAGGTCAAAGGTCAAATGTATTAGCATAATTAGAAAGTCAAATCTTAAGGGTTCATGGCATAAGGTTCATATCAAGAAATTTTTAGGATTTAATATCAAAGGTTTTAGTCGGAGTTTATCAGATTAAGTTTTTATATCAAAGTTTAAGTTCAGTTCCAAAGGGCAATATCAAAAGGTTTTCAGAAATGAGTTTTCACAAGTTCATAATTAGAGGTCATAGCAAAAGTTCATTTAAAAAGATTTCCATTTAAAAGTCCATTTAAACAATCCTTCACAAACGGTTTCATGACAACTGATCTTACAAAATAGTTTTCATAAAAATGGTCTTCCAAAACTTTTATTAACTTCCATTAAAATAGTGTTGCTTCTTGTAAAATAGCTTTTCTCAAACGGTTTCATATGTATTTTAAAGATAGTTCCAAAATCAATTATGTTCAAATAAGGATTTAACAGATTAAGATTTATATCAAAAATCAAATCAAGTTTTACTACAATTATATCAGATTAAGTTTCAAAACAAGATTTACAGATCAGGATTCAGGACAATAGGTCAAAACAAAGAGATTCAAGAAGTTTCAGAACAAGGAAAACACATCCAGGATTCACAAATAAAAGATCACATGAACGGTGCACCAACAGGAGGGAACATAGCAATGGTATAGGGAATCCTAAACGAATCAAAATACGAAATCAAAAGAAAATGAAGGCACCTTACTAGAGAAGGGCAGAATATCTGTACCTTATTATGAATGCAAGAACACAGAGATAAACGCTGATAGAGATTAGATTACTCCTTCCTCGAACCTAAGGGAGTAGAAGACAAAATGACAAGTGGGTTTTAGTTATCTTTTCCTTTTAAGTAACTTTCTATTTTTAGCAGGTTTCCCGAATTAACAGCTTTTCACATTTAGCAAGATATTAATATCTCAGATTAAGTTAAGTCCTTATTTAAGGCTTATTATGGTATTAAGGTATCTTTTAGCAGGTTACAAAAGTTTAGGGTTTATTATGACAGATTTTCATAGTTCAGGGTTTTAATTGTAAGTTCATCTAATTCAAAGGCATAAAGTGAAAATACTTTAAGTTACTGATTTAAATACTCATTTTATTCAGAATGACATCTTAACCCTTTTAGTTTCACCATTTACAGATTAAACCCCTTTAGTTATATTTTTCCTACATTCCTACAGACCTAATTAACATTACAAAAGTATCCTACAAGTTCCAAAGTTGGCAAAACATACCCTTATACTTTTTAAACTAATCGTATATACTTTTAAAATAGCAAAACCAAACCCTAACTTATCTAATCATTAAACCATCATGACACAATCATTAAATGCATTAATTTAGTCAGATCCAAACCACAAAACCCTAACCCTAATTCGATTTAGGGTTTTCCCCAATTTATCTTTATTTTCTTTTAGATCCGATAAATATACAATTCAAGATTAATTATTCTAGACTTCAATAGATCATATGGTTATTTTTTTAAGCTTATATTATCAGTATAGAACATGTAAAAATTATGGTTATACCTCAGAAAATTCGTATAACACTATTTACGATTTAAGTGTGTTTTATTTATTTAATTCACGTACGCCATATTAAACTTGCATGATTCATGTTCCTTATTTTTCTTAGGTTATATTCGATCTAAGGATCATTAGAAAAATGATAGATTAATTATACAACGTAAGAATTGTCGCAAGGATTTATACCTATCGTACGAGTGAATCGAACAAACAATTGTACCACGATCGAACGAAAGCTTCCACCACCCAACTCTTATTTTTCCTAGCTTGCTTACACCTTGAAGAACTCCAAAAAATTATTTGCTCAGGTCCAGAAGTCGTGTGGATGTTTGGTCGAATTGTTGTTTATGCGATTTAGGGTTTCGGAAGTTTTAGGGATAAATAAAATAATGATTTGATTTTGTAAATAAAAATAACCGACTAGGAGGGGGTAAATCACAGGAATTTCGGCCCATAAGTTAGGTCAAGATACAATTTTGATTTGGTTTAAAATTCCTTAATTTATTTTGTAGTTATCTTAATTTAATTTGATTTTGTAACTTATAAATAATTTAATTAATTATTTTCGGACCATATGTATATCTATATATGAATTTGTAATTTTCTTGATGTTCAAATATAATCTAATGTTGTCCGATAAATTTGTTTTGTAGTTGTTTTCATAAGTTTGGAATCACTTCAGATAATTTATAAGTGATTTTATTTAGTTTTATGGCTTCAGGGGTAATTTGGTCATTTTACAAGTTGTCTGAATTTCAGGTATTACAGTAGCCAAGACCTAAATGCCTTCTGGAAATAAGAATCCAAGGGCCGATCTTGAACCTTAGCTTTTAGCAAATTTGTTTATTACTTAACTTTTACATTATTATGGCATATGCTTGTTCTGAAGTTTAAATAAAGCTTTGAACTAGTATTTTTCAAAATCGTAAAGAAAAATGATTTTGTGTGTTCAAAAGTTTGAAAATTAAGCACTAATTAAGTCAGATTAGTTATCTCCTGGGAGGAAAAGCCATAGATTACTTATATAAGCTCTAAAGAAAACCAACTATTCTACGCTTAGCATTTTCATTTGCACATATTGTAAAACCTTAGTCTAATAGTTAAGGAGGCAGCCAGATCAATACTCTGGCAGAGTCGGGATTCCCTTTGTTCTAACCTAATCAAGACTAAACATTTCTTCTTTTTTTTATTGCAATTTCTTATCTAAAAACGAAAAAATTTTAAAATTTTGGCCAAAACGGGGGTACTAGGGCACTAGAAGGTACATATGTGACAAAATTCAAGAGAATTCCCCCCCACACTTAGAATTGAATATTGCCCTCAATATTCAAAGTACCGGCTATTATGCCGACACTTAGAACGTAAAAAGGTAATACTAATAGCCAAGTGTGTGAAAGAAATCTCATTTTTCACAAACAGGATTAAAAAGATATCCCTAGATAATCGTTAGCAAAAGGATAGGATATTGTGCGGCTGGATTGAAAACAGGCGCGGCAATCATCACAATCCAAGGGAAACCTGAAAATCAGAGCAAACAACACAAAAGAGCACAGCACAGTGGGATTCCCCCACACTTAGTGTTAGAAATAAGAGAGAAGACAGAAACATGGGCGTTTACCCATGCAATGCTAATGTTTTTGTTTAACCGAGTCACTAGCTTGACTCGACCCCGAATTCATTGGTTCATGGGGAAGCATGTGGAAAAAACCATCTCCATCGGACTTTCATTCAATGTTTTTGGATTAACATATGGACATATGAAAGTTCCACACTGACGAGATACCCATGGTATTTTAATAGTAGAAACTATAAGGGATTATAACGGGGTCAAAGATAGTGTCCTCATTCCCATAGAAGAAAAGGGAAAGAGATATCACACTATATGTGATGAAGAGAAAAAATATCATGATGATTATCAGGAAGAACTCTTCATCATCAAAAGCAAATTTGTCTTCAACGGGAGGAAGGGTTGGGATGATTTTATCAATAAGCACATTCTTATGATTACGTACACCTCCCCCCACACTAGAATCATCCTCAGGATCAAAATAGAAATGATCATATTCCGGAGGGGATATAATATGAGAGAGTTCACTGGAGAACTCCTCATGATAAAGATCATTCATATCAAAATGAAATGCATCATACTCGGGAAGAGAGATCTGAGAATGAGAAGTGGTACTGCCACTTCCTACTTCTTTCGAATGATCGATATCAAAGCAAAAGGCTTCATAAGTCGGGAGAGAAAAATCAGAATGAGGAGTGGGATTGCCACTACTTTCTTCAACTGTATCAAAGATAAAATTCTCATATTCGGGAACAAAATCCTCGAGCTTGAGCTCCGGAGGATCTAACGGCTTATTTTTAACAACATCCTTCGGGGGAAAGAAAAATAATGGTTCATCAAATACCATTTTTTCTAATAGCGGAGCATCTCCCCCCGGATCACAATCAGGCTCAACAATTTCCAGCGAAATTGGAGCATCAAACAAGAAAACCTCGAGCTCTTCCATACAGATATCACTTCCCTCAAGCGGAGGGGAAGGATGGGAAGAGTCGGAAATGACTAGTGTAGAATAAGGAGTGGGATTTTTATAAGTTTCATCCACAAAATCAATAATTTCAACACGATAAACCGATTCCGGAGGTGGGACAAGTGGTGTGCTCTTAGAGCTAGCAATTTCCACCACTTCCGATGTGATCTCCGATTTTTGTTCATCGTAGTCAAAAACACTCTTAACTTTTGTAGTACAACTTTCAAACCATTTGCTTGTACCCGGGGCAATTTTCATCGCTTTGAGTTCAGCACGTTTTTGTGAAAGACTCTTAACCGTGAATCTTGAAAGTATCGAATCACTTCTTTTGGAAGCAATTACGGAATCAGATTTTTGATTAACCGTAGCAACGTTGCATTTGGTGGTTAGAGGTTTAGAGTCTTGATTAATGTTAAACGCGATTTCTTCATTATCAACCCGAATGGTTAATTCTTCGGCATATACATAGCACGAATCGTTCTTAAGAAGGCTCTCCCCAGTATGAGTGGAACTCGAGGATCGGCATCAAAGTCTACCACAACGAAATCAGTAGGAAAATGGAACTTTCCTACTTTCACAACGACATCCTCGGCTATTCCAAGTGGACGTTTTATAGTACGGTCCGCTAGCTCGAGTGTCATGCAAGTAGATGTAAGCTCTGGAAGAGATAATTTCTCCCATACTGAGAGTGGCATAAGGTTAATGCTTGCGCCAAGATCGGCCAAGGCTGAGCACTGAACCATCCCCAAGAAATCACATGGGATTAAAAACTTGCCGGGGTCTCCGTGCTTTTCGGGAAGCTTTTTGAGGAGCACCGCCGAGCATTGTTCGTTTAGAGGGGTCTTTGCCATCTCAGACAACTTATCCTTGTTGCTTAGCAAACTTTTGAGTGTAGATGCAAATTTGGGCATAAGAATGAGAGCATCTGCGAAGCCTATGTCAAAGTGCAAATCACTAAAGATTTTAAAGAATTTTTCCATCTGTTGATTCGTTTTGTCTTTAAGCTTCTGATCATTAAGCCTCGAAGGATATAGAATTGAAGGCTTAGGATTGGTCTTCGGAACATCGGGTTTCGGAATTGGAGATTGGACGACCGGAGGTTAGACGTGTGCGGTACTTTGTGGGCTTGTATTTTGCACTTTGTCCTTTGTCACCTTGGTCTCTCGATTCACTTCCCCCGGTGGAGGGGGCATAGGAGTCGAGGGTCCATTATGCGTCTTACCACTACGAGTGGTGACGACTTTCAACTCAGCATTAGGATTAGGAATGGTATTGCTCGGAAGTCGTCCGGAAGATGAAGAAGATTGGTTCATGTTCATATTCATGAAACTGCCCATCATATTCTTCAACTCATTTGTTTGACGAGACATCGTAGTATCAATTTCCTTTCGCAACTCGACTTTCATATTATTGATTTGAGTCTGCATTGAACGCATGCTGGACTCAGTAATTTTCATGAAATCATTTGTCAAAGGAGCTTGAGGAGGTTGTTGATAAACTTGTTGATTCGGAGCTTGATGTGGCTGGTTGAAATTGTTACGGTTTTGGTTAAAATTCTGGGAATTGTTGAAATTTTGTCCTTGATTTTGAACAAAGAGATTTTTATTATGTTGATTTGGCATGGGTGGAAAACCAGGTGGTACCATAGCATTTGGTGCTCGGTAATGAGTTTCAGCATGCGGTCGGTTTTGATTGTAGTTTACTGCAGCTACGGAAGCTTGGCAAACAGAAGCATCGGTTGCTTGACAATTGTAATACGCATGCGGGCCACCACAAGTTTCACACACTTTGTTTATAGCTTTGATTTGTTCCGGTTTATGAGTTTCACTCTTAATTTCTTTCATTTCCTTCATCATGTAACGAATTGCGTCCGTTAGAGCGGCTAACTCTGATGAGTTACCGGATGAAGAAGCAGGAGTGATAGGAACATTCACTTTGTTTTGAGAAATAGGAACTTTTGATTTATTTTCACAAATTTCAATCACATATTTAGGTCGACGATTCAAGATATTGCCACCTGCGGCAGCGTTAAGAGAATCTTGATCGTTTCCATTCAACCCATTATAAAACGTATTGATCTGTTGTAACTCCGTGAAATCATGATGCGGGTATTTTCTTAGGAGATCTTTAAATCGGTCCCATGCCTCTCCGAAGTTTTCATCGAAACCTTGACGAAATCCAGAAATTTCATTTTTCAGATTAGTCGTTTTTGATGGAGGAAAGAAATAATTGACAAATTTCTTTACGAGATCTTCCCAAGTTTCAATGGATCGAGGGGGTTCTTTATCCAGCCAAATCCGGGCTGCCCCTTCGAGTGAAAACGGAAATAGCATCAATTTGATAACTTTTTGCGGCACATCCTTGTAATTGATTGTAGAGGTCAACTTGTTGAACCAACGGGTGTGTGCATACGGATCTTCTCGTTCAAACCCGTGGAATTGGTTTGTAGACACGAGTTGAATCAAATGCGTTTTCAATTCAAAATGATCAGAGTCGATTGGTGGTAAAACGATGGCATCTCCGTAACCCTCGGTGGGTGCTTGGAGCATCTCCGCCATTGTTCGATCGTCTGCCATATTATCAATGGGAACAGCACGAATCTCGGGTTCGACTATTCGGGCAGCACGTCTACGATTACGTCTTCTCAGAATATCTACGAGTTCACGTAAAGGACTTTTCGACGTAGAAGAACGAGTGCTCATGCACTAAATTAAATATTTCAATTAAATCAAGATCGAAGCAAAACACAAGGAACTTAAAACCTTACATCAACAAGCGTACGGTAGCTCTCTGACTGAAAAACGCACAGAGTGGCGGAGAAGCAAAGGTGGGCAATAAATGCTCCTTAAAAACCCGCTCCTTTCGGTTCGACAATTTAATGTCAAACCTCCTGAAACCTCCGTTAGAGTTTGTTTATCAATCAAAGGTGAGCCGAATTCGCAAGCGACACAAAGGCAAGTTTTAATCTTTGGTTTGGGAACTTATTATGATAATACCCAAGTTGAGGAATATTATATTGATTTTGCTTTTATCTTTTATTTTACAATAAAACGAAAAATGTTTTTGGGCTTTTATTTTTATATGATATATATATATATATAAAAGAAAAGAAAAATATTTTTGTTTTTTTTATATGGGTTTATGAAAGTGGAAACTTCTGAAAGAAGGATCTCAAGTCACTAATCGTTAAAAATCTCAACGATATTGTCGCAACACAACCTCCCCGGCAGCGGCGCCAAAATTTGATCCGTGCTAAATAGATATATAAATATTAGGCAGACGACGGATACGTGTGAATAAAGGCAAATCAATCCTTTAGGAAAAAAGCTAACTTGCAAAAACTCACGTTTGTGATATGTGTGATACCAGGTAAGTGATTACCCGGGTCGTGTCCCAGCGAGGATGGAATGGACAATCGTGTAAGGTTTGGATTAGAGTGACTGATGAGTGGGATAAGGAATTTTTGCTTTTTATTTTTAATTAACAAATGAGAAACAAATTCTCACGGGAAATTTAAGGTTTAAACAATTTAAATTAAAAACGCGATACATGAATTATAAAAACACGATTTAAAAAGTGAAATCTATAAAAATAAATCCTACAAGTACCAAATTATTTTTCCTAAGTTATAAATGACAAAAGAAAATTTTAGAAAAAAGATTTATATTTTTCTAACTTTTATATTTTTTATT
Source organism: Artemisia tridentata subsp. tridentata (assembly GCA_021014915.2). Lineage (NCBI taxonomy): Eukaryota > Viridiplantae > Streptophyta > Magnoliopsida > Asterales > Asteraceae > Artemisia > Artemisia tridentata. The sequence continues at coordinate 82,108,204 of CP139502.1, read as the reverse complement.
ATGAATTAAAAACTAAACGTAAAAGAAAAATTAATTAAAAATACTAAAACTATTCTAAAAATTCTGAAACTTTTTCTAATATTACTTAATGATAATTAGAACGTATGAAAAATATTAACAAGGTATCAGCTTATTTTAATAAGCTGATAATGAGCAAAATGGAAAAATAAGCTTAATTAAAAAAAACAAAGTTAAATAAAAAAGGGTGTAAGTTTATTACTGATAAAGACCCTAGGGCATATGGTTGAGTGTGTGTGTGTTTATCTGAGAGACCAGGGTTCGAATCCCACTCCTGACCGTTTTTGCTTTTATTTTCTTTTTTTGATTTTTATGATTAAAACACAGCAAGGACACTGAGATAAGCAAGTTTTATAACTGGAACTTTTTATGAAAACCTTTAATAAGCTCAGAATGAGCCTATGATTGCTGATCAGTGGTCAAAAAATGGAATAAGCCCAAGTTTTTAGCTAAATTGCTGAAAAGCTATGTAATAAGCTAAAGGCAAAGTTGCAATAAGTGAAGCAACCAATATTAAGCTAAAGTGAACACTGAAAAAGCACAATGACTTAGAAATAAGCACTGATTAATCACAAATAAGCCAAAAATTGAACTGATGCACAGGGCACTTTTTTTGATTTCTAGGCAATTTCAAGCTTATATTTAAGCACTTAAATAATTACTAATCTCCAAAAAAGCTGATGATTCTTAAACTTCACCTGCTGAGGATCACTTAAAACCAAAGCTCAGACCAAATAGAGCTTATTTAGGGCTTAAAAATAAGCTGAGAAAAGGGCTATTCAAAGCAAGTATATACTGATCTCTCAGTATGTGCTTGCTTGAATAGGGGACTTTTGAGCTTAATTTGAAGCTTCAATAAGCTATACTAAGGGGCTGAAGTGTTGAATAAGCAAAGAACACCCAACAAACTACTGAGAAATCCAAAATTTAAGCTTAAACTAACACAATTAAGCACTTAAATTTAGCCTAGAAAAATTGTGCATACCTGCATATGGGGATTCCTATGGTGCAGGAAGTTGTGCAGATGTACACAAATCAACTGAGATTAAACCAACTCTTGAGTATGGTCTTTAACCACTAAAATAGGACTTACAAATGCCAAAAATTATACCTAAATAAGCTCAGCTTATTTAGAAGCTTACCAAGGCAGTTAAGCTTATGAAAACTCACCTACTGATGCAAACTCCTCAAAACATTAAAAGCAGCTTAAAACCTAGTGCAAACAACTTCTCTATCCTCAAATAAGCTCAACTAAACTACAACTTATGGCTAATGAACAATTGTAACTCAATTTGACCCAGTTTGACTATTAAACCAAACACCTCTTTATGTTGACTGTATGAGTTTTAAAACTAGGAAACACCAAAATAACTTATACTCCTGACTTATTATTGACTGAATAACTTTATTAAGGTGATAAAAGCCGGTTACAAGTTGAAATAAGCACTGATTAAGCTAGTTACTATATTGAGCTTATTAGGACTATTTTGAGCTTATAAGTGAAAATGAGAGTTAAGCTGTTCCTAACTATCAAACTAACTTTAATCAACTTAAATAACATCCATGAGTACTTAGAAACAAAGAAATACACAAATAAGCACTTGTACAGTGATATAGAAAATAATGCAAAAATCTAGAAAATTGCTTACAACTTGATGGATATGAAACAGTGGAACTTAAGGACAGAACACAACTAGCTTGTCAATGACAAGCTAGAAAACCCAATTCAACTCTCCTGAACAGCTTATTCCACTAGAAGAGCTTATTGAGAGCTTCTTTGACTTTCATTGACTTTTCTTCATCTCTTGAATTTAGAACAGCTGTGACCAATATAAGCTTACAAAAAGCTATAATAAGCTTGTATAAGCTTATAGTAAGGGTAAGGAGGCTTTGTGGTAATTCTTAACAACTGAATAGCTTAATACAATTTAACAGTCACACTAGAAACTTGGAAACATGGAACTTTCATTAATTTGGAAAATTAGTACAATGATAACATTAAACAAACTGAAAATAACTTGGAATTATAACTGAAAGTTGAAATTTATAAAACTTAAACAATTAAAGTACAATACGAAAATGAAAAATTAACTACTACCAATTAAGGCTACATTGAGTTCCTATTTATACTAAAATGAGGTGGGATGTGTCTCTTATCTTCCTCTGAACAATTTCTGACCCTTGGATGCCCTTGAAATGATCTCAGCCATTTAAACAGATTTTGGCGCCAAAAATGAGATAGTGGAAAAATCCACTATCTCTGATTGAGTGTGCTGAGGAAGAAGCATTTAATGCCCCTTGGCTTGTTAGGTGAAGTGAGATAGGAGGAGGGGGTGGGTGTTGCAGAGAAATACTGTGGGTGAGGGTGGTTTGGTTGATGTGTGGTTTTGCGACCTTACAACAGGTTTTACCTCTCGAGGGATCTCAAGAGGCTTGCAATCCCCACCAGGCAGTGTACCTGACTGATGTAGTATAGTGTAGTGGCAAGTACCGGGGGATTGATCGTTCTCTAGGGGAATAGTGTCGTTAGGATTGAAAAACTACTCTAATAGGTCTAAGGGTGAGGGAGGATTCTTTTTGTATTTTTATATTTTTATGAAAGCAAGTAAAATCTCGGGTTTGAAGGAGTGGGCGGAATTAGTTGCTAGTCAACTAACCCAAATAACTACAATTGCAAATAAAATAAAATAACTGAAAATAAAAAGGTTGTGGAACTTATATGGAGAGAAATGTGTTTACTTAGATTTCCTTACTCCCTAACTATCTTTTACCGGTTGATTAGTGTGTATTAATTGCGTGGATGACGGGTGTATTCCTTAATACCAATCGTGGGGTGGCGTACGTACTTCCCCAACTCTACAAGCTCCTACTTCACTCCTATGTCGAGCCGGCTAAGAAGCTCCTAACATGGATCACTAGAATTCGCTCATGCATTAAATACAACCATAATAACCTTAGTACGCATTGGTTCATGTTTCTTAAGATGTTCAAGCAAGTTACCGTATAGGAGGTTAGCCAGTTTTCTTAAGCCTAACATCGATAAACAATCATCCAATATAATTAATAACACACCAACAACCAATAATCAATAGTTAGGTTTCATTAGATCTAAGCAAACACAAGATAAATCTATCCTAGCATGTTAAATAAAAGACAAGAACAAGATATAATCAAACAACACATAGACATATTGAATGATTAATTGATTACTTATCTTCAATTGAACATGGGAGATCCAAGGGTATAAAACCCTTAAAAATGGCAGAAAAATCGTCTTAGGGTTTCTCCTCACAAAGTTGCACACTAATGACTAAAAATTATGAAAATATATATAGGAAAACAGATCTGACGGCGTCACGTTATAGATCTGACGCCGTCACCTCGCCGCGGTTAGGGTTTCTTGATGGCCTTCTTGACGCCGTCCCCTTTTAATCCTCCAAAATCCTCTCTGGCGCGTCAAGGGTTGACGGCGTCACACTTGGGCTTGACGCCGTCACAGGTACTTTTCCAGCAGATTTTTGAGACTTTGTCGTTTTCTTCACTTTTATGCTCCAAAAACGTCCAAAATGCTTCCTTTTCCAGATTTCTTCTCTAAAGTACCTAAAATGACAAAAGGAACGATTTAGGGCAATATTTGAGCAAATAAATACGATTTAGGGCTTAAATGACCCTCGAAAAGCGGTACACTTTTCGCCTCATCAAATACCCTTACACTTGAGATTTGCTTGTCCTCAAGCAAATGCGCTTTTATTCTAATCAAAATACAAGTTAGGGGTCATTTAACGCTAATATAAAAGTAATTACAACAAATAGTCGTTCCCCTTTAATCATAATAAGCACGGAGATTACACACTAGTACCTCACAAGTAGTGTTTAGATACTCACATCTCTCAGGTGTCATAAAAGTATATCTTACAAATGAAAATGAATAATATCTCTCACTACCTGTCATAGCAAATAGATTACCATAGGCTTGGGAAAGGATCTAAAACCTTCTCCACTAGGCGTAAGCACCTAAGATAAACTATCAAAGAGGGCTTTTACATGGATTATAACGTGAGGTGTAGGGATATGATAAACACGATTTTGTTGGATAAAGGATATTTTACTGGTGGCGAGTTAAAGATCTTGATTAATTACATGTACAATATAGCGTTGCTAAGCCAAGACTAGACTCGACTTAAGCTAATGAAAAAAAAATAATAACAAAAAGATAAAATAAACATAAAATGAAACGGGATGGTAGTCCGTATGTTTCTTTCTACTTTTTTTTTTTTTTTTTTTTTTTTTTTTTTTTTTTTTTTTTTTTTTTTTTGTGTGCATACACTCTTGCCCTACCATCCAAAATAATACATCGTAGGGGGGTTGTATCCCCCTTACACTTGAACTTTTACATAACTTTACAATTACTATTCTAATGACTCGAATTAAGATAATCGAAACACTTGGAGTACTTTTTAAAATATTTAGCACATATGGGGGTAATAATGTTGTTCTTCCCCATTACTCCATTACACTAGCACTTTACCCATGAGTCCCAATCGTCCCAAAACAATATGTACAAGGATATGACTCGACTTAGCAACCATGTAATCAATTAGATAATTAACTTGGGGTTTAAACAAATGTTGTCACAATAATGCACTAAAAATGAGTGCATACAAGGTAGGCTAAGGCGATTTGGGTGTACATTTAAGTGGGGTGTAAACAAATTCTTACTTTAAGTAAAATGCTTAAAGTTAGAAACGAAAAGATAGGCTCTGAGGGGTGTACTAGGGGTATCGTGTACTAAAAATGAGTACAACGCAAAGGGTGTGGGAGAATTACTTGACCAATGTAGCCAATGTAATTATAACAAAGACACAGGTGTAAAACAATGGGTTAATCCTAATGCCTCTTATCATGTAGTAAATCTAACTACACGAATGTAGTCTCACTTGTGGCCTCGGAATGGTCCTAACGCAAATTCTAGAATCTAAGTGCTACCGGTACACACATCATAGCATAAATGCTTTTCCTACCAATTTTAGGGGCGAACCTCACATATTTGGGGGTGGAAAATTTTTTAGTGGTACGGTTTTGTGCTAGTCATATAACTCCTATCCGTGAGACGCTCATTAAGACCAAAGTTTCACTCCTATATGTTGTAAAAAATTTTAAATTTGGCACTAAAATTGCCTTAACAGGTATTTCTCTCAGTTTTATTACACATCTACCATTAAACAAATGAAAAATCAAGCGTAATAGAATTCTCTAAGGTATCGTACTTTACCCCCCTTACACTTAAGATGAACATTGTCCCTAATGTTCATTCAAAGGATGTAAAAGTAAATAAGGTAAAAGAATGAAAACAAATACTCCCCTGATTCGTTCGATGTGGATAATCCGGTAACATGGTTAAATCCTCATCCAAGAAAATGAACGTTGAAAGCTTCCCTTCCGAAATATAAATCATCTTCTTGTCCAATATAACCTGTTAAACCTGAGAAAACAAACACAAAAAACCCAAAGCATCAACCTGAACAAAGAAAACTCACAACTAGATGTAATTCCAGACTTAGAAATAAAAACAAAACGATTAAAGATATAATGCTTGTAGAATGAATATTTGCAGATTTCCTGGAGTTTATAAAACTAAAGATTTAACAAAAACTTTATGACTCCGGTAGAAAAACAAAACTTGCAAAATTTCCAGTATTTTACATTTGACGCCGTCAGGTGTTAACCTTGACGCCGTCAGAAGTGACCTGCGAAAATTCTATGGTTAGTTTCCGGAAAATTTCTGGAAAAACTTATGCCTCACTTCCTGGAAATCCTGCAAAATATTCATTATGACTCGATACAAGCATTTGACTCTAACAATTACTAGTATGCATGCTCATTTAATATTGTTGTGATTCATGTTCAATCTTGTTCTTGTAAACAAATTTGGATTCCCTTACACTTATCTTTTGGAAAATACCTTTATATGTAGTTAAGACGAAGTTAAAAACAAAATAAAGCATTTTCACAATTTACTTTGAAACATGAGCACAAACAATAACAATTAAACTTGCATACGGAAACAAATAAAATCAAACAAACAAACAAACAAACAAACAAACAAATAAAGCTTGGGTTGCCTCCCAAGAAGCGCTTGTTTTTGTTCGAGTCACGAGCCTGACTCTACCCTTATTTAACGGAAATAGGGGAGGTTTTCCCTACACTTAGGATTAAGTGCAGGTGGAAGTAGCGATACACACCCTTAGGGTGGAAATATGCCACGTGAGGTGAAGGGGGTGAGTGAATGGCTTCCTTCATCTTAAAACTACTCGGATAATATTGGTTGATGGGTGGGTCGATTCCTCTTTTGTCTCCTAGAAATATATCTAAGGATGGAAAGGTGTGTAAAGATTGAGGTTCCGGCTCATCAACACTAGGAAATTCCCTAGAACTAAGGGTAAGGTTATCATTACAAGTATTCAAACCTATATCCTCTAGTGGTGCTTGTTCCAAGGGTTCTACCTCCATCGGAATTCCTAAAGTTTCTTCTACATCTTCCGGGTAAGTCACGGGCGGTGTGTGTGCCTCAAATGATGGTTGAGTATTTTGTGGGCTTATGTTATTGACCTCATCATTCCACGTGTCAAGATCACCTATATCCTCATCATGTGTTTTGGTAGAATCTATCCTAAGCATTCTCCTAAGTATCTCACGTGCTTCTCTAGGCATCTCAACTTCAATGTCCGAATCATAAGGATCTTCCTCAATAATCTTATGTTCAATTTGCCTAAAGGATTCATCATGTGTTCCTTGAGATTCAAAGTCATTGGTCATAAAACCTAGGTCTTTTTGATCAATGTGATCATGCTCGGCTAAATCCTCCTCAATTGTTTTCTTAGGTAGTGATAACAGCAAACCTAGTGCTTCATCCAACTTATGGTTTGTTGCAACGGCTCTCTCTATAATTCCTTGGCAAACTAGGTCGCATTTTCTATTGGCCTCACTAAAACGAGATCTTAAACATGGAGGTTGTTCATAAGAATCTATCCTAGGTGAAGGCTCATATGATTCATAGGTGTCTCTAAATGAGGTATTTTGAACTCCTTGGTGTTCTAGCCACTCAACCATATCTTGCAATCTTAGAAGTCTAAGTGAAAAGTCCATTTGAAGCAAATTACAAACAAAAATCACAAAGAAAAGATAGACTACGAGAAAGCTACAAAATAAAAAGAAAAAATCTTACTTGATAGGAATCTTGTGAGTAGACCTAATAAAAATAAAATTTCAACCTAAGCAATAACTACTCCCCGACAGCGGCGCCAAAAACTTGATGTGTGGTTTTGCGACCTTACAACAGGTTTTACCTCTCGAGGGATCTCAAGAGGCTTGCAATCCCCACCAGGCAGTGTACCTGACCGATGTAGTATAGTGTAGTGGCAAGTACCAGGGGATTGATCGTTCTCTAGGGGAATAGTGTCGTTAGGATTGAAAAACTACTCTAATAGGTCTAAGGGTGAGGGAGGATTCTTTTTGTATTTTTATATTTTTATGAAAGCAAGTAAAATCTCGGGTTTGAAGGAGTGGGCGGAATTAGTTGCTAGTCAACTAACCCAAATAACTACAATTGCAAATAAAATAAAATAACTGAAAATAAAAAGGTTGTGGAACTTATATGGAGAGAAATGTGTTTACTTAGATTTCCTTACTCCCTAACTATCTTTTACCGGTTGATTAGTGTGTATTAATTGCGTGGATGACGGGTGTATTCCTTAATACCAATCGTGGGGTGGCGTACGTACTTCCCCAACTCTACAAGCTCCTACTTCACTCCTATGTCGAGCCGGCTAAGAAGCTCCTAACATGGGATCACTAGAATTCGCTCATGCATTAAATACAACCATAATAACCTTAGTACGCATTGGTTCATGTTTCTTAAGACGTTCAAGCAAGTTACCGTATAGGAGGTTAGCCAGTTTTCTTAAGCCTAACATCGATAAACAATCATCCAATATAATTAATAACACACCAACAACCAATAATCAATAGTTAGGTTTCATTAGATCTAAGCAAACATAAGATAAATCTAGCCTAGCATGTTAAATAAAAGACAAGAACAAGATATAATCAAACAACACATAGACATATTGAATGATTAATTGATTACTTATCTTCAATTGAACATGGGAGATCCAAGGGTATAAAACCCTTAAAAATGGCAGAAAAATCGTCTTAGGGTTTCTCCTCACAAAGTTGCAAACTAATGACTAAAAATTATGAAAATATATATAGGAAAACAGATCTGACGGCGTCACGTTATAGATCTGACGCTGTCACCTCGCCGCGGTTAGGGTTTTTTGATGGCCTTCTTGACGCCGTCCCCTTTTAATCCTCCAAAATCCTCTTTGGCGCGTCAAGGGTTGACGACGTCACACTTGGGCTTGACGCCGTCACAGGTACTTTTCCAGCAGATTTTTGAGACTTTGTCGTTTTCTTCACTTTTATGCTCCAAAAACGTCCAAAATGCTTCCTTTTCCAGATTTCTTCTCCAAAGTACCTAAAATGACAAAAGGAACGATTTAGGGCAATATTTGATCAAATAAATACGATTTAGGGCTTAAATGACCCTCGAAAAGCGGTACAATTTTCGCCTCATCAATGGTTTTGGCGGGGTGGTATTGAAGAAGAAGGTTTGACCGAAGTCAAACCTTTTTTTTAACTAAGGGATCGGGGTTGGGTTGGTTATGAGTGGGCTGGGTTTATTATTAGGATAGAATTGGGCTTGGGTTTATTTGTTGTGTGGGTTGGGTTTAATTTAAGTGTGGGTTGGGTTGGATTATATTTAGCAGCTGGGTTTAGTTATTTTAGGATAGAAATGGATTTAGGTTTAATCTTTGAGGACCAATGTTGTAATATTCTGAAAATCCAAGGACTATTGCTGCCAAAAATAGAAATTATTTCCAGGGACCATTTGTGTCATTTTGTGTTAGGAGTATAAATATTCAGTTGAAGACTCGGTCACCCCGAGTACTTAATAGCACTTAATAGCTCGTAGGTTTATTAGTAATATTAGCAGTAGATTAGTTAGTATTAATATTGTGGAGTGGGTCGGGTCTTTTACCCACTGTCAGCTCGCTCCACAGTCCACTAGGGACACCCTATGTAGTACTATATATATCCCTCTCAACCAAAGGAGAGGGTTGGACCTCATTTGCTTATCAAGCTAATACACATTTGTTTCTCTCTCTAGGTTCCATTTCTCTCTCTACTTTCTTCTTATTCTACCAATCGATCTATCATCTAGTCCCAAACTTGTGTTTCTTTGTTAGTGAATATACTACAATTGGTATCAAGAGCCATGGTTAGGTTCACATAAGGGTATATTCACGGATTTGTGGTGTTTTGGGACACTTTTGGTTCGAATATTTTGTTTCTCAAAAAATCCATTTTGTGCTTTGTTTTGTGGATAGAAGGTGTTAGATCTTGTACTTTCTAGCTTAGGGATAACATAGGAGTAGTGTTTGGTGTTTGGAATCAAAGTTTGAGGCTTTGTGTGGTTGTTTTTGGAAGATTCGAAGGTTAAAACCAAAGTGTTCTTAGTTGCGTTTTGTCTCTCGGTAACACATTCTTAGTAGTGTTTTGTGTCTGGCTGGGAAAGTGAAAGTAGCATTTTGTGTTTCCTCGAGATTGCGTTTTGGCAGTTTACCGGATTTGGCAAAAACGACAAAACGCTACGAAAGCGACTTGTCTGGCGTTTTGTGGGTTGCGTTTTGTCCTAGACAGTGACAGATTTGTTTTCTAGTAACTTGCGTTTTGTGTGTTGCGACTTGTGTCAGTCAAGGTTGCAATTTGTCCTGTTTCCAAAAGTTGCGATTTGTCATAGTGAGTTGCGACTTGTCCAGCCTCCGATCAAAGTGTGAACAGTGGATCAATCTCATATGCACTTGTTCAATCAAAGATTGCATATGAGGATGCCATCTTTGATTGAACATGTGCATATGAGATTGATCCACTGTTCACACTTAAGAATGTGATTTAAATATGAAATTCTGATAAAAAGTGTGATCTTTTGAAACTCAAGTGTAGGCTTTCCCATATGTGCCAAACCTTTTCGTATACCGATGCACATATTGAGGGGGAGCAAATGATTTGTGATGGCTATTGTGAAAGAATACCAAGGACCGACCATTTTACTTTATGTATTGGAGTTATAAGGATGGTAAGGTTAGGTATTAGTTCCCATGATCCAGCCAGAACCGGAGGGATCTTCCCAGGGACAATCCTCTAGTTAGAATAGAAGTCCTTAGGAATGATTAAAAAGGAGAAAAGTGAATAAGGGAAAAGTGCCGACTGAGATGGAGCTAGTACTGGAACAAACCCAACAAGGTGCTAGTAATGAAGTCTAGGTAAGCGCTGAAGGGGTTGAAGAATGAAAAAGAAATGTAAAGATAAAGGGTGAAAAGAATGAAGCCCTCCTTACATCTTAGGCAGAAACCGGGTCAATACATATGCTGTCAAAATCACGTAGTCGATTACTGACATTGAAGACAAAGTATCATGGACCCAGTGATACGCTGCACAACCCTTCCTAGCCACACAAGATCCCTCAAAGGATTCTTGTTTCATTTGTCACGGAGATCAATACATGGCTATCGTCTATCTCACTCCGAGTTAGATGATATTGAAAAGGTGGCAGTCCTCTCCAGCCTCCGATCACTAAATCAAAATGCACTATTGAGTCTAGAGCCACGAGATGCAAAATAAGATCTCATAGGAACACATGCTACTTCTACACTGGTTGGTCAACATTAAGGACACCAGTTGTAAACTTAAGAGTCCTACGCAGATCTTAGCAATCTGCCAGAACATTTATGAGAGAATTTACGTATGTAATTCTCAATGATTGAATGGTTGTTGGTCAACATTAAGGACACCAGAAGTGTGAACAAGTGATTCAATGTACATTTGGTTGTTGGTTCACTCACTTGTGTTGGGCATCTAATTGTGACCATGGAGTTGATTACGTATCACTTATTCGAGATTGAAGTTGACTTCCTCAAAGGCGTGATCTTATCCTATCTTGAAGTCGGGATTGGTTGGATGCATGACCTTCAATGATAACTTGCTCGTGCTTAAGATTTAAGTTGAAGACTTAGGTTATCTAGTTACCAGCAGTCGGGGTACCTATCACTTAAAGGAGTTACGATGTAGTACTCAGTGTCACACGCCGATGACGTTGTGGATAATCGTAAGAGGTGTTAATGTCTCATACCTTGGTTGGGTATTGAGTACTTAGAGATTTGCTTGGAGCACTAATTCTCTACACCATTCTTCCAACATTAGTGCAAGGTCAAGTCACGTCAACAGGGAATTCTACTTCAGTGTTAAGTTTGGTATATCGGGCTTGCTCCATCAGTTATCTTATCAAGTTGCCTACTTGAGGGTTGGTAAAGATAGTCAGAGACAGTTTCGGTAGCGGTTGATTCTCACCTAAGCCAATTTTGTGCCCCTCAAAAGAAGTTAAGACCTGAACAAATATTTTGGTCTCAGGATATTGAAAAGCAAAAGGAAGAAAAACTTAAAGGCAACACCCCACTCATTAGAAAAGTTGCGTCCATAACAGTGTATCCTCCCAATACACCTAGGCATCTGGTTCCTTTATCTCTTCCCACTGAATGCAAAACCTTAATCAGCTTATACGTGCTTTGGCAACTATTTGCTGATTTTGATAAAACATGTAGGAAGAGAATCACACCAACTGGAATTACTGAGGGGGAATGGTGTTTTGAACATGCAAAAAGGTGTTACTTGACTGAGGTCATACCATTCTTTAAACTACTTAAAGAACATTTTGAAGGGTTGCAAACTGCCCTTAATACTGAAGTAAATGAGATGAAAGTAGTGTTTAAAGATATGGAAAATGAGGTAGCTCAAAATGCGATAGAACTTAAGAGTCGTGAGATTGAGAGAAAGAACATTCTCATAGCCAATGAGAATTTGATTGCTAGATGCATTGCACAAGATGTCTTTTATACTGCTACTGATGCTGCATTATCTGCTTGTCAATTTCATGAGTATTCTATTGCTTTGAATGTTACCCAGAATCGTGTTGTTGAGCTTGAGGGGGAGAATTTGAAATTGCTTGAAAAAATTCAAAATGATGACCTTGATAACATGGTTAAATGTTTTTCAAAACTAGAGGTTGATTATCAGAAGTTGCAACTCAAACATCAACACTTAGAAGAAAAATGCAAAATATCAAATGTCAAGACATCCTTGGATGCTCCTGAGTTTGATACATATTTTGAATTAAGCAAACTTGATGAAAAAATTCAAGCTCACACAAACACGATTCGACTGTTGAGGGCCCAAATTGCCCAATTGAAATCCAACAAGTGTGATGTATATGGCACCAATAAACCTTCGTCTTCAGATTCTCAGAATTTTCAGTATCAAGACACCATCAACAAGTTACATTATGAAAATTAGTGTTTTCGAGAAGAAAATTCTAAGATTAAACAGCATTACAAAGAGTTATATGACTCAATTAAAGTTACACGAAATAGTCATAATGAAAAGATAACTTTTTTGTTGAATGAAATTGAGAATCTTAAGACTCAGGTGAAAGAAAAAATGCCAAGTACCACTGGTAATTGTGTTGCATCAAAGGTCTCTGCTTGTAAAATGTATGATGTTGATGTGGGACCTATTCCATTTCCCATGAGAAACAACAGACCTGTCCATCAAATGTATCTCTGTCACCTTAGGGATGGACTTGACACACTTTGTGAGGTTGTGGAAGAGGACAGAATAGGAAAACCACTTGATAAGGCAGTAGGTTATGCCTGCGTCCTCACAAAAAGGATCCAGGAACAGTTAGAATATGCCATTGGCACGGGTCCCAAGTCTAGCAACCAAAGAGATAGATTAGGTGCATCATCATCCACAAGTAAGAACAAGCATGTAACCGTTGTAACACCCTTGGAAACTTCAGATCCCAGCACATCAAAACATGTTCAGCAACCAGAAGTGAAAAAAGACTAAGACTCCCATCAGTCCTTCTACAGGGGTTAATAGTGACAATAAAGCTATCAAGTCAAAATCTAGGAGAAACACAAAGAATTCTAGGACTTCATTAGCTAAAAGTGTTCCTAAAAGGAAAGTAGAAGACCACATGAGAAACAACAAGTCAGATTTGAACAAAAGGAATCATAATTCGAATCCAAATTCACTTTGCAAAACATGTAATGAATGCATAATTTCGTGTAATCATGATAAATGTGTTAAGAAATTTCTGAAGTCGTCCAACAAAACCCCAGTTAAGAAAGTTTGGAGAGCTAAACAAATTAAGCAATCTTGGAAACCTACAGGGAAAATGTTTACCAATATGGGCTTTCAGTGGAAGCCCACGGGCCGAACATTCACACTAGGGGAACATTGCCCTTTATCAAGGATTACAATTCCTAGAGTAGTGCCTGTTAAGGAATGGAAGCCTACTGGTAGAGTTATCCCTTTAGATACATAATGTCCCTTAACTAGGTCCATTGCATCTACTAGTGTTGCCCCTATTGTTAAAACCAAGGCACCTATGGTTTCAGCAGCCCCAAAGATTGTTTGCACTAACCAACTGGAACCCAACCTAAATTGGGGATCCGGCTCTCCAAATTCTCTTCTTTCGTCTGTTTTCAAATGCAGGTCGTACGGATCGTCCTTTGACATTTGGACACAGGCTGCTCACAACATATGAGGGGAAACTAATATGAGGTCTGTACACCTCAGTGCAGGCCTCGCTCTTCATCATTATGACATCTGTTCAAATCAGTTCAGGCCTCGTTCTTCAACGACAATGACGTTTGAACACTTCAGTTCAAGCCTCGGGCCTCAATGTCAACATCATGGCGTCTGCTGACATCTCTTCAGGCCCCGTTCATCAAAGAAAAGAAAGGTGTACGCTTAAGTGCGCTTTATCTTTGGAAGAAGAGAAATCTTCTTGCTTATGGCCATTCTCATCAACAAGTTTCATGCTCTTCTCGTGCTCATTTAGTCTTCAAGTGGATCTACGCACATTGGAGTATATTCTTATTCACCTGGTCTATCAAAAATGGCAGTTGGTCGTCATATGCAATTTTTGAGGGGGAGAAAGGTGAATAAACTACATGGTGATTGAGACTTGAGAAATGGTCATACGACCCTCCTTGTTTCTGACTATTCTCATCAAAAGGCTTCATACTTGCTCCATGCTCATTCAGATATCAAGTGGATCTACTTCCATCCGATTGGACGTTTATTCACTCAATCAAAAATGGCAACTTCAAATGCAATTTTTGAGGGGGAGAAGCGTGAGCAGTGGATCAACCTCACATGTACTTGTTCAATCCAAAATAGCATCCTTGTATGCAATCTTTGAGGGGGAGAAGTGTGAACAGTGGATCAATCTCATATGCACTTGTTCAATCAAAGATGGCATCCTCGTATGCAATCTTTGAGGGGGAGAAGTGTGAACAAGTGATTCAATGTACATTTGGTTGTTGGTTCACTCACTTGTGTTGGGCATCTAATTGTGACCATGGAGTTGATCACGTATCACTTATTCGAGATTGAAGTTGACTTCCTCAAAGGCGTGATCTTATCCTATCTTGAAGTCGGGATTGGTTGGATGCATGACCTTCAATGATAACTTGCTCGTGCTTAAGATTTAAGTTGAAGACTTAGGTTATCTAGTTACCAGCAGTCGGGGTACCTATCACTTAAAGGAGTTACGATGTAGTACTCAGTATCACACGCCGATGACGTTGTGGATAATCGTAAGAGGTGTTAATGTCTCATACCTTGGTTGGGTATTGAGTACTTAGAGATTTGCTTGGAGCACTAATTCTCTACACCATTCTTCCAACATTAGTGCAAGGTCAAGTCACGTCAACAGAGAATTCTACTTCAGTGTTAAGTTTGGTATATCGGGCTTGCTCCATCAGTTATCATATCAAGTTGCCTACTTGAGGGTTGGTAAAGATAGTCAGAGACAGTTTCGGTAGCGGTTGATTCTCACCTGAGCCAATTTTGTTCTTCTCACAAGATGTCAAGTATAGGTGCATAATATGTGTTGCTGATTCTGAGGTATCAAAACCAGCAAGGGGGAAGGAGATATACATCGGAATGCACAACGAGTACACGTGATGAACTTAATACTTCTTCTTAATTGAAGATACTCCGGGAAGACAAATGTCATAACCGTAGAGAAAATCAGTGTTTTGACTCGCTCCTTGTGGTGTATCATTCCAACTACGTGGGGGAAGAGATGTATGTAACAGTTTCCGATGATAAAAAAGGTTCACAATGGCAATTTCTTGAAGGGAGAAAAGGGGATTTTCGGGTCTTAATTGATCTTGATGTTACGTGTTCGCCTTCATTTATGGGATTGAGTGTGTGCTTCGGGTTTTTGGGCTTCATACAATGAGACTGATTGCATCTCTTCAACTACTTGGAGGAAGTGGTCTCTGGATACTTTCGGTATGTATTCTTCAGTCTTCAGCGGGAAGAAATGTGAGAAGAATTATTTAAGTGTGAGATGATACACTGCTGATTTATTTGAGGATCCCCCGATCGGAGAATCATGATGGTTACTCTTAAAAGGAGCAGCAATCTTTGATATGGTTGCTATGGTTTCCGCTGTACACTTACCTTATGTAAGCTTGAAAGAGAGCTTAGAATCTGCTTAGTAAGAAGATTGTCGGTTTGGGGGGAAGCTGTCAAAGCCTCAAATTGAGAAGGCTCAAGTTCAGTCGATTATTTTGGAGCCTTGAAAGCTTTGGTGGTGAAAGTTTAAGAGATGTTGATTTCAGATTTCTACCACATGCTGAACGTATCCTCATTTTGGTATTCATGTCATCATCTATGTAGTTAAGGACAAAAATTTCGGTGTTTCGGTCAAGGACCGAGATACAAAATTTTTGGTATTTCGGTGGTATTTCGGTAATTTTTTTTATAAAGCTATTAATTTTATATTTTTTATATATAAGTTTAAGACTTAAATGTAAACTATTAAAGATAGAGGGGTCAAATGTTTAAATATACAAACTTATTTTAAGGTTTAGACATTAAATGTAAAATAGTGAAAGATAGAGGGGCTAAATGTTAAACATTTTAAACTAATTTAAACCCTAAAACACAACCACAAACTGCATCTGCAGCCGTATCTTTTCAAAAAAAAAAGTTCCAAGCCTTTCTTCCCTCTTTCCTCTCCTCCCTCCTTGGGTTTCTGCCGGAAGTTGCAGCGCCGCGCCGCCGCCGCCGTCGGAATTCATCGCCGGAAACGGATTCAAGGTACAAAATCAATACTATTGACTGATTTGGCCCAAAAAAACATAACAACCGGTAAATGGCGGTAATACCGCCTTTTCCACCGAAATTTTGGGTATATTTTCGGTCAATTTCGGTATAATTTCGGTCAATTTCGCCGATAATTTTGGCAGCGAGATTATAAACGAAATTTTGAAACGAAATTTTATCTGACCTCCGAAATCCGAAATACCACTGGTATACCAGTGGTATTTTGCCGAAATTAACTACACAGGTCATCATCGTCTTAAACTGAGTAACATATTTTGTACATATCTTATACAAAATTGTAAACAGAAAAATATAAAACCAACTAATTGTAAATAGAGAAACTTAAAAACAAAAAACCATAAAAAAAAAAAAAAAAAAAGAAAATACCAAAAATAGTTTCATCTAGGCATGTCTTCTGTTTATCGATAACATTTACGGTCTTAGAAATGTCATTCAATAATGACACGGGACTTTAAATGAAGCTCGAGCAGAAGTTACACTAACCGGTTAAAACATGTCTAAATGGCTTGCAGTTACTTCATACTGCAACCCGCGCTATACAATGGGGAAAGCATGTCGCCAAAAAGACGGTTGTTCCTCCAACCGGGTGATGTTCACCTGGGCATGGATTACTTTATATCCATGTTTTTCTTCCGATTTGATGTACGTTTCAGTGCGTCATTTCGTGTATAAGAAGAGAAGTCTTCTTTACATCAGACTCTTTATCTTCTTTGATTCTTCAAGAGAGTCTTGATGTTACACAAGGTGGTAAATTGAATTAAAATTTTCACAAATACTCGTCGCTCAATTGAATGACTACAACTCTTTAAATAAAAAACGGGTCATTAATTGAGGGGGAGAATATTTGTTCAAATTTCTGACACCTTGCCAAATTTGTGCAACATCAGAAGTGACACTCTCTCGTGGTTTAAGGGGGAGCATAGTATGCTCCGAAATCAGAATACATTTAAACCTGACCACATTTTCTCCCAAATTTTCTAAACATATTTAAATCAATTGGGATCACAAATCTCAAGTGGTTTGAAATTTTTGATCGGGGGAGAGAATGTGATTTAAATATGAAATTCTGATAAAAAGTGTGATCTTTTGAAACTCAAGTGTAGGCTTTCCCATATGTGCCAAACCTTTTCGTATACCGATGCACATATTGAGGGGGAGCAAATGATTTGTGATGGCTATTGTGAAAGAATACCAAGGACTGACCATTTTACTTTATGTATTGGAGTTATAAGGATGGTAAGGTTAGGTATTAGTTCCCATGATCCAGCCAGAACCGGAGGGATCTTCCCAGGGACAATCCTCTAGTTAGAATAGAAGTCCTTAGGAATGATTAAAAAGGAGAAAAGTGAATAAGGGAAAAGTGCCGACTGAGATGGAGCTAGTACTGGAACAAACCCAACAAGGTGCTAGTAATGAAGTCTAGGTAAGCGCTGAAGGGGTTGAAGAATGAAAAAGAAATGTAAAGATAAAGGGTGAAAAGAATGAAGCCCTCCTTACATCTTAGGCAAAAACCGGGTCAATACATATGCTGTCAAAATCACGTAGTTGATTACTGACATTGAAGACAAAGTATCATGGACCCAGTGATACGCTGCACAACCATCCCTAGCCACTCAAGATCCCTCAAAGGATTCTTGTTTCATTTGTCACGGAGATCAATACATGGCTATCGTCTATCTCACTCCGAGTTAGATGATATTGAAAAGGTAGCAGTCCTCTCCAGCCTCCGATAACTAAATCAAAATGCACTATTGAGTCTAGAGCCAAGAGATCATCAATTAATCTCATTAGGACACATTTCCAATATGCTTGCTATTTCATACACTGTGAAAAGCAAGGAAATATATATGAAGAGTCCTACGCATTATCCTTGTGGTATTGCCAGAACATCCGAGTGATACGTAAAGTATTCACAATGAAGATGGAAATCCTTCTAGAGCCAACATCTAACAAGCTCTTGGTGGGTGACATGTGAGATCCTTCATGGATCAAGCTTGTAACAACTGGAAAGAAACGATGGGGCGATTCAAATTTGAATCAAACCTGTTCCAAGATATGTATTGACGGATGCTTTTGGAAAACCCTTCAATGCGCTCATCTAATGAATTTCGAGCGCATTGATTGTGAAAATTTTCAAACAAAAGTATTTATGACAGAAATGTGATTTAATGTGTAAAACTCTTGTCGTGCTGCACAAAATGTTTATCCAGTGACACGCAAGTGATTTTTCTAATTAATTTCTCATCAATCAGTGAGTGTTTAATTCACTGATTCACTCTACCGTGCTGTCTGCTTTGAGACGTTCCGGTATGAGAATATGCTTAGTATGATGATTCTGACATTAATTTGTTGGAAGACTCATTACTACTAGCTGGAAATTCCTGTCAAGGAGAATCTTCTTTAAAGGGGATTCTACTTGATCACAGGTCGGTCTTCACAGAACCGAAGGTTAAATCCAACCGCCACATCGAACGAATGACAAAGCCATATTCGTTCTCCAACTTTATTGCTAACTGTTTTATTTCAGATTCATATAAAGATGGCGATGGTGGTTACTGATTCCAGCAGAGACGTGTCAATCCACTCTCCATGCTCACTCTTCCAATTCATTATCAAAGACATCATGATAGTTGAAAGACCTACAATACCGCTTCTGCAACTCTGATGAAATCTATCATGATCCAGAAAAAATGTGAGCATGCGAGAACAAAAGTCACAACCAAACACATGAAGGCAATACTACTACAACGGATGAGCTCAGAGATTTACAGTGGCGGATGATCTCTAAGAAGGCTCCTTGATCACAACCTCCCATAAAACGAGAAAGCAAGATGACTTGAAGGAATATGATGGATGATGAAGTCAAGGAATACACAGAGATCATCCAAAACAAAAACAGTCATCGCAAGTTCACTGCTGAAGGCACAAAGATTTTTAAAGTTGAAGAATCAGGGTCTACGAGCTATGAAGTAAAGATTCAAGAATAGAGTGCTAGAATTCAGAACATTAATTCCGGGGTGACCTCCCTTAGGGGGAGATTGTTAGGAATATAAATATTCAGTTGAAGACTCGGTCACCCTGAGTACTTAATAGCACTTAATTGCTCATAGGTTTATTAGTAATATTAGCAGTAGATTAGTTAGTATTAATATTGTGGAGTGGGTCGGGTCTTTTACCCACTGTCAGCTCGCTCCACAGTCCACTAGGGACACCCTATGTAGTACTATATATATCCCTCTCAACCAAAGGAGAGGGTTGGACCTCATTTGCTTATCAAGCTAATACACATTTGATTCTCTCTCTAGGTTCCATTTCTCTCTCTACTTTCTTCTTATTCTACCAATTGATCCATCATCTAGTCCCAAACTTGTGTTTCTTTGTTAGTGAATATACTACATTTTGGCATTTTGGGGGTTGACTTTGACTCTGTCTTTGACTCTCGTCTTCACTTGATCAAATGCACAATTATTGTCGAGTCGATCCAAAAATGCTCGTTTTTGTTCCGTTTTCAATCCTTCAGTACCTGAGACACATAAAACACAAACCAATGATATCTGTAGTATAATTCAGTGTTTTAGGTCATTTTAGTGTCTATTATGGGTATAAAATGATGAGTATTTACACACTCATCAGGTATCATGTAGTTGAGTGGTTCAGTACCTTAAAAACAGTGGTTAACTAAACTAAACTGTTTATATTTCTAAAATATTAATAAAGGCTTTTTACGTTAAGGAGGTTAGGAATCTTTAAAGTTTTATATTAGAAAACCCTGACCTTTCTCAAGTCCCGATTTCATATTCGTTTCATGAAAATCCCAAAGCTTCACTTGAACAGTATTTTAATGGAAGTCCTTCTTCGCTTGTCCAAAAATCAAAACATAAAATTAAAGTCTTTTAGATCTACATATATTATGTTTTGCTGAACTGGGATGTTAATCACAGGTTATGGTTAAACTGAAATCATATGTAACAATATTAAATGGAACTCTTTATATAAATAAACATGATATAAAGAAAAAGCTATTTTTACAATAGATTAAAGATTAACACTTTACTCATTCGGATGTTAATGTTTCATGATGCATAGTGTAGATGATCGATGAGTCTCATTTGTTGGACTAATTACGCGATCTCTATACATAGTGAAGACATATAACGGCTTCCCTCAAATATCATTTGTTTGACTAATTAAAATTTACAAACCTCATACGAAAGAAGTTTATCAGTTCTCCCAAGAACCAAACATGTTTCAAATTAAAATTTGCATTCAGGACTTTCATCAAATAGTTGGCATGCAAATTTGTCAAACACTTAATGGTATTCTTGTTAAGCAAATTATATCAAAAACAGATATTTTACTAATACAAATTGATACTGAAACTGGATTTATAACGAAAAAAAAGGACGAATCACCAATATAGTACTGAACAAAATCAATAGGAGAAGAGGATATACTTACCTTCATATCGAGACAATGAGACAACCATCCTATATGCAACAAAATGGGTAGATTTTGAAGTTTTGTTGACCGGACCTCTTTTGGCAGTAACCCGCCATGGCTGCAACCACAAATTCATTGTGGGTACCCCGCCAAGATACGGCAGTCCGCCATCCGCTAACACCAAAAAATAGAGTTTCCAGCCAACTTTATTCTAAAATGTAGGTGTCAAACGGCGGCAATTCCTGGCCAGCAAAAACAACCAAATCACCCTCTTGATGAAAAAGAGATATGTAATAAAGTATCAGTGAGTTTGATCGAATCATATCTTTAATTTCATGAATTTGTATTTTTTTTTTGTGATCCTCGGTTTTGTGGAGAAGAAGAGTATGGAGTGTGTTTTGAGTTTAGTGGGTTCTGTAGAATTTTCTAGGAAGTGAAGAAAGGAATGATTTGCACTGCTGTAGTTGATACAATGTGGATTACAAATGCTACAGTGCGAAACAGTGTATTACAGTGCAAAACAAATGCTACAGTGCGAAACAGTGTATTACAGTGCAAAACAGTGCACCACTTGCTTTGGGGGGAAATGTTGTGTTTAATCTAAAGTAAAAAAAAAAGAAAAAAGAAAAAAAAGGACTGAATTTGCAAAAGTTCGCTAACTGAGGACTAACGGTGCCATGTACAGCTAACCTGAGGGACCATTTTTGTAAATTTGTTATGAACAGTACACGCACTATTCACCATAGTTTTGAACTGTACTGTACTGTTTGGTACTGTAGCAAATATACTTTCAGGTTTAGTCCCTGAAAGTGGCGGTTAGTTGCATAGTTAGTCCTTAGGGACTAACGGTGAAAATAAAAGTTAACCTTAGGGGTTGTTTTTGTTTAATATTTGCACAGAAACAACCCCTGAAGTTATTGTTCCGTTGCAAATTTAATCCACAACTGTTAGGTAACGGCCGTTAAGGACTAACTTTGCAATGAATCAATAACCTCAGGGGGTAAAATGGAAATTGTGGGATTACTGTAGCGAAAGTGCTTGGGGGGTACTGTTACACAGTTTTTAGTATATATATATATATATATATATATATATATATATATATATATATATATATATATATATATATAATATAATATAATAAGATTCCTTCAGTACGTCATACAAAAAGAACATGTGTATTACACAACTATAAAGATTCCTAATCCTAATCTCTAGTAACTAGTTACCAGCACAACAAGTAACTTATGTCTTCCAGCCAACCGTTAACTCTTGCACTCCTATCCTATTTTCAAAGTCAGTTTGAGCAAACTCTTGGAAAAGAAACTTATGAAGTGTCACCCGAGTTCAATTTGTGCTAGGTGCAAACTTTATGGACATAAATTAATAGACGTATGTTAGGATCGAACTCGAGATCACGGGATTGCACACTTTACGTATGAAGAGTTAATGATTAATAATTTAATATAAAGGTTATATTTAATTATTAAATACACAAAACGACTAACGGACGTTAAATAATTAACGATAATTGACTAACGACCGTTAACTAATAAAAGGAAAGGACTATAGATAGAAATTAAGGTTAAGAAGGTTCCGGATCCCCTCTTTGGGCTCATAACCGATCGGTGAGGGATTGGGGAAACCCAATCCTACACCAACTTGTCTTCTAAGTTTTCTACACTATATATACAAACCTAGGGTCATTGTTTTGGTACCTTTTGTGCACACACAATACCAAACCCTAAAGTTTCTTCTCCTTTCTTTTGGTTGAGTCACTAGTACATTTGCAAGATTAGCAGTCCATTTTTTTTCCATACTGCCGACGTCATGACGTCGGCATAATGAGTTTTCGATGTCATGTCGTCGGCAACAACTTGTCGATAATGCCTCGTCGGGACTTAAGGTCCCGACAAACAATTCCGACGACAAAGTGGGACCCACATGATTTTTCGGTCAAACATTTTTGTGGTTCGACAATATTGTCCCGACGACTCGGGACCATATTAAATAATTAACGAATTAATTAACGAACTTAATTAATGGTCAACAAAAGTCAACAAAGTCTATATATTACCGACGACGAGACGTCGGTAATATATACAAAAGTCAACAAAAGTCCACAAAAGTCAACACAAGTCAATGTAATTGTATATAGTACCGACGACAAGACATCGATACTATATACAAAAGTCAACACAAGTCAATGTAATTGTATATATTGTACCGACGACAAGACGTCGGTACTATATACAAAAGTCAACAAAAGTCAATGTAATTGTATATAGTACCGACGACATGGCGTCGGTACCGTTTAAACCAAGGTTGTCAGGATCGCGATCTTGCTCGTAGGATCGTACGATCCTACGATCCTACACACACAAAACGAGCAGGATCGTTACGGGATCGTAATTCAGGTAGGATCGTTACAGGATCGTGGGATCGCTCGTAGGATCGTGAACGATCCGATCCTGTTGGTAACCCTTTTTTCAGGCAGGATCGTTACAGGATCGTGGGATCGCTCGTAGGATCGTGAACGATCCGATCCTATTATTATTTTTGACTTTTTTTTTAGAGGAAGGTTTTTAAAAATGGTTTGTATACATATGTAAAGGAAAAGCCGAAAACGATCCTAGGTAGGATCCGATCCTACGATCCTACGATCCCGATCTTGCAAAGCCAAAAACGATCCTAGGAAGGATCCCAATCCTGAAAACCTTGGTTTAAACAATACATTATGTACACTTAAATGCTGACGACATGTCGTCGACATTTAGTTGTATTGCAGCTGCAATTTCCAGATTTTTGCCGCAAAAATTTGCGGCAAAAATCTACAATAACCTGCTGCTATATCTACAATACATTCCATTATACATCCAATACCACTAGAAAACGGCTAGAAACTTTATAACGGCTAAAACGGTTATATATAACCACTAAACACTTATAAACTTTACAAAATGTAGCAACCGGCATTTTTAGGGCAATACTTATTTATAAAACTCGAAACCAGTTGCGGTAGACAATGATTTTCCAAACTTATTTTAATAATAAGTTTCATTTGTTATTGCGTTTCATTTATTATTGCCCATTATACATTTTCGAGCTTTTGGACATCATTTGAACTGAGAATGTGAGAATTTCTTGTGAAACGTTAAAGTAGAGCACAACGCGAATCGGCACGAGTCTAAACCTAATAATACGAGAAATGTTGAGTTTTGACGCGTTTATCAAATATGGACATATTTATAGTCAATCTTAACGGAAAAACTAATCTAGAAATAATGGCGCGGCTTAGAAAATTTCACGGTCACTATTGGAGTGTCAAACGAGGCTCGTGAATTATAACGGAAAGTTTAGCTAAATGACAACTATGATCCTTACTTGAAATTATACATTTAATCCCAAGGTTGGCTAGGGTTGACACATTTGGTCCTTATGGGCGCGCTAGGGTTTGTTACTAGTCCTCATTCAACCCTATATATATACCCATTATAATAAACTAGGGTTTCACCCTCTTCTCTCCCATTTGCAGCCGCCCCCACCCAAATCTTTTCCGGCCAATATCCGGCCATCTGAGCCGCCACCGCCAGTCACCACCATACACCGCCGCCACCACCTTAATCTCCTCATTATTCCCATCATTTTGATATACTCCACGCGCCACCTAACCCCTTATATCACCACGATAACATCACCACCGCCGCGATTCACCACCCAAGACCACCAGCTCTTTCGTCCTTTTTGTTCACTGAAGGTCCAAAGGTAGGTAACACCGATTCACACTCGTGTGTGACTCGGTGTGGGTCAAACTTGTGTATAATGCGTTGACTTTTAAGGTTTTGGTTAGATATGGGTATAAAACAAAGTGGAGATGTGAAACTCGTAAAAATGAACCATTCTTAATATGTTCAAGGGGTTCGATTTAATAAAGAGTAAAGTTTAATAAAATGAAACTTAATAATTGTTTTGGTATCATCTGGGTCGAAATGGTGTCGAGTCGTGATTATTGAATGCGAGTCGTGATGTTTTCGAGTCGTATTTTCGTGTGGAGTCGAATGGGTATTGGTATTGTGGTATTCGGATTTGGATTTGTAGCTTGGTATTGGTGTTATTGTCGTAACCGAGGGTTAGAATTGGATTGGATTCGGTTTAGGTTCGAGTCTTGTGTTGTTGTTGTCGTTGTGTCGTTGTTGTTGTGGTTGGTCTTGTTGTGGCAGCCGAGGAGTGATAAGGAGGTCCGTTTGGTTGTTGGATGTAGCCGAGGGTAGGAGCCGAGACCATTAGGGTATCGGCATGGAGTAGTTATTGTTACTATTGATGTTGTTGTTGATTGTTGAGATTAGATGACAGAGATAGGATAGACACGTGCCGTAGACGACCGTGATTGGTTGGAGTATTATTTGCGGCAAAATAATGATTATTGTGGATATATCGATATACATGTGTTTGTTTTGAGCCAAGTCGAGCGTCGCCGAGACTATGTAGTCTCGTTGTGGCCTCGACAAGCAAAAAGTGCTTTTTAGACTTATATTGTATTATTTGACTATTGAGATTCGACTTGTTGACCCGAGTGTAACACGAACTCGGATTAGTGACTCGAAACGTGAGATAACCTGTAAAAATATAATTATAACTGAAGTGACGATAGAACGTTATTTAATATTTTTTATTAAAGAGGAAACGTTAAATGACAATAAAAAATGTTATTTAATTGTTTATGGAAATAATTAATGAGACGAGGTGAAATTTAATATGGACGAGTTATTAAATGTTTCGAGGGCACGTTTATCGAGAAATACCATTTATAGTAAGGTCGTTTAGGGGTAACTGTTTTGCGTGGTCTGCGTAGTTTGACCTAGTCGTTTCGTGTTGAGTCTTATCTTGTTTCTCGCTAATTTCATTTGTTTATCTTTTCTCTTGGCGTGAGTACTCTTGAGCCATGTTGTGTCTTCACTGCACACACGATGATACCAAACGCTAATAACTAATATGAGAAAAAGATTTTTGGAAATAGAAATGTATTATATTCGAGGATATAAATTATTGTTTGGAGATATATTTTAAGACAAGTCTATATTAATAGGTTGTGCCGAGTCCGTTGTGCCGTGAGATCCTAGTTGCCATGAGATTTTAGTTGCTATTGCGTTAGGCTACCTTTGAGCTGTTGTGCTGTTCTACTCTCTGACATTGTTGTGATATTGGATTGCTGGGCCGAGGGGAGTTTTCGTAGCCCCATTTTACTTATATTTTCTTTGGGGGAAAATGATACTCAAAGCTTTTCAAGTTTTATACCGTGCTTAAATGTTTGTTTTATTATTTTGGACAATGTTGTGTATATAATGGTGTTAGGTGCACTAGTGGTTTTGGTATTGCTGTGTGGTCTCATGTCTTGGGTATAATCTTTTGACATGGGAGTACTCATGTTATAGCTCCAGCTGGTAGGCATACGTGAAGTACATATGTGTTATGGGTGGCAACCTGACTGGGTGGAAACCTGACTAGCCAAATAGGTGGCAACCTGACTAGCCAAATGGGTGGCAACCTGACTAGCCAAGTGGATGATTATGATATAACTGCTTGCCCTACGCTTTATTATTATTTGCATACTTGTCCTATTTATATATCATGCACGGTAAATCTGGTTTTATTTACTTTAAACCTACGAACTCACCAACATCATGTTGACATTTTAGAGTATCATTTTCAGGTGATCGATGATTGTATTTTGAAGGAGCATGCATTATTGGAGTCATACAATGTTCTCATATTAAAGACCGAGTGATTTGGCCAAAACCTTTTACTAAAGACTTAAATTTGATAAGATTAAGACTTGTGTTTTCATTATACAATTTTGTAATCAAAATCTTATTGTACAATTGTAACTTCTTTCCTAAATCAATTATGGTGTTGTTCTACTACCTTATGCGATGTTACCTTTTCGTTGCACCTCGTGTTTCCGCTTTTAGCGGGGTGTGACATAATGGTATTAGAGACTAAGGTTATAGAGATTCCGGTTTTCTAAAATAAAAACCCCAACTATAACCAAACTGAAGTTTTTATAAAACCCCGAACATGGTACGAGTCGGCTAGCCCGAGCATTTCATCATTATTCCTAAATTGTGCATAGCCTGATCAACTATGCCTAATTCAGGAGGAATCATGGAATGATGGGGGTAGTTACCTTGAATCATGTTTGGTTGGACCCAAAACCTAGGTCACCTGAAATTGCATCAGTCGTGTGCATGTGTCTTTGCATTATATGATTTATGTGTTAGTATTTGTGCTGATATACATACTATTATATACGTTTGTTGCATTAAGACGGCTACTAAAGTTTATGGATGCTTTGTTTCTGTCATGCTTTGTACGGTTTATTACACCTTGCTTATTAGTATGCCTATATATATCAGTCATGCTAGTTGATCACTATTTTGGATGCATTCCAACAATGCGTTGTTGGAAGATCATTATTGGATACATTATTTTGGTTCATGCTAACGGTCTTAACTTCAGATTGAGGTTAAGCCTCAGTTGGTAGTTGACTTGTTGGAAGGTCAAATTGGTTATACTTTTAAAGTGCTATATTGAACATGCTATTTCGGCTATTCTAAATACTAACTTGGATACATGATCACATAATTATTTTCCTATACCATTAGGTCATAGAATTATATGTGCATCTATTTATGTAATTGCTTATGTTGCCCCTATTTGTTCTCATTCATATGAGAATTTATCCTTTATAATGGATTGTTTCGGGTGGATTATTTTATGAAGTGACAGGAAGATTGATTCTTGCATGGCTTAGTGTGAGACCTTAAGCATTAACTGTGAGGATTTCTAATATTTCTATTTGAGGCATTCACAATTTGATTCCGGACTATGTTGCATTGTTTGGGATATTTTGCCCAATTTGGGAGACTATTTGGGGTTTATTATATGACTATGTAGTTGTGGAAACAAATAACCATGATACAAGCTCCCTACTTGCATTAGGGTCTTCATGACATTAGTATGCAAGCCTGAATACACCGCATCTAAGTCGATAAGTCGAATTACATCATCAGTTAACCTTGGAACAACCACTAGCTAGCGTAATAGCAATTAGTGGATTTGCCACATGGTTAGGGCCTTGGAAACTACAAGTGGGATAGTTGGACTCATAAGAAAGCGTATATGATGAACTCAAATAAGTACATATTATTACTATCATTTATCCTAATTATTTGACTTGTTTTATTATATTATGTATGAGGATTAATACTTAATCGTTTACTTTTGTAATTCTCAGGTAAAAACAAGCATTTGGTGAAACTTGGCGATTTTGGACTAATTATGGAGCAAAACATGCAAGAAGTTAAGAGTCTACCGAAATGTACAAGATCAAGACTATTCTGCTCCAGATGCGCCGCATCTCACTTATGACATGCGCCGCATCACTATCAATATTTCACCAGATACGATCCAAGATACAAGAGGACATGCGCCGCATCCTATAATGGAGTTACGCCGCATCTTCTGGCGGTGTACGAATATTCCTGAATATTATAATCTTGGACCCCACGCGAAGTTAAGTCAATGCGCCGCATCTACTTACTAGATGCGCCGCATCTTACCCTCAGACAGAAACTATAAATACCCCAAGACCAGACGAATTCCGAAGCTTTTAGTCAACACACAGAAGTTCGAAGACCAGAAACCTAGGATGAATTCAGTCAAGGCAGCAGCACAAGACACACCCAAACGAAGATACAAGAGCTGTAAGAAGGTGCTGCATGTGTTTAATTCATTAAGTAGTTTTGTTTTATTGTGTTAGTAAACTTTAATTCATCAAGATTGGTGGCTTGTGTAATGTGACAACGGAAAGATTGCACTCCCTTAAAACTGCTTTCTCATTAATTAAAGTTTATATGTTGATGTCTTTGGTGACTTTTATTAGTGCATTGATAACCTCTGTGTCTAGCTGAGCGTTGATCGGGTCGCCATGCCTCTGCCCTCGCCTATTTATTAGATCGCCTATGCATTCTATCGTCTGTAGAAAAGTAGGAAGAAAGATAAATAGGATAGTCATAAGTAATCATTAAGGGTTTACTCGCCGATAAGATTAGAACCAACGAGAAAGGACTTAATCTCGGTGCGTTGCATCGAACTATACACTTCATATAAAACTAGCAATAAAACAAGTGACAAACTACTTATCTATCAGGACATCCTTCTTATTGTCTCGAGTATTTATCTGTGTACGTGTGTGCTACTTGCTGATTCGTGCCTATTGGTTTAGTTTATTATTTAATTGCAACCAAATCGTGCCAGTCTCTCAGGCTGAACCCCCTTGCGTTAGATTAGGTTGTATAGTAGAGGTGAGCAAACGGACCGGATGGACCGGACCGACCGACAAAACCGACCGGACCGGACCGGACTGACCACATTCGGTCCGGTCCTCGGTCTAAGCTTTTTGGCTAATTCGGTCCTCGGTCCGGTCGGTCCGGTCCGGTCCGGACCGACCAAAAAACCGAAAAAACTTGCCAAATCTTGCCTAATTGGACCGGACCGACCGAAGACCGACCGGACCGAACCGGACCGAGACCGGACCGACCACATTCGGTCCGGTCTCGGTCTATGGTTTTTCCGGTTCTCGGTCTTCGGTCCGGTCCGGTTTTTGGACCGTGATCACCCCTATTGTATAGCTAACTTAATATATTAAAATACTGATTAGAATAACTAGATAATACGTTCCACTCTTAGTGATCGACACTCTACTTACCATTATATTCATACTGACCGGGTACACTGCTCGTTAAGTGTGTGTGTTATTGATAAGTCGGCTAAATATAAATTTAAAACTTGAGTAGGCATTAATACTGCTAAACCGCAACGACACATCGCACGCATCAAGTTTTTGGCGCCGCTGCCGGGGAGTGAATTGTTATTATCTGTTAATTTGATTAGTATTTTAATTAGGTTTTTAATTTTTAATCTAACCGCTAATTTTGTTGTGTATTAGATTAATTTGCATTCATTGTACTATTTTGCATATTTTCTGTTTTTGTGTGTTATTTGTTTGCTTTTATTTTGTTTTTATTTTCGTTTGTGTTTTATTTGTTTTTAATTTTTCGTATTTTTTGTATTCTGCTATCGTTGTACTGAGCTAAATCGAACGATACGGCGCATCTGATTCCTCAGATACGGCGTATTGCGTTTAATTTTTATAAAATACAACGCGTTTAATTAATTCGATACGACGCATCTTTTCCCCAAGATACGGCGTATCTGTTTTTGATAAAATTTTTTTTCTAAACGTTAACGCCATACGACGCATCTGCTTTAGCAGATACGGCGTATCTATTATTTTAATTAAAAACAGTTTTCGAATTATTAAACAGATACGACGCATCGATCTCTGTCGATACGGCGTATCTTCTGAATCAAAAATCTCGTATTTTGAAACGTAACGAAAATACGGCGCATTAACTTTTGTTAATACGACGAATATAATTTGATAAATATAGTTGATTTTTGATATTTACTTTGATCGGTCCGCTACTCTCGTGTGCAAGTTGTTTATTTTCAGGATAAAGGATGACTCAAGCATCACCATGAAAGATTACATTCTGAACCAAACCGAGAGAAGCTAGCTGGAGTGATCGTACGTAACCTCTTCGATTATTTAACCAGCCCAAAAGGAAAGTTCTCTACATTATAATCTCAATTTTATTATCCATATTATACATCTGATTCAAATTGTAATCTTAATTTTGTATGATTAATAACGATATTTGTTCCTAACCTCGGAATAAATCCCTATCCACTAAACAATAAGATTACAATTATTAATAAAACGTTTATGCCTATTGCTCTTATTTTGAATTCATTTATATCATATGGTGTGACCGTTTTACCCCAATTTGATGTATAAAGAATTGTGTTGCGGAGGCCAAGGTACGTTCCTCATTTAAATTTCGTTCACTAACATAGAGATACGGCGGATCTAAATATCCAAAGCGCCGTATCTCTGACCAACAAGGACTCATTGACTAGTCAACGAGATTAAATAGATACGGCGCATCCCAATTTTTCAATACGGCGCATCCCAATTTTTCAATACGGCGCATCTTTTTGCTCTATAAATACGACGGGAATGCGCCGGATCTAAAATCTTTACCACAAAAACTCACACAGTTAAGTACTATACACGCAGTAAAAGCTATACTCTAATTCCGATCATTTTTCTAAAATCCGCCTCTAATCCGATCTATAATCCTTCACCTAATCATAAAATTAAGGTAATTATTCCATTTCGATTTAATCTTGGTTAATACGAATGTTGGGTCTAAAATGCTGCTGATTCGAGAAACATAACTCTGCTGGATAGTTATGTGACTCTGCTGATTAGTGTATTAACTCTGCTGTTTTGATAACTCTGCTGTTTGGACAATAGGCATAGTGTAACTCTGCTGCTAGCTCACGAAGACTCTGCTGCTAGAAGATTTACTCTGCTGCTTATTAGATATGTATAGTATGTTAAGGATAAGTATAGAAAAGATACGTATGAATATTTTTCTTGTATAGGAAGTCTTGTAAACCGACTAGGACTCCTTACGCTATAAAAGGAGGTTCTAGGGTTAGAGTTAGATATCGATTATCTTAGCATACGTATTGTGGACACTTCAACGTTTTGTTTGTTCTTGATTGAGATATTTATGTATTGAATGTGTTTAGCATGCGGAATCTACTACAACACACTTTAAAAGAACACAAGATGGTGAGTTTGAGTAAATGAGAGAATGTAATGAACAAATAATCACAACTTTGGTTAACACAAAACGATTCAATATTATTGATGAAATAATACGGATGATCTAAATATCACCGGGATTACAAAGTAATCTTGAATCAAAGATTGTAAAAGGATTTGTGATTCGAAGTAACTAAGTTACTTGAGAGATAGTTTGTTTTTGGTTATTTGGTTAATGAAGATGCATGCATGAAGAAGTGACTAAGATATCCTTTTATAAGATAAGGATATCTTATTACATGTTGTCAAGTAGATGAATATAATACTATACTTTGACTATTATGGCGCCTACAATTAAATACAACTACCCATGTACACTCTGATATATTCTTCTGTCACCACAGAAGACTATTCTACTTCTACATAACGTATAACAATGTACAAAGACTAATAATTCAACTAAATATCTATTACAAAATATCTAATCGACACAACAGAAGCTTGGCAGGCTCTTCATTAGCTAGCAGTACCTTCTACCCAGAAGGTACTGGTAGAACATCTTCGTACACTACAAAATCAACTAGCAGGCTCTTCTCATCATTGGCAGGCTCTTTGACTTTGATCATTTTATTCCCAACAATCCTCCCCTAAACTTGTTATTTCCATTTAAAATACACAAGTTTCTGATGAATAAAATACATACCTTGAGGATTTGAGAACTCTTCCAAAAACCTTACTTTCTATCCTTCCTTTTTCTTTCATATTGCTCAGATATGCTTCTTAGCAAACTCTGAACAATCTCTGAGTTTTCTTCATCCTTGTCACACCTTAATCTCTTGGAGATCATAGCTTTAAGCACTTCATAGCTAAGAGGATACTCTTTCTCAGCTAACATAAAAAGTTCTATCCCACTCTGTGTGAAAAGATGATGAGTATGGCTATGACTTAGAAATTCCCAAGTTGTTGAAGGATCATAATAGGGAAATTTCCAATGAACATCTTTGGGATCAGGATCGAACATCCTATTGAATTCCACCCAAAGCTCTTGTTCCTTAGCATCTGTACTAGAATTTGTAGCTAACCTAATCTGCACTAGATTCCACAATTCTTCCAAATATGCTCTATCAGATGCTCTAACTAAATTTTCAAAATTCTTGAAGATAGCAGACTGTCCCCCAACCCTTAATATTTTCCATGACTTACCAAATCTATCATGGTGTATTTCCCAATCAATTATAGGGTGTCTAGACCTAATTGGATCAGCATGAATGATAGTAGGTAAAGTAATCAACATTTTACTTACTTGCCCTTGATCCAATTTTGCTACTTCTTTCTTCTGAGCATCTTCCTTCTTCTTAGATGGATGTACATCAGATGGAACATTATAGTAAAGATTCTTGTAGGCTTGAAGATATAAAAAGAAGATTTCATCAGCAGATTTCTTCTTAAGTTGATAATCAGTCCAATTTGCCTGATTCTTCAAAAATTTCTTCATAAAGATTGTTTGATCTTTGTTAGTTTTGCCCACTTTAAAACCTCTCTTCTGACTTTCCTTCATCTTCTCAAAAATGTCAGCCAAAGCTGCTTCTTTGTATTTCTTGTTGATGAAAGATTCAAGTGCTTCAGTCTTCTCATCAGAATTGAGTGTCTTGTCATTTACTATATTTGCTGCATGACCTTTCACAATTGGATCATTGTTAATAATCCATAACATCTGTGCATCAAAGGTCTCTTGAGCAATTTGAGTATCAAGAAGAGCTTGAGCAGCTTCTTCAGCATCTTTCTGCTCTTTCATTACTTCAAGCATTCTTGAAGCTTCAAGTGCTTTTAGCTCTTCTTCATGAACTCTTTTGGCCTCTTCTTCTCCTAAAGCCATCTGAATTTGCTGAGTTCTTTTCAACTTCTTGGACTTTGGCTCATCTTCAATTAGAATACCTTTGCCCTTATCCTTTGGAGGTGAATCTTGTGATGGAGCAGAAGATTGCTCATCAGCAATTAAAACCCTCTTTCTCTTGTACACTCTCTCAGCAGACCCTTTATATCCCATAGCCAATAGCCTTTCTCTCCTGGCAGACTCTTCTTCTGCCCTAGCAGGCTCTTGCCCTGCTCCAACAGGCTCTTCATCATAAACTTGAGTTCCATTATGGAATTCAAATTGAGCCTGTTCCTCCTCTTCTTCCTCATCTTCAGACATATCCTTCCTCCCCTTTTTGGAAGAGTGATCTATCCTATCAGCATCTGACTGTGAAGAACTAGATAAAACAACCTTTGCAGACTTTTTACCTTTTAACTTCTTCACTTCACCCTCCAATCTCTTAACCCTCTTAACCAATTTGATGTTGATCTTAGAAAACCTTTCATTTTGACGTTTAAGAGCTTTCTCTAAGAACTTCACCTTGTCTTTCAACTCTTGCATTGTCTGAGGTGATTGGGTTTGTGATGTATGATGTGGGGATGGTGGTGGTGTTGCTGATGGTACTGGAGATGGTGTTGGTGATTTTTGATGTGTTTGTGAAATGAAACCATGTGAAGAACTGGATGATGATGTATCAGCAGATGGAGTTGGTTCTTCTGGATGTTGTGGTACCATTTCATCAAAAAGTGGAACTTCCTCCCCTCTAAAACCAATTCTCATATTTGAAAATACTTTTTGAGAAAGTTTTGGTGTTTCATAAACTGAGTCTGTGGGAAGCAACACATGTTGTAATTTTCCAATGATGCATCCAATGAATCTTGGATACATCAAAAATTTTGTTTTACTATCCACATTGTTTATCAATCCTTCAAAAATATATTTAGAAAAATTGTATTTTCTGTTTGTAGCTAAGCAAATGAGAGCAGAAGCCATGTTGCCACTAAATTGCTCCCAAGAGGTTTTCTTCTGGCTCAAACAGTGAAGGATTGTGTGAATCAAAAATCTCCATTGTGGAGTAAGATGCTTTTTCAGAAAAGTGAGTTTGTTGAACTCAGCATGATACCCCATTCTTGTTAAATTTTCAAAAATTTCAGTATCTGGTAACTGACTAATACCATCAGAATCATCCAAATGAAGATGTCTTCTTATGGATGACTCAGTAAGAGTCAAATGTTTACCATCCACTTTGGCTTTTATTCTTTGTTCCCCATTTTCAGAAGTTTTAATTTTAGCAGATTCCCAAAATTGTAAAATTTGATTTTCATAAATAGTGGGATTGACTAGCAAAGCAAACCTGATGTAGGAGTTGTTTAAAAAGTCCACTACTTGATGAAATGAGGCATTATCCTCTGACTTCTCCAAAAATGCTAACTGATTGTGACGTTGAACAAAGTTTAGATCAATTGTGGAAGCCATAATGAAAATTTTGAATATGATGGTGGGATTTGTTGGTAGTACTGGTAGGAGATGAAAGGTGTATGTGAATTATGATAATGACTGATGAAAGAAGATATGAGAGAATTACTTTTAACCGACAATAATAAAGATTAAAATAAGTAAGTGAAAAGGCGGTTAAAAAGATCTTTTATATGTAAAATATAATATAATATATTCATTAGTGAATTACATAACTACCCCAACGGCTAATTTTAACTACCAGGCCTAAAGGCTAAAACTTTTTCTGACAGGCTCAACGGCTATCTAGCAGTACCTTTGTACTCTAGCAGTACCATTTTTGTACTAGCAGTACCTTTGAAAGTTTTTAAAAATCCCTTATAGTTTTTAGCAAACTACCAGCTATCAACGGATTTGAGTTGTCTTTACCAAAAGCCGTTTGCTTAAGGACTAGCTAACTATTTACAATTAAGTATGGTCAGTTAACAACCATATAGTTTTTGGTAAACTATCAACCATTAACGGATTTGATTTGTCTTTACCAAAAGCCGTTTGCTTAAGGACTAGTCAACTCTTAAGTTTGTGAAAACTTGGTGAGATGAATACCAAAAGCCATGATGGCCCAAAAGATGGTGCAATTTCCTTGGATGGAGGAAATTTGAATCAGGCATTGATGCTGTGTATCTTGGATGATTGGCTCAACAAGTGAAATCATCTAATAGCATGCCTTTGAGTTGAAAACATTTCTTAGTTTGATCTAGATAGAACTTTCTCCTTGAGAAATGCTTCATCCCTTCTAGATATATGATCTAACTATCTCTTTTTCAACTCTGCATCATCTTGTATGCTCTTGTCTTTTCATAAATTGGTCTTTCTTCCATTCTGGGCTATTAATTCCTCCCCTGAGATTGTTATTTCTTCTGAAATGAATAAAACTTTTGTTGCCCCTTTTGTTTGAAAGAACTCTTGTTTTGTTATCAACCTGAAATGTGTTAGTTGCAAACCAAAAGAACAAAGTGTAGAACACTTGATCTATAACATTTTAAGTATTCAAGCCTTTAAATGAACAAAACATAGCAATTTTGTATCAGCAGGACCAATTATGAACTAACAGGACCTTTTGACTAACTAGCAGTACCATGTTTAAAATCCAATACCAGTTAATATTATGAACAAAAACATATGATTTTCAAAGATTTATCATTCCAATACCTCCTACAAGATATTTGAATCTACCTAAATCAAAAGCTTTGGTGAGAAGGTCTGCATAATTCTTTTCAGAATCAATTTTAACAACTTGAATTAACCTTTTCTCATTGCAATCCCTTATGAAATGGTGTCTGATTTCAATATGTTTTGTTTTTGAGTGTTGAACTGGGTTTTTAATGATACAAATAGTACTGCTATTGTCAATATAAATAATGGTGTTAAGAAAATTGTACCCATAGTCAAGCATTTGATTTTGGATCCAAAGAACTTGCCCACAACAACTTGCACCAGCAACATATTCTGCTTCAGTTGTAGAGTTGGCCACCATTGTTTGTTTCTTGCATTGCCAGGAGATTAGTCTGCAACCAAGAAATTGACATCCACCAGTTGTGGATTTTCTGTCTAGTGTTGCACCAGCATAGTCACTATCCGAATAAGCCACCAATTCAAAAGATGATTCCCTTGGATACCAAAGACCCAACCTAGGTTGACCCTTAAGATATCTAAAGATTCTTTTGACTGCTGTGAGATGAGAGATCTTGGGATGTATTTGAAACCTTGCACATACACATACTGAGAACATGATATCTGGTCTTGATGATGTAAGATACATCAAAGATCCAATCATAGACCTATAATTGTGCAAATCCATATCTTCTCCTTCAGCATCCTTGAGTAGCCCTTTGTCTGGATCCATTGGTGTACTTGCAACCTTAGAATCAGCAAAATTGAATTTTCTTAAGATCTCTGCTACATACTTATCTTGGCTGATAAATATGCCTTCTTTGGATTGTTTCACTTGGAGACCTAAAAAGAAAGTAAGTTCCCCCATGGAACTCATCTCAAACTTACTGTGCATAAGTTTTTCAAATTCTACACACAAGCCTTGGTTTGTTGATCCAAAGATTATGTCATCAACATAAATCTGCACTAACAAGATGTCTTTCTTTGTCCTTTTGATGAACAAAGTTGGATCAATCCTGCCTCTTTGGAATCCACTTTCTAGTAGAAAACAAGCCAATGTTTCATACCATGCCCTTGGAGCTTGATGTAGACCATACAAAGCCTTGGTAACTTTGTAAACTTTATCTGGATACTCAGCATCAATGAAGCCTGGAGGTTGAGATACATATACTGGTTCTTCAATTTCACCATACAAAAATGCACTCTTAACATCCATTTGATAGACAGTGAAGCCTATGAA
Source organism: Artemisia tridentata subsp. tridentata (assembly GCA_021014915.2). NCBI lineage: Eukaryota > Viridiplantae > Streptophyta > Magnoliopsida > Asterales > Asteraceae > Artemisia > Artemisia tridentata. Next base: position 82,070,959 of record CP139502.1, on the reverse strand, counting down.
TGAAGCATAGGCTAAGAAAAGCCTAATTGCTTCAAGTCTTGCAACTGGAGCAAACACTTCTTCATAATCTACCCCTTCCTCTTGAGTATATCCTTGTGCTACCAATCTAGCCTTGTTCCTGATCACTATACCCCTTTCATCCTTCTTGTTTCTGAACACCCATTTGGTTCCAATTGCCCTATGACCTCTGGGTAAATCAACCAATATCCAAACCTTCTGAATCTTGAATTGGAGAAGCTCTTCTTGCATAGCTTCCACCCAACTTGCATCATCTAAAGCTTTGTTTATGTTTTTGGGTTCAGCCTGAGATAGAAAACATGAAAACAGGCATATATTGGAATTATCATTATTCTTTTCTTCATAAAGAGAGGAGATTAACCCTTCTTCATCTGAGGATAAGACTTGAGATAAACCAACTTGAGATCTTGTTCTAACACCAGAAGTTATGCTTCCAATCACATCATCAGTTGAGTGATCTTTGAGAATTCTAGTGTTTGGTGTTATAGGAACTTCATATGTAGTTGGAAGATTGCTAATCCCAACTTCTTCTTGAAAAGAATCATCTATTTGAACATTCAATGGCTCAGCAGTACCAATACTTGTACTAGCAGGACCATCTGAAGAACTGGCAGTACCATTGTCATTAGCACCACTCTCTTGATTCTCTTGATTCTGAGTTCCTTGATCTTCTTCATTGCCTTCTTTTGTTGTGTTTGAAGGTCCTTCTTCATTTGAAGATAGATCCATACTTTTCCAAATTGGCATCCAGATGAAATCTTGATTTTTAGGAATTTCAACATTATCTTCAGAACCTGCATTTTCATTAGCATTTGTACCTGTAACAGGCACATAATTCATAGATTCTGAAAGCCTATCAACATCAAACATCCAATCTGGTCCAACTCCTTTCACATTTGTAAGTTTCTCTTGAAACTCTATGTGAAGATTCTCTTCAACTAGCCTAGTGCATGTGTTAAACACTCTATAGGCCTTACTTTGCAAGGAATACCCTATCAAAAAGCCAACATCTGCTTTTCCATCAAATTTGCCTAAATGATCTTTGGTATTGAGAATAGTAACCTGACAACCAAAAGGTCTCATAAAACTTAAAGATGGTTTTCTACCAAAGAAAAGTTCATAAGGTGTTTTTCTATGTGGTTTTGTCACAAGAACCCTGTTTTGTACATAACAAGCAGTACCAACTGCTTCAGCCCAAAATGAAATAGGCAACTTAGATTCTACTAACATAGTTCTAGCAGCCTCTATAAGTGTTCTATTCTTTCTTTCTGCTACTCCATTTTGCTGAGGTGTTCTAGCTACACTAAACTCTCTTTTTATGCCTTTTTCCTTGCAAAAGTCATCCATAACTCTATTCTTGAACTCTGTCCCATTGTCACACCTGATGATTTTGACTTTCTTATCAGATTGGTTTTCTACCTCAGTGATATAGGTTTTAAGTATCTCACTAGTTTCATGTTTAGATCTTAAGAAGAAAACCCATGAAAATCTGCTATAGTCATCAGTAACAACCAGACAATATTTCTTTCCATTCAAGCTGCACACATTAGTAGGACCAAAGAGATCCATATGAAGCATATGTAAAGCCTGAGAAATAGAGTTTTGGGTCTTGGGCTTACAAGAAGCTCTATGTTGTTTGCCTTTTAGACAGTCAACACAAGTTTGGTCGTTTTGGAAAGTCTTTTTGGGTAAACCTCTTACTAAATCATATTTTGCAATAGTGTTGATTGTTTTAAAGTTTACATGACCAAGCCTTCTATGCCAAAGCATAGATTCATCCAATGAGGCCTTTGCTATCAAACAGGTTAAACCTTCTTTGGGATCAATGTTCTTTAAATTGACACTATACATATTGTTCCTTTTTGGAATTTTAAGAAGGATCTGACTTTCATCAGGCATCTTAAAATCAGAAGAAAGAACCATACATTCATTGTCAGTAAATAGAACATTGTTCTTTTTGTCACACATTTGTGAGACACTAAGAAGATTAAACTGAAGTTCTTTCACAAAATACACATTTTCAAAATCTATTTTACTGGTTTTAATAGTACCTTTACCAGTAATCTTTCCTTTAATTCCTCCCCCAAAGGTAACATATCCTCCATCAAATGTTTTGAAATCTGAGAGGAATGACATGTTGCCTGTCATGTGCCTGGAACACCCACTATCAACATACCCTTGATCTTCACTATCAGTTGAATGTTCCTGCACATGAATAAACACATTAGTTTCCTTGGGGTACCCAAGCCATGACAGACTTGGGTTTGCCTCTTGCATCAATGAAGTCAAACCTTTTCAGGATTGTTGATGCACCTTTTGATTGGATTGGTTTCCAAATCCAACATGCTGAGGCCTTAACAGCACTTTCCCTTCTAATCCATTGTGTGGTCTTTGGTCTATCAGTACCAATTTTGGCAATACCAATTTTGGCAGTACCATGTGGTCTAGCAGGACCTTTTGGTCTAGCAGGACCTTTGGTTTTTGGACTCCAAACTTTTGTTTTGACCACATTTATCTTTTGAATAGGATTCTTCTCAACTTTTGGTACACTTTTGAAAGTGTTTCTTGTACCCTTTTCAGTTGATTTTGTAATAACAGGCTTATGTTGTCTAACAGTATGATTATTTTTTGTAGTGTTAGACTTAACAAAACTTTTTCTGGGTTGAGTAACATTTGTTTTAGCTTTTGATTTACTCCCAGAAACCCATTTATTACAATAAGCATGAAGATGATTAAAGCTACCACAATAATAACAAGCTTTATTAAACATAACAAAGTCATCACCTAATTGTTGTGATTTAAGGTTGTTCCAATTTCTTTGGCTTCCCCTAGGTTTGTTATTACATTTTTTACAACTTTCAACTGTCTTCAAAACAGTTTTGGCTTTAGCTTTAACTTCTACTTTCTTAGGACTGGATGGTCCTACTTTGATTCCTTTAATAGGAATAGTCTCATCTTCATCATCATCAGATACCCAATCCTCAATAATTAGGACATCTGGTCTCTTCTCAGTGAGCACCTTGGAGAGTGAGACATTCTTAGCACTCTCAGAAGGTTCACCTATCACTACAGGTTTAGCTAATGGTTTTGCAACAAATTCATGTAAACCTGATGCAGCAAGATCACTACCTTGTGGACAAGGAATTCCTCTATAAGGTGGAGGACAATTATTATATCCTATCCCTGATTTTATTCTCTTATTCAACTGAGTCTCAACTATGCTCTTAGTACACTCAGAAGCATTTTCCAATTTAGTAACAGTCAGTTGAATATTGTCTCTAGCTAATGTCACTTTAGTGCACTCTGTCCTTACCATTTCTATTTCTCTATCTTTCAAAAATATTTGTCTTTGAAGAGCATTTTTAGCATCAGTAAAGGTAAGTTCATTTTCTCTATAGTGAGTGATTTGTTTTTCTAGCTTGGACATACCACACTTATGGTCAAATAAGGTTTGAATGGTTTTTCTATGTTCTAATACTTCTGTATCATAAGCTTTACTTATGATTTTTAATTCTTTAAAAGATTCACAATCATTAGGACATTTGATAATTTGTACCTCAGGGGTGGAGAATGCCATCAAAGCCAATTCATCAGAAGTTGACTCATCTTCACCCATGAAACTCCAGTCAAAACCCATGCCATCTATGGCAACCATTGCTTTTGGCTCAGCAACTTCAACAACCTTACTCTTGCTTTCAAAGCTTCCTTTCTTCTCAAAGCTTCCTTGGTTTCTATTGTCAAACCCTCTACCTCTGTCATCCTGCCTCTTAGGTCTTCTACACTCTCTAGAGTAGTGACCTTTCATGTGGCAGTTGTAACACTCCACCTTTGACTTATCATAGCCAGCAGGCTCACTTCCATCTATCAGTATCTTCTTGCCAGTCCTCATCATCAACTGCTTAGCTCTAATGCTTAAAAGTGAAAGTTGCCACTTTAGGTCCATTACTTCAAGATCATCAGGATGAATCTCTTGAAGGTCTTCAAATGTTAATACAGACCCATTGTGTTGAGATGTAAGAAAAGCACACCCAATTGTTTCATCCAAAATGGACTTGGTGCTACTAGAAGTATTAGCAGTACCAAAGGTTGTGTTAGCAGTACCTTCTTCTCTGCCTCCTTTGTCTTCATGATCAACCTTTGAGATGTTTGGGGATGAAACAAATGCCATATTTCCTGAGCTTGACCCAGTAGTCTTCTTAACTTCATGTTCTACAATCTTGAAATTGTTGTAGAGATCATTGAGACTCATCTGGTCAATATCTGACTTGTTCTTCCATACAATGACATGCATAGACCATTCTGAAGGTAAACTCCTAAGAAATTTAGAGTTTAGATCTTCTTGAGTTATCATCACTTCATGGATGGCTAACTGACTTGCAAGCTTCTGAAGTCTATTGAACATACTGTCCAAAGACTCATTGGTTGTGGCTGTGAAGTTCTCAAATTGTTGTTTGAGAAGTGTCTTTTGTGTTTTCTTGGTAGCATCATTACCACCAAACCTAGCCACAATAGCTTCAAAGAGGGTTTTGGCATCTTTGTATTTGTTAAAAATCAGAAGTTGATCATTTGGAATAGTCATCAGTAACATACTCCTTGCCTTGAGATCATTTTTCTTCTGAATTCTTTCATCTGCATTCGATGGTTGGGTTTGTATTGTTGTTACAAGAGCATCATTTACTGTTGTTGTGGTGGTTTGGGGTTTAAATGAATTGCCTTGTTCAATAATCTCCCAAAGTGCATAATCCTGCACTTGAAAGTATTGTTCAACCCTGAGTCGCCACATTTCAAACTCATTTTGTTTCAGTAATGGAAGTTTAGCTGCAACATTTGTCTGAATATGTTCAACATCCATTTTTCTTTTAAATTAGTAAATATCAAGCCTAGCTCTGATACCACTTGTGGAACGTTTTGTTTGTTCTTGATTGAGATATTTATGTATTGAATGTGTTTAGCATGCGGAATCTACTACAACACACTTTAAAAGAACACAAGATGGTGAGTTTGAGTAAATGAGAGAATGTAATGAACAAATAATCACAACTTTGGTTAACACAAAACGATTCAATATTATTGATGAAATAATACGGATGATCTAAATATCACCGGGATTACAAAGTAATCTTGAATCAAAGATTGTAAAAGGATTTGTGATTCGAAGTAACTAAGTTACTTGAGAGATAGTTTGTTTTTGGTTATTTGGTTAATGAAGATGCATGCATGAAGAAGTGACTAAGATATCCTTTTATAAGATAAGGATATCTTATTACATGTTGTCAAGTAGATGAATATAATACTATACTTTGACTATTATGGCGCCTACAATTAAATACAACTACCCATGTACACTCTGATATATTCTTCTGTCACCACAGAAGACTATTCTACTTCTACATAACGTATAACAATGTACAAAGACTAATAATTCAACTAAATATCTATTACAAAATATCTAATCGACACAACAGAAGCTTGGCAGGCTCTTCATTAGCTAGCAGTACCTTCTACCCAGAAGGTACTGGTAGAACATCTTCGTACACTACAAAATCAACTAGCAGGCTCTTCTCATCATTGGCAGGCTCTTTGACTTTGATCATTTTATTCCCAACACGTATTGTTTACACTTCAAGGTTTCTTGTAACCCTATTGCTATTCAGAGCAATCATATTAATATATTGAAGTGTTGTTTGAGAATTCATTTGTGTTTATTCTTCTTAAGATCAAGTATTAGTTTCCGCATAATATTTGATATACAACTCAAGATCAGTTTCTATACTGATTACTTTAGATTTATCTAAGGTAATTAATAAGATCGTGAAGCTCAACTGGGATCAACAAGTGGTATCAGAGCTTGTGATCTAGAAACTGGTACCAAGAAGAATTTCTGAATACAAGATCTGCTAATCATCAAAGTTTGCAATGGATTCCGATTCAACACACATGGTCACTGCTTCAAGAGTTCCCATGCTCAAGACAGGAGAGTATGAGATTTGGAAGATGAGGATTCAACAATACATAAGAATGGTTGATTACTCACTTTGGGAAGTTGTTCTTGAAGGCGACAAGGTGCAAACCAAGACTGCTACTGGATTAGTCTTGACTCTCAAGACAAGTGAGGAGAAAGCACAGAGAAGATTGGAGGTTAAGGCTCACAGTATTCTCATGATGGGAATACCTAATGATTATCAATTGAGTTTTAATCATATTGAGTCTGCTAAGGAGTTGTGGGAAGCAATTGAACTTCGATTTGGTGGGAATGAGGCTACCAAGAAATCAAGAAAGAATCTACTGAAGCACCAGTTTGAGACTTTTTCTGCTTTAGGTTCTGAGAACATTGAGGGAACTTATGATCGACTTCATAAGTTAACCAGTCAAATGGCTCTTTTGAAGATTGAGCCATCACAAGAAGATGTCAATCTAAAGTTTCTGAGAAGTCTATCTTCTGAATGGAACACTCATACAGTGGTTTGGAGGCACAAGGAAGATTTTGATACTATGACATTGGATGATCTGTATAACAACCTGAAGGTTTATGAATCTGAAGTGAAGGGATTGTCAAGTTCATCTTCTACCACAAATAATCTTGCTTTTGTTTCCTCAAACAGTAAGAATACTGGTAGACATCAAGAACAGCACTCTGTTGCTGGTACTTTTGCTCCTGCTGTTGGTTCACATGTCTCTGCTGCTGACTCTGCTAACACCAACACCATCAGTGATGCTGCAATTTGTGCCTATTTGGCTGAACTTACTACAAGTACTTCAGTCATGCCTCAAGATCTGGATGAACTTGATCCTGATGATGTTGAGGAGATTGATATGCAATGGCAATTTGCAATGCTTACTATGAGGGCAAGAAGGTTTCTTAAGCGCACTGGGAAAGAGATGAAGTTCAGAAGGAACAAGAGTGTGGGATTTGACAAGTCAAAGGCTGAATGTTTTAATTGCAGAAAGAAGGGACACTTTGCAAGAGAATGCAAAGCACCAAAAAGAAGCAATGAAAATTTCAAGAAGTCTGCTGATGAAGAGCCAAATTCTACTACTGCTATGGTATCATGTGATGGGTTAGGTGATTTTGATTGGAGTGATCTTGCTGAGGATGGTCCAAATTGTGCATTGATAGCTGAAGAGGATTCTGAAGTACAACATTTTGCTCTCATGGCCTATTCTTCTTCTGGATCAGACTCTGAGGTATCCAATGAATCATCCTGTTCTTTTAAATCATGTTCTGATACAATTGAGATACTTAAGTCTAGCAATGGAAACCTTAAAATGGAAAATGAAACACTTAAGCTAGATAATCTTAGTTATGAATATGGTTTAAAGAACTTAGAAGAAAAACTAGAGTTTTATAAAAAGGTTGAAATTGAATACCTTGATCAGATCACTATCCTGAAAAATGAAATTATCAAGAAAGATGATGAGATTAAGGTTCTTATGGAAAAAGTAGGAGAGGCTGAAAAGGCTAGAGACTTAGCTAAGAGTGAGACTGAAAAACACATTGTTAGGGTGGAAAAACAACAATTTGCCACTGACATTCTCAGTAAACCATTAGGAAGACACTTTAATGGTATAGGATATAATGCTGTTGCTCACCCTACAAAACTTAGTGCTAATGCCCCTCCTACTAGGACATTGACTTTTATATCTGAGACTGGAGCCACACCTGTAGGTGAAACTAGTAAACCTGTAGTTGAAACTAGTGAACAAGAAATAGAGTCACCTAAGGTTGAGGTAAAGAAGTATGAACAAGCACCCCTGATTGAAGATTGGGTGTCTGACAGTGATGATGATGAAGTAGAATCTGATTCAACCTCTAAGAACAAAAAGGAAGAAATTCCTACTGTTGTTGAATCAAAAGTACCTAGGGCTAAAAGGGTTGATTTTGTTAAGCCTAGGTTTGGTAAAGGTATCTCTAGGAAGATGGCTGAGTATGAAAACACACCTAGAGTATATCCTAAAAGAACAAATAACTTGCCTAGGGGAAACCAGAGAAATTGGAACAACCTAGTTTCACACAAATTAGGTACTGATTTTCAATTACTTAAGAAGGCATGTTATTGCTGTGGTAGTTTTGAACATCTGCAAGATGAGTGCTATAAGAAACCAGCTTGGAACCAATACACTAGGGTAAACCATAGAAACTTTGCTAGAAAGACTCACCCTCACCCCAAAAGAAACATGGTTCCCAAGGAAGTTTTGATGAGAGATGGTGTGTCTAGAGTTATCTCTCCTATTGCACCAAAAGGGCCCATAAAGAAGGAAATAGTCAACTCTGCTGATAAGGCAAACTCTGCTGTTAAGGCAGACTCTGCTGTTTTGCCTAAAGTTGTTACTGATACTGTTGTGGGCAATCATTTTTATGCTGTTAAAGCCTCAGCTTGCTGGGTCTGGAAACCAAAAGTTAAAGTTTTAGATCATGTTGACAGACACAGCAGTGCACCAATGCAGTTGAAGAAATTTGACTACTTTGATGCACAAGGTAGATCCAAGTCAGTAATGGCTTGGGTCCCTAAGAGAAACTAATTCTCTTACTTTTTGTGCAGGGCAATCTACAAAAGGAGCTAAAGGATAAATGCATTTTTGATAGTGGATGCTCTTCACACATGACTGGAGACCAGAGCAATTTGGAGAATTTTGAAGCTTTGGATGGTGGATATGTTGCTTTTGGGAATGACCCCAAAGGAGGAAAAATTGTTGGTAAAGGCATAATCAGAACTGGAAAATTGGATTTTGAGAAAGTGTATTTGGTGAATGGTTTAAAGTTCAATCTTTTTAATGATGTAGAGATATGATTAGGACTTGTAATAGATGATCTTCCCCGTGTTTAACTTGCGTAAATCATCGAATTTCTGACCTAGTTTGATTTGACCGAAAATTTTGGGTTTTGAATTCGATTTTGAATATTTAGCGGGAAGTTGGATTAGTAGAATGTAATGAGCCTTTAGAACTGATATAAGGAGTAAATGATACTGTGATATTTAGTGGTAGTTTACGTCATGAATACGGATTCTTGAAAAGCCTGCCTGCTCCCCTTTATTTATACTGATATGCTTTTAGATGCGGCGCATCTAGGTTAATTGATGCGGCGTAACGACCTATTTCCAAATTAATAAAATTCTAGATACGCCGTATTACTTAATCTAGATACGGCGCATCTACATACGCCGTATCTCATCTCTTGCTCCGCATCTCTTATATTTCGTGCAGATACGCCGCACTGATTAAATCAGATGCGCCGTATCTACCTGATTTGCAGACTGTTTACTAACTTTGAAAATTTATTTCAGATGGCGTTACCAGTTGCCGCCCGTAGACACCCATGGCTTCGTTTTGAAACAATGGGACTGACACAGGGTGCCGTTGATGATTACATGACTAGACTTAGAAAGTTTTATCAGAGGAAGGTGTTCAGTGTTCCGGTTTTGGATTTTGACAGCATAGGGAGTATTGATGAGGGTAACGCTACTGAGGGGTTACGAACTAGATTGGAGATGATACACAATGATGGTGAAGGGCAAGTTTTATTCAGGTCTTACGCGTGGGAAAGGTTGTTTAGGATTGAGGAACCGTTGATAAAGGTTTTGATGTTGGAGTTTTTCTGTACAATACACTACAGGGAGACTGACCTGGGTCTTGACACATTTGATACTTTGGTATTCAGACTGGGTGGTTTTGAGCGAAGGATGTCTATGGGACAGTTCATACTAGCTCTCGGGTTACACACTACAACAGAAATGGCATCCCCAGGTTTTGCTGATTATTGGGCTGACAGTTTAAGGGTTGTTTCGGATCGTGGGGAGTTAGGAGATTATTGGGTTGAGATTTCATCTGGGGGTGATTCAACCACCACCACTCCTTCATACACATTGATTAGGGAGCCATTGAGGAGGCTTTGTCATCGTCTGATAGCCCTGACTATTGCCGGGAGGGGACAATCCCTTGAGAAAGTGACTACTTTGGATCTTTTTCTCTTACGGAGCATGGACGAGGGAGCTGTGGTGAACATCCCTCACTTCTTAGCACATTATTTACACAGGGTTGCTCCGGGAAGAAATGGTAGGAGCCAAATGACTGGGGGTCATTTTGTCTCTCGTCTTGCTAGGCACTTTGGGGTATTAGGTGATGAGATTCCCGCTGATCTCCCGATTGATGTAGCTAGATTACCTAGTATGGATGCAGACTATCTTGCGACTAGGCTTGGGATATGCGAGGAGATGATGGGTAGATACTTCTGGGCACCATTAGGACCATCTAGGCCTGCTGAGCCAGAGCAGGGGGATGCTCAGGCAGCCCCAGCTGCTGCTCCTGCTCAGGAGGAAGTACATGTGCCAGCACCACCAGCTCCCCGCACTATTGGACAGAGAGTCGAGAGAATGGAGCTTGAGGTTAGGTCATTGAGAGAGGGTCACGAGGCACAGAGGGTTGAGCTTGCTGGAGTGAGGAGAGATACAAGCTGGTTAGTCGACGGTGTCAGTAGGGTGATGGCTCTTCATGGGGTCAGCCACCACCTTCCAGATGGTGCTTATGTCAGAGGGATGACCACATACGAGCGCAGGGTTCGCCGCAGGACTGACGGAGCTAGTACTTCAGGAGCACAATCAGATGACGTGACTCCCGACCAGCCTACAGCTTGACCACTCTTTGCATTTTCATTACAGACACGTTTTCTCGTACATTACTTATATTCTTTTGGGACTGTACTGATTATTACTTACATCTGTATATCTAATGCTCCAGTTTATGTTTCTTGTTATATCTGATGAAGACTGGCATTAAGTTCAGCATGAGAGTACGAGAGGACGTGAGAGATAAACGGTGGGATGAGCCATATTACAACAGACTGTTAACAGTCTGTTTGGTAACTACATACGCCGCATCTAGTAAAACAGATGCGACGCATCCTATCCTTTATTTTATCTTATTTCGTATTTGTTCCAGGCTCGATACGGCGTATCTTCCTCTATAAGATACGGCGTATCGACTGACCTGATGAAGTTATGGAGCAATTGCCAAATGCACACACTTATGTGCATATCAACTGAAGTATCGATACTAAAGAGCTGAACGTGAGTCTAACTTGAAGACTCTGGAATAAAGACAAGTGCTGACCGGGAGACAACCCGGAGAAATTTTTATTATTCTGTTTTTGTGTCGAGTCAGTCAGGCCGCAGGATACGGCGCATCTCACTCCTGAGATGCGACGCATCTCCTGCAATGGTCATATCTTTATTTTTTATGCATTTTTTCTTTCCGACTTTAAAACTTTTTATCAGTTTATTTTAATGCGGCGCATCCCTGGTTAAGGATGCGGCGCATCTTCTATTCTGATCCGTACTTATTCCAGGCTCGATACGGCGTATCTTCTTCCATAAGATACGGCGCATCGACTGACCTGATGATTTTCATTTTTATTTTTATGTTTTATTTTATCTAACTACTAATGTATTATGCAAGTTTGAACCTTTCTTAACTTAGGTGTGTTTTAAAGCCTTGGTGGTATTATAGATTCCTGCATTCCCTGTGGATACATCTATTATGAAGCTTAAACGTTCTCATCCACAAGAAAGATGATTTTTGCTCTTATACAAATGGAGGATCATACCGAGCAAATCTCAGGGGAGTTTTTCTGTTCTAATTCTTTTATTTTCCATTTTTTAACCTTTGATACAAACAACGAGGACGTTGTTTAACTTAAGTGGGGGGATTGGAGAATTAGAACACTTAACACTTACTTGTCCTAAACTTTTCAAAATATGCTTAAAATGTGCTTAATATATCAAAATTTAAAAATTTTTAGCATGTTTTTGTTTAAAGTCTAAGTTGCATAGCTGCACACATGGCGTTATTTTTAAAAATTGTGATTTTTCAAAATTCACAAATCTATGAGTGTGCCGGTGACTTGTAAACTTTAGAACTTGGCTTGTATACTATTCGAGACCACCATAATAAGTATTATTTATATAATTGGAATGACTTGTCTAAATTGGTAAAATTCTAGGATTACACCCAAATAGCCTTATATGTTATGTGATATTAGCTAACTACACTGGTTAGTTAACCCCCGTATAAACCTTTTGTTACTCTCATTTTTAGAGTAAGATACCCCTAGAAAAACCCTCAGAGCCATTCCTTTCGTTTCTTACACCTTTGTTAAAATGTTTCGTTACACCTTACACCTTAGCCTACCCTGTAGATTAAAGTCCGTGGTTGGTTAATTGCTTTAGGCAAAGTGTGTTTCCTTACATTACCTATGTTCGCGTGCGTAATTCATTATCTATGGTTTGGTTGGGAAATTGCACAATGCAATTGGAGTGAAAGTAAATATTGTATATCTTTGAGTTTATTTTTCGTGTGTTTACTACTTTCACTATTACCGTTATTTCTGAAGTCATGAACAGTATGGAAAAATTATCCAGAATTATTGTTTTGGTGATGTGGTGAAATTTTACACATCTATGTTTATGAAGTTTAAAAAAAAAAAAAAAAAAAAAAAATCGAAAAAATAAGAAAAGAAAAAGAAAAAAGAAGAAAGTTGGATGTTTGATTTAACCAACGATGTAAAGTTATGTAAGTGGTCGATATCACCACTATTTGTTGTATATCATATCTATGGATTGAATGGGAGTTGGCAGTTATGGGAACGCCAACTAAGGTTTATTCTTTGATTAAGATCTTGTTGAGTATAATTCGTGTCTACCTAAAGCGTGTGTTTCAAGTGTTAAAGCGTGAGTTATTCTATGATATGAGTCTTATTCATGGGATGGTTGGGATAGTGATTAACCACACTTAGGATTTTAATTTATTTGTTTTGTTTATTTTTCGTTTTACACCAATTTAAATCCCAAAAATTATCCATACCCTTTATTATTCTTTATCCAACCAAACCTTTGATTTATTGAGATTAGGGATTTGAGCAATCTTAAGTATCGTAGTCGTGGATTCGGCTATGTATTTATGATTTTGTCGCCCTTTTTGATATGTTATTATTGGTGAAGTTTGGACCTATCTTTAGCCTATTCGAGTTAAGGATTTGAGCAATTGCAAGTATCGTGTTCGTGGATTCGATCATGTATTTGTGATTTTGTCGCCTTTTCTGGAATTTGAGATCGATAGTGATTAAGAATAATTAACCCTTAAACCTCAAAACCCTTTTTACCGCTTTAGACTTGTTATTCCTTTGCTTTAGTGGGGGAGATGTGTATACTTGCCAAGCTTATGATAGAATATTCGTCGCGACTGGACAGTTAAACGATTAGATTTGCTTTTATCGAAATATTTTATTTTACTTCTAATTCGTTAAGTGTTTGGTTGTGTGATTATGACAAAAATGAATACATGCTTAAATATAAAAATAAATCCAAATGTCTTTTAGGATACATTTTCATAAGATTAATTCTAAGGTTTACTTGGGGATAAGTAAAGTTCAAGTGGGGGGATATTTGATGAACTCAAATAAGTACATATTATTACTAACATTTATCCTTATTATTTGACTTGTTTTATTATATTATGTATGAGGATTAATACTTAATCGTTTACTTTTGTAATTCTCAGGTAAAAACAAGCATTTGGTGAAACTTGGCGATTTTGGACTAATTATGGAGCAAAACATGCAAGAAGTTAAGAGTCTACCGAAATGTACAAGATCAAGACTATTCTGCTCCAGATGCGCCGCATCTCACTTATGACATGCGCCGCATCACTATCAATATTTCACCAGATACGATCCAAGATACAAGAGGACATGCGCCGCATCCTATAATGGAGTTACGCCGCATCTTCTGGCGGTGTACGAATATTCCTGAATATTATAATCTTGGACCCCACGCGAAGTTAAGTCAATGCGCCGCATCTACTTACTAGATGCGCCGCATCTTACCCTCAGACAGAAACTATAAATACCCCAAGACCAGACGAATTCCGAAGCTTTTAGTCAACACACAGAAGTTCGAAGACAAGAAACCTAGGACGAATTCAGTCAAGGCAGCAGCACAAGACACACCCAAACGAAGATACAAGAGCTGTAAGAAGGTGCTGCATGTGTTTAATTCATTAAGTAGTTTTGTTTTATTGTGTTAGTAAACTTTAATTCATCAAGATTGGTGGCTTGTGTAATGTGACAACGGAAAGATTGCACTCCCTTAAAACTGCTTTCTCATTAATTAAAGTTTATATGTTGATGTCTTTGGTGACTTTTATTAGTGCATTGATAACCTCTGTGTCTAGCTGAGCGTTGATCAGGTCGCCATGCCTCTGCCCTCGCCTATTTATTAGATCGCCTATGCATTCTATCGTCTGTAGAAAAGTAGGAAGAAAGATAAATAGGATAGTCATAAGTAATCATTAAGGGTTTACTCGCCGATAAGATTAGAACCAACAAGAAAGGACTTAATCTCGGTGCGTTGCATCGAACTATACACTTCATATAAAACTAGCAATAAAACAAGTGACAAACTACTTATCTATCAGGACAGCCTTCTTATTGTCTCGAGTATTTATCTGTGTACGTGTGTGCTACTTGCTGATTCGTGCCTATTGGTTTAGTTTATTATTTAATTGCAACCAAATCGTGCCAGTCTCTCAGGCTGAACCCCCTTGCGTTAGATTAGGTTGTATAGCTAACTTAATATATTAAAATACTGATTAGAATAACTAGATAATACGTTCCACTCTTAGTGATCGACACTCTACTTACCATTATATTCATACTGACCGGGTACACTGCTCGTTAAGTGTGTGTGTTATTGATAAGTCGGCTAAATATAAATTTAAAACTTGAGTAGGCATTAATACTGCTAAACCGCAACGACACATCGCATGCATCAGTATACTTTCTGTTGAAATATTAGTGTTGACCATGATGACAGTGTTTGCTTAGTTGTTAGTGCTTCGGGGATGGTACTAAATTAGAAAAGTCAAAATCTGTTGGTTAAAATTTGTGCAAGTGAAACATTTCCTTGAAAACCTTATAAAGGATAACGAATCTGTCTTTACTAAATGTTTAAATTGTTTTGTTTTATTAAATTATAAATCTTTGAAGTAACCCTGTTCACATGGTTATACTCGAAATAACAACATCATATATATATTGATAAATACCTCTTTTGGGCCCAATTTTTGCTCGAAAAGATGTTTGAAGACAATTGTAAAACCCTGTTTCCAAGAAGGGACACACGCTATGCTTCACAAGAATTGAGATTATCGCTTTGTTAGAATCAAGAATGTTAAGTAGACCTTATGTGGAAGTACTAATCCGTTAAGGTCCTAAGATGTATAAGAATACAATTACTCATTGAAAACTATCCTGGATTTTGTAAGTGAATTGAACACCCCGGTATGAGACTGTCGATAACAGTATATCTGGCCTTGACCATATCCCTACTATATACAACTTTCCTCACTTATCCCATATGATAGGTTAGAAATGCTTTGATTTACTTAAACGAAATACAATGACTTACCTAGCTTTGGTGACCCTTTCTGAGTTCTAGATAACTTAGCCGTTGTTATATGATTTCCCTTTGGCATTGAGGTTGCAGCTTACTGTAAGACCTTTGATGCTCAATTGTTACTTGTAATCTAGTCCCACATCTCTCGACATAGTATTTGATTGATTTATTCATTTTCAGTCAACTAATACAACAATTTCAAATCATTACACATAATGGTACTGCCTAGATGAGCTGAATACTTGAGCTCGTGAGCTGCACCTAATAATAATTTCCAAGCATAACCAAACATCAACACTCAAATTCTATCCTTGAACCTTATGATTCATTGATCAATAATTTCAACTAGTCATACCTGTCTGACTACACCTTCTTCCTAGATGTTTTCTCTGGATTTCTTTCATACCGAATACGAGACTTGCAGTGATATCCATTCTCCTTTTCCGAACTCTAATTAGGTCTATTTAATTCTTTCAGCTTATGATGACGGCAATTACCATTGCTTTTTTTTGGTTGATTGAGGGTATCATCCTTGTAACTCCTTACAAACCCCATCCACTTTATACAACTCAGTGTGAGATCCTCCCTTTGAATTACACACATAAGACATTTGTGATTGGTGTACAAGACCATATGTATAATACAAGTACTTCAATGATGCATAACTAATAAACTTACTCGCGTCACATCAATACACAATCAAGACCCTCTTGAGGTGTCACGTTATATGACAAAACCCCATGTGCCTTTAGGGTCTACTTTGACTCCATCAACCCTTACAACATGGCTTAAGGAACGTGATAGGAATGTATGAAATTCTTGTCTAACGGACTTATACAATTGCTTATCAGCTCTTGGATTTATGTGGAAATCGAACTATTGTTGGCACTCACCTGACAATCACACGGCATACCTGGCAAATCATCACGGAATATAGCGGAACGCCACTTCACGATAAGCACGTCTGGAATCTTTTTTTTCTTTTTCACTTATTACATATTAAGTAACTTTCGTAACTTATATTTTACTTAAATCTCTACTTCTTCGAACTTCAAAAATGGCGACCAATCTTTCACTCGGCAATACAGATTTAATAAAATTTTCTAACACATATGATCCTTTCCTCAACTCTTGGTAAACAATTCGATACCAAATACTATAACAAACCCGCTCACTTTAGTAGGAACCAGTCTCACTAAAAGTCTTTATTTATTTATTTCAACAAAACTAAAAATCAGAAATTTCTTTAATTATCTCTACTGCTTATACAAAAAATTCTTGGGCACTACAAATTTTTGCAAACTATTCTTGATTTTGAAGAAAACTGGAGGTAAAGCGACTGATTTTTCTTCTTCTTTGATTGATACTGATAACTTGGTAAAAATTTCTTACGTACATCATAATGGGATTAATTCATAACTTCAAAATTGTTAAAACCTCCCTCAAGCCCATCTGGGAAACCTCATGCATAAAATCTTTTCCTCATACACCATTTCGCGGCTGTAGGTCTAAACTTCAGCTGACTCGTTTTCATTGTTACGACGTTGGAGGTCTCTACTATTTCTACGAAATCTTTGGAACTACAACTCCTTCAACCATTATGAATCTGATGAAGGCTGGTTAGTTAACGACTGATTCCCCTTTTCCTCAATGGTACCCTTGATTTTCTTCGCTAATCCCACTAATTTTAGCCGTAAGTACCTATTCGTTGTGTTGAGCGAATCCTTAACTGAGCCAAATCATCGAAGACGTTAAATTCCTCTTTCTTAATGACTTGATTAGTAGCCTAATCTCGTGACAGTTCTTGTTTGATGAGTTGCGAGATTTAGACTAAGATGGAAAGGCTTATTCCATCGAATTTAGTCACCCGATAGTTACCATCGACTGCCCGTTACATTTCATTCGGAAGTACGAATTTGGACTAAGACGACATAGATTACAACTTTTAGTAGTATTTACCTCTGTCACATAAGTTACGACCGCGACATTGGATCCTTGATTCGAATTCTAGTGCTCTTGTCATAACTTTGACCTTTGTTAGGTTCTACGTACATGCGCTAGCCTATTTCAGTAGGAGTATAGGTGGCTAGATCGTTTACAGCAGACTAGCAGTTTCGTTAACAGAAATTAGACACATGGATTTACGAGCAACCCCTAAATTTTAGTAGTTAACGTGTGAGGAACCATAATTACAGCCTAGCTGGTGACCAACTGGATATTGCCCTAAAAGTATCAGCTGGACGATTCATTTCGGGTTACTGGGAGCCGACCGAAACCCTCGTTAGGGAAGTTGAGCAGTTTAGATGAGACAAGATTCTAATTATAAGTTTATTTGAGCTTAAACTGTGGACATGAGTTACTTGGGAACGTAAGGACCAGGTGAGAATTGAGTACCCACACTTTTGGTAGTGGTACTAGCTGAATTTTGGGAACAAAATTCCTGTAACGGGGATGTACTGTAGCAACCGGCATTTTTAGGGCAATACTTATTTATAAAACTCGAAACCAATTGCGGTAGACGATGATTTTCCAAACATATTTTAATAATAAGATTCATTTATTATTGCGTTTCATTTATTATTGCCCATTATACATTTTCGAGCTTTTGGACATCATTTGAACTGAGAATGTGAGAATTTCTTGTGAAACGTGAAAGTAGAGCACAACGCGAATCGGCACGAGTCTAAACCTAATAATACGAGAAATGTTGAGTTTTGACGCGTTTATCAAATATGTACATATTTATAGTCAATCTTAACGGAAAAACTAATCTAGAAATAATGGCGCGGCTTAGAAAATTTCACGGTCACTATTGGAGTGTCAAACGAGGCTCGTGAATTATAACGAAAAATTTAGCTAAATGACAACTATGATCCTTACTTGAAATTATACATTTAATCCCAAGGTTAGCTAGGGTTGACACATTTGGTCTTTATGGGCGCGTTAGGGTTTGTTACTAGTCCTCATTCAACCCTATATATATACCCATTATAATAAACTAGGGTTTCACCCTCTTCTCTCCCATTTGCAGCCGCCCCCACCCAAATCTTTTCCGGCCAATATCCGGCCATCTGAGCCGCCACCGCCAGTCACCACCATACACCGCCACCACCACCTTAATCTCCTCATCATTCCCATCATTTTGATATATTCCACGTGCCACCTAACCCCTTATATCACCACGATAACATTACCACGCCGCGATTCACCACCCAAGACCACCAACTCTTTCGTCCTTTTTGTTCACCGAAGGTCCAAAGGTAGGTAACACCGATTCACACTCGTGTGTGACTCGGTGTGGGTCAAACTTGTGTATAATGCGTTGAGTTTTAAGGTTTTGGTTAGATATGGGTATAAAACAAAGTAGAGATGTGAAACTCGTAAAAACGAACCATTCTTAATATGTTCAAGGGTTTCGATTCAATAAAGAGTAAAGTTTAATAAAATGAAACTTAATAATTGTTTTGGTATCATCTGGGTCGAAATGGTGTCGAGTCGTGATTATTGAATGCGAGTCGTGATGTTGTCGAGTCGTATTGCTGTGTGGATTCGAATGGGTATTGGTATTGTGGTATTCGGATTTGGATTTGTAGCTTGGTATTGGTGTTATTGTCATAGCCGAGGGTTAGAATAGGATTGGATTCGGTTTGGGTTCGAGTCTTGTGTTGTTGTTGTCGTTGTGTCGTTGTTGTTGTGGTTGGTCTTCTTGTGGTAGCCGAGGAGTGATAAGGAGGTCCGTTTGGTTGTTGGATGTAGCCGAGGGTAGGAGCCGAGACCATTAGGGTATCGGCATGGAGTAGTTATTTTTACTATTGATGTTGTTGTTGATTGTTGAGATTAGATGACGGAGATAGGATAGACACGTGCCGTAGACGGCCGTGATTGGTTGGAGTATTATTTGCGGCAAAATAATGATTATTGTGGACATATCAATATACATGTGTTTGTTTTGAGCCAAGTCGAGCGTCGCCGAGACTATGTAGTCTCGTTGTGGCCTCGACAAGCCAAAAGTGCTATTTAGACTTATATTGTACTATTTGACTATTGAGATTCGACTTGTTGACCCGAGTGTAACACGAACTCGGATTAGTGACTCGAAACGTGAGATAACTCGTAAAAATATAATTATACCTGAAGTGACGATAGAACGTTATTTAATATTTTTTTATTAAAGAGGAAACGTTAAATGACAATAAAAAAATGTTATTTAATTGTTTATGGAAATAATTAATGAGACGAGGTGAAATTTAATATGGACGAGTTATTAAATGTTTCGAGGGCACGTTTATCGAGAAATACCATTTATAGTAAGGTCATTTAGGGGTAATTGTTTTGCGTGGTCTGCGTAGTTTGACCTAGTCGTTTCGTGTTGAGTCTTATCTCGTTTCTCGTTAATTTCATTTGTTTATCTTTTCTCTTGGCGTGAGTACTCTTGAGCCATGTTGCGTCTTCACTGCACACACAATGATACCAAACGCTAATAACTAATATGAGAAAAAGATTTTTGGAAATAGAAATGTATTGTATTCGAGGATATAAATTATTGTTTGGAGATATATTTTAAGACAAGTATATATTAATAGGTTGTGCCGAGTCCGTTGTGCCGTGAGACCCTAGTTGCCGTGAGATTTTAGTTGCTGTTGCGTTAGGCTACCTTTGAGCTGTTGTGCTGTTCTACTCTCTGACATTGTTGTGATATTGGATTGCTGGACCGAGGTGAGTTTTCGTAGCCCCATTTTACTTATATTTTCTTTGGGGGAAAATGATACTCAAAGCTTTTCAAGTTTTATACCGTGCTTAAATGTTTGTTTTATTATTTTGGACAATGTTGTTTATATAATGGTGTTAGGTGCACTAGTGGTTTTGGTATTGCTGTGTGGTCTCATGTCTTGGGTATAATCTTTTAACATGGGAGTACTCATGTTATAGCTCCTGTTGGTAGGCATACGTGAAGTACATATGTGTTATGGGTGGCAACCTGACTAGCCAAATGGGTGGCAACCTGACTAGCCAAATGGGTGGCAACCTGACTAGCCAATGGGTGGTTACCTGACTAGCCAAGTGGATGATTATGATATAACTGCTTGCCCTACGCTTTATTATTATTTGCACACTTTTCCTATTTATATATCATGCACAATAAATATGGTTTTATTTACTTTAAACCTACGAACTCACCAACATCATGTTGACATTTTAGAGTATCATTTTCAGGTGATCGATGATTGTATTTTGAAGGAGCATGCATTATTGGAGTCATACAATGTTCTCATATTAAAGACCGACTGATTTGGCCAAAACCTTTTACTAAAGACTTAAATTTGATAAGATTAAGACTTGTGTTTTCATTATACAGTTTTGTAATCAAAATCTTATTGTACAATTGTAACTTGTTTCCTAAATCAATTATGGTGTTGTTCTACTACCTTATGCGATGTTACCTTTTCGTTGCACCTCGTGTTTCCGCTTTTAGAGGGGTGTGACACAAAACGACTATAAAATCTATAACACCCTCAAAATACATTATAAACATTACATAACGGGTGTTATAATCGCTAGACCTAGCTGCTATATCTACAAATGTTGAAATATCCGCAATGTTAAAAGATAATAAGATTCGGGTTGCCAAAATATAGTTTCAAAGATAAAAACAACACAAAATAACACATAACATATACCTCTACGGCCCCTCGTCGTCATCCATATTATCACTACGACGATCCTCATCATCATCACTCTCGACGCCTGAGCTACTCTCGCTGCCAGAGCCACTCTCGCTGCCAGAGCCACTCCTGCTCCCGCCTGAGCCACTCGCGCTCCCGCCTGCGCCACTCCCTCCCGCGCCACTCTCGCTGCCGCCTCCTACGTCACCTTGAGAACCAACCTGGCTAAGAAACTCCTCCCATCACGGGTTGCTTGAGATAAAACACGTCAACAACTCGAGATGCTTCTGATTTGCTAACGCTTTCTTCTCAGCTCTTCTGCTCTTCTTCTCAGCTTTTCTGCAAATCTTCTCAGCTTTTCTGCTCTTCTCATCAGCTTCATCGATCTTCTTTTGAGCTTCATCAATCTTCTTTTGAGCTTCAGCAAGCTTCTCGTCGATCTCGGCCATACCTATTGATGTGCGTTATGTGTCGTTGCGGTTTAGCAGTATTAATGCCTACTCAAGTTTTAAATTTATATTTAGCCGACTTATCAATAACACAGACACTTAACGAGCAGTGTACCCGGTCAGTATGAATATAATGGTAAGCAGAGTGTCGATCACTAAGAGTGGAACGTATTATCTAGTCATTCTAATCAGTATTTTAATATCCTAAGTTAGCTATACAACCTAATCTAACGCAAGGGGGTTCAGCCTGAGAGACTGGCACGGTTTGGTTATGATTAAATAGTAAACTAAACTAATGAGCACGAATCAGCGATTAGCACACACGTACACAGATAGATACTTGAGACAATAAGAAGACCTGTCCTGATAATTAAATAGCTTGTCACTTGTTTTATTGCTAGTTTTATATGAAGTGTATATAATTAAACCTTTCTCGTTGGCTCTAATCTTATCGACGAGTAAACCCTTAATGATTACTTATGTCTATCCTACTTTTCTAGAGTATTGGGCATTTGTGATGCCCACGTCTCGTATACGCTAGAATAGATAGGCGAGGAAGGGGCATGGCGACCCAAGCAAGACTCAGCTAGACACAGAGGTTATCAATGCACTAATAAAAGTCACCAAAGACATCAACATATAAACTTTAATTAATGGGAAAGCAATATTAAGGGGAGTGCATGATCTTCCGTAGTCACATGACACAAGCCCATCAATCCTGATGAATTAAAGTGTACTAAAACAATAAAACAAAACTACTTAATGAATTGAATACATGCAGGACCTTCTTACAGCTCTTGTATCTTCGTTTAGGTGTGTCTTGTGCTGCTTGGTCGTCTGAATTCGGCTCTAGGTTATGTCTCTCTTCGGTGTGTAGTCTTCCGAGAGCTCTCAAATTCGTCTGTCCTTGGGGTATTTATAGTTTCTGTCTGAGGGATCGATGCGGCGCATTGAGTTGTTAGATGCGGCGCATTGACTTAACTTCGCGTGGGGTCCAAGATTAATATATTCAGGAATATTCGTACACCGTCTTCAGATGCGGCGTATCTTGATCTTTTTATGCGGCGCATGTACTTTAGCTGTCTTAGATTGTAACTTGTGAAATCTTGATAGTGATACGCCGTATGTTAGAAGTATATTGCGGCGTATCTGGAGTAGAACGAGCTTGATCTTCTGGATTTCAGTAGGCTTTTGACATCTTGCTTGTTTTGCTCCATAATTAGTCCAAAATCGCCAAGTTTCACATAATGCTTGTTTTTACCTGAGAATTACTAAAGTAAACATTAATGTATCGATTCTCATATATAATATAACAAAACAAATCAAATAAATAGGATAAATGATGATAATAAAATGTACTTATTTGAGTTTATCACCTATAAACGAAATAATCAAAATTTAAAAATGGCCATTTCAATACATAAGATGAGTCATTTAATATTATCCAACTGTACATACCTGGAGGTGGAGGCGGGGTGCGTGGTAACCGTGGCCTCTTCAAGCCGGGTACTACCCTGCCCCTGCCGGCTATGTGACCACACTGCTTGCTCTTTAGTACCCGGGCAAGTATCTTCTCCTCCGGGACGTACGCCACCTCTGTCGGCGTATCCGAGCTCGGCTCCCTTAGCCTGACCATCTCTTCCTATGTAGTTGAAAAAAATGAGAAAATTAAGATATTAGTCGGGTTAATTACTAGATTACGTTTCAATAAATCATTAAAGTGCGTGTTTGGGGAAAAAAAACGATACTTACATACTGAACACGAGCCTCATCCTGCAACCAAACACCATCCTTGCAGTGGGTGTCAAAAAAGGTCTGGATGAGGGACGGGTACTAATGGTCCTCGCTGTTCTCGAACTGTATATACACATGCATATAGGATGAAACAAATTAAAATGACAAATCAAACACCATATATATTTTATTTAGTATAAATACTTTTAATTAATATATAATTAAAATTAAATAATCATATAAAAATAAAATGTGTCTTACATATTCGTGTCGAGTAGCGGCCAATGATCTCGAACCGTGGCGGCTGTGAACATTGTTCTTCTTTCTTTTCTCTTTGTTCACAGCCGCTCGTTTTTGTGCCTTCTCTGACATGTACAACTCCACATGCTTCTCCCACACATCCTGCTTCATGTTCGGAGGAGGTCTTCTTCTAATCACTTCCACATTCAGAGCCCCACCCTGGTTGGTAAAGTAATCGCGCTTCATGTCATATTTGTTGTCCGCGTATCGCTTAGCCAGATACGAGGTGATTCCGGTCCGAATGTTCTCCCAGTCCGATCCGCGCATGTGGCGCTCCAAGTTAAGCATGCGCTGCAATCAAATATAGTTAAAATTAATATAAAGATATAAATAAATAAACAAATTTAAATAAATATACACATTTAAACAAATTTAAATAAATGTACACATTCAAATAATTAAATATAGAGATATAAATAAATAAACAAATTTAAATAAATATGCACATTTAAATAAATAAACATGATAACATAACAATATAAAAGGAAAATGAAATAACTAACCTCGAGCTGTGGAAGGAAGTGAGCCGTCTTCTCCGGTGGTATACTGTACCAGGAGTCATAGTGTAACGGCAGCTCCCTAATGAGCTCGCCGACGTAATTGTTGAACCACCCTTGGTGCTTGCCCACATGACAATACGTCCCCTGATCATTAGTCTCGAACTCAATAGACTGGGGGCCGCTAAGTTGCACTGCTTTCTTGAGCGCCACGTTCTTCGTGGCTTGGCGTCACGCTGGCCTACCACCATCCCAACCTCCACTACCCCTGTCTCCCCCTAGCCCTACCTCCTCGGCGGGGTTGCTGTGATCCTGCAATTGGAGTGAGTGAAAACGTCATAAAGTAACTTGTAACCAAATTCAAATGATCAAGTTTAAGTTTCTTTGAAAATGTTAGGAATATGAATATTCATATGAAGACTCGGTCACCCCAAGTATCTATTAGCATTAAGAAGCTCGTAGGATAATTAGTATTATTAGTATTAGTTTAGTTATATTAGTATTTGTGGAGTGGGTCGGGTCTTTACCCACTGTCAGCTCGCTCCACAGCCCACACGGGGCACTTATGTTATTAACTATAAATACCCCTTTCCACATAGGGAGAGGGTTGGAACTCTTCTCACTTTAACCTAATAGAATTTCACTTTCTCTCTCTAGTTCCCATTCTCTCTTTCTCTCCCTAAAACAATCGGCCAAACTCACATCTTTTATGTGTTATATGTTATTGAATATGCTACAATTGGTATCAAGAGCCATGGTTAGGTTCGTGTGAGTGCATATTCTCGGATTTGTGGTGTATTTTTGGCACTTTTTGTTTTGTTTTTTTGGTTCGTATAAAAAGGTGGCAAAATCGTTGGTTTGAGCCTTGTTTGTGGTTTAAATCGTTAAAACATTGTACTTTTGTGTTCACAAAACCATCTTGCATCTTTCTTGACAACATACAGTCGTGTGGTGTTAGTTTGTGGAAGATTAGAAGAATTTTCTTGACTGCGGTTTGTGTTTCGGTAAGATATTCTTCGCTGCGGTTTGTCTCTCGGTAAGGATTTTTGTTTGCGGTTTGGGCTAGTTTGTGTATAGTTGACTGCGGTTTGGATTTTAACCATAACGGGAAAAAGAAAAAAAGTACTGAAAGGGACATCTTGTCCGTTTGCTGTTGCGGTTTGTGGTTTCTTACCCTTTGCGGTTTATCGTTTTGTCCTGCGGTTTGACTTCTTGCGGTTTGAGGTATTGCGGTTTGACTTATTGCGGTTTAACCTTCTGCGGTATAGCTTTTCTGCGGTTTGACCAGTCCTGCGGTTTGACCAGTATTGCGGTTTGACCAGTATTTTGGTTTGTCATTCAGTGCTGCAGTTTGACGTCTGCTGTTTGAGGTTATTCTGCGGTTTGAGGTTCTCTGCGGTTTGAGTTTATTCTGCGGTTTATGATTTTTGGTTACTGCGGTTTGGGAATTGCGGTTTGGTACTCTTGTGCTGCGGTTTGACCATTGTGGTTTGTTGTGTGTGATTGCGTTTTGGGTGCTTCGGTTTGATACTAAAGCAATACTTTTAACTGAGATTTGACTCAAGTATTCAAATCACGGTTTATTCTTGATTTTAGTAAAATCCCGCGAAAGAATCTATTTCTCGGTTTAAATCATAGAATTGTAAAATCCCGTACAAATCTACATCATGACAAGCACAGGGTCTGATGACATTCAAGCTGTAGGGTCCGATACCCGTCCTCCTATGCTTGATAGGACAGATTATGAGTCATGGGCACAAAGAATTCGACTCTACTGCTTGGGCAAAAAAAATGGATTTAACATTCTTAAATCCATTGATGAAGGACCATTTCAAATGGGTACCACTCGTGAAACGATCACTCTTGGGATCGATAGGCCACGTGAATACAATGATCTGAATGAGGAAGAAAAGAAGCGGTATGATGCTGATATCCGAGCTTCCAATATTGTAATTCAAGGCTTGCCCAAAGATGTTTACAAACTCATCAACTTCAACACTGAAGCCAAAGCCGTTTGGGACAATGTCAAAATGCTTCTGACTGGATCAGAATTGACAAAAGAAGATCGTGAGTCACAATTGTATGATGAGTTTGAGCACTTCAAGATGAACCCTGGTGAAAACATCACTGATTACTATGTGAGGTTTCACAAGCTAGTAAACGACATGAGAACATCAGAATGACTATGCCAAACATCCAACTCAACTCCAATTTCGTGAACAACATGTCACCTGAATGGGACAGATTTGTCACTGCAGTCAAGCTCAACAAAGGATTGAGGCAGACCAATTATGAACAGCTATATGCTTACCTTCAACAACATGAAAAACATGCTGTTTATGATCGTCTACTCAGAGAGAAACTCAATCCAACAACAACAACAACAAATGATCCACTAGCATTGGTCTCACATGTTCAGCCATACAATCAACCACAACTTGATCAAGTTTATCATCACCCCTTTTCATCACAGAATCAATCTTCATTTCACCAATCATCAGTGCATCCACCAATAGCTATGAACCCCCAGCTGGATTCAGGGTATTCTATCACTGATCAGAGGATTGATGATCTTTCCAATCAAGTCTCCTTGCTTGTTCAACAGTTCCGAGCAACACTTCCTCAAACCAACAACCAACTTTGAACTTCCTCAAACCCACGTAATCAAGCAACTGTGGAAGATGGAAGAATTATTGTTCAGAATGTTCAGGGAAGACAAAATCTTAATCCAAGGAATGTTGGTAGGGGGAATATGCAAAACAGAGTTGGAAATGTCAACCAAGGACAAGGAAGGCAAGCAAAGTGTTACAACTGTGGTGGGTTGAGACACATAGCTAGGAATTGCAATCAGCCCAAGCGTCCTCAGAACTCTGATTACTTCAAGGACAAGATGTTACTGATGCAAGCTCAAGAGAAGGGAGCAGTTCTAGATGAGGAAGAGCTTTTGTTCCTTGCTGGTGATGGAGGAAACACATTTGATGCAGATGTGGATGACCAACCGGTTCAAGATATGGCCCTCAATGACCCAAACATCTTCCAAGCCGAATATTGTGGTGCATTTGATTCGGATGTTGATGATGAGCCGACTGCTCAAACCATCTTTATGGCCAACATATCTTCTTT
Source organism: Artemisia tridentata subsp. tridentata (assembly GCA_021014915.2). Taxonomy (NCBI): domain Eukaryota; kingdom Viridiplantae; phylum Streptophyta; class Magnoliopsida; order Asterales; family Asteraceae; genus Artemisia; species Artemisia tridentata. Next base: position 82,043,729 of record CP139502.1, on the reverse strand, counting down.
GGCATCATCATCTCATCAAGCTGGTTCTTCCAATCCATCCATCATATCTGAGGTACTAAAGCTATATGATACATATAACATGGTAGATGAACAAAAGATTCCTACAGAAGTACAACAGACAGACGATGTTGAATCAGATACTGTTAATATGGGAAACATCAATGTTATTTCATATGAACAATATGTGAATCACAACGACGTGTCTGATGTATCAAGTTGTGCATCTTCTGTTGTAAATAATGCTTGTGAGTTGCATGAAAACACTGTGTTTATCCCAGATGACAGCTTGACCACTAGGCTTAATATATATAAAGATCATGTAGCAATTTATGAACAACGTGCAAAATTTGAGCTAACTGAACGTGAACAGAAATTGGATAGTCAAATGCGTACATTTGTAACAGAACGTAATTTAAAGGAGGAATCATTGAAAAAGGAATTAGATTCTTTAAGAAAACAACTCAATCTAACTGTTAAACAAAAAACAGGAGATCCAAGAAAGTGTAAATACACTAAAACAGGATTTCAAAGAAAAGGAATCAAAACTTTTAAATGATTTTTCCAGACTCAAAACGTTAAAGAATAAGATAGAAAACAAGTTGTACACACAAGACCAGACCAGACAAATTGCTCAAATGATGCAAAAGCATAAAAAGCTGTGCGATAAACATAGTGAATATAATGTAGGTGAACCTAAGTTAGCTTACCTTAGGAGCGCTAAAATTGCCCAACCTGCCTTATATGATGGAAATAAATTGCTTAAGCCTAATCATGCCCCACCTGATGTATCATCATTAGAAGAGAGTAATGAGATAGAAGTGATCAAGAGAGAAAAGATGAAAGATCCCAAGTGCATTGCAAAGGGAGTCATAATCAAACCCCATAATTACTATGAGGCGAACTTATTGAATGTTTTTGCTCCTCAGACTAAGTTGACGCCTGAACAAATCTTTTGGTCATTAGACATAGAAAAGAATAAGGCAGATGAACTTAAGGCCAAAACTCTTTCCCTTAGGAAAATTGCTATCGCGACGGTGTATCCTCCCAATACACCCAGACATTTAGTTCCTTTAACTCTTCCCACAGAATGCAAAACCTTAATTAGCATATATGTTCTTAGTCAACTATTTGCTGATTTTGATAAAACATGTAAGAAGAGAATAACACCAACAGGAATAATCGAAGGGGAAAGAGGTTTTGAACTAACCAAAGAATGCTACTTAACTGAGGTTATTCCATTCTTTAAGCTTCTTAAGGAACATTTTGAGGGTATGCAAAAAACCCTTAGAAATGAAGTAAATGAAATGAAAGCAGTATTTAAAGATATGGAAAACGAAGTGTCCCAATGTGCGATAGAACTTCAGAGTCGTGAGTTTGAGAGAAAAAATATTCTCATCACCAATGAGAATTTGATTGCTAAATGTGTTGCCCAGGATGTGTTTTATACTACTACTGATGCTACACTAATTGCTTGTCAATTTCATGAAATGTCTATTGCACTGAATGTGTTGGGAATGCTTCTCGCACTAAAATGTGACAACATATTTGGGATTATATTAGTTATTATGTTTGGCTCAAACACATGGACTGAAACCGTCAATATTGTAAAGTTATGTGTTTGATGCCCTATTTAAGCCCTCCTTGCCTTCACAAGGAGGTTGAAGCTTGTTGTGTAATTTTCACCTTTCCTTAATCAATAAAAAATCAGGTTTCCATCTCTCTCTCTCTACACTTTCTCTCTCTAACTCTAACCATGAAGATGATGTTCTTTCATCATCCAAGACCTCCCGATTCACAATAACTTCAACCAAAACACGATCCGTCAAGTGGTATCATTCACCAAGGGGTAATCTAGGTTGTTAGAAGATTAGATTTAAGAAAAAACTAAAAAATCCGTAGATTTAGAGTCATCAGACTAGTTACTATTCATCAGATAAGTTGTTTAGTCGAACAAGAAAGGGTAGTCGAACGTTGTATCTTAGTCGAACGAGAAAGGGTAGTCGAACGAGCAAAAGGTGATCGAAGGAGGATACTTCATCGAAGGAGCATTCAGTCGAACGAGCAAAAGGGTAGTCGAGTTAGACTTACTCTTCCAATTGATCGAACGAGCTTGTTGATCGAACGAGCTTGTTGATCGAACGAACTTAATTGATCGAACGAGCAAACTTGATCGAACGAGTTACTTAGTCAAACGAAGTAACCTAATCGAACGAGCAACCTTAATCGAACGAAGTAACCTAATTGAACGTGCAACCTTAATCGAACAAGCAACCTTAATCGAACGAGAAACCCTAATCGAACGAGCAATTCCAATCGAACAAGAATACCTAATCGAACGAACTAACTTAATCGAACGAGATAGTCGAACGTGATTACCTGATCGAACGAACTTAGTCGAACGTGATTAACTGATCGAACGTGATTAACTGATCGAACGAGAAAATTTTTCTTGGATTTCGTACAAGTTTCTAATCTTCCAAACAACAACCGTCTTTATCCTTTAAAGATCCTTAACCGTTTCAAGCTACTACAAGATGTCTCAACCACCACACTTTAATTACTACTACCAGCTACAGCAATATCCTCAGCAACAACAATACTCTCAACAACAACAACAATTTCCTCAACAATATCCACAACATCATGCATATGTGCAACAACATCAATTCATTCCTCCACCACAACTATCTCCACAACAAATAATGCAACAAAATTACCTTCAGAACAATCCTTCAGTGTCCAGAGAACCTCACTGGTTTCATAAGATGTGTGAAGCTATAAGCAGTCAGCAATCTCGTCATGAGGCTGGAAATTAAGATACTCCACCCATGTTAACACCTGGAAACTATGTGCAGTGGTCAAGTAGGTTTCTCCGATTCATTGAACTTCTCAAACCCCATGGACCGTATCTGAAGCATGTCATCACTGTGGGGCCCTTTCCTGAACCAGTAATTGTTGTTCAAGCAACTCTCGAAAGAGAAGAAACATCCACTCCCGTTGCTGTTGCTAGCTATACAACCGAACAAGCCTTACAACAAGAAGCAAATGGAATGGCAATGGCATTCATCCTTCAGGGAATTCCAAATCCCATCTATCGAAGTGTTGATGCTCAGAAGACTGCAAAGGACATGTGGGAACATGTGCATCTTCTGATGGAAGGAACAGAACTCAATCAGGAAGACCTTGAATCTAAATTATACATGGAATTCAACAATTTTATTATGGAACCAGGGGAAACAATTGAATCATACTACCACCGCTTCACCAATGTTGTTAATGACCTTGATCGTCATAACATGCAGTTTCCAAGGATTGCAATTAACTCCAAATTTCTGGGATGCCTAGGTCCTGAATGGCAGAAATATGCAACTTTTGTTAGGCAATCAAAGAAGATTGGTGAGATCAAATATGGCTTGATTTATGATTTTCTCAAACAACATCAATCTGAGGTGGACAAAGAAGTGGCAGCACGAGGAGGTTTCTTAGCAGCACAACAACCTAAGTCGCTTGCTCTAATGGCTCAACCAAACTTCTCTCTACCTTCTCAGGAATTTGGAAACTCATCTTATCAACCAAGCTTTCAACCTCAAAACCAACTTGTCCCATATGAACCACCATCTCAACAATCAGGCAACCAATTGGTTACCTATAACAACACTGACTCCAACTTTTACACCAACAGTGAATATGATGAAGAAGAAGAAGCTTTCAGTTCCCTCAATGAAGCATTTGGGTTGATTGCTAAAGCATTTGGAAAATTCACAAACAAATCAAACAACCGCCTTCGCTCATCTTCAAACACAAGGAATCAGGCAGTTGTTAATGATGGTCGGGTAGAAATTCAGAACAGATCATCGGGAAGGTTTGGTTCAGGAAACAGAGGAGGATATGGGTCACAAAGGTTTCAAGCTGGAGAACAAAGGTTTCAGTCTGGGGGTAATAGGAATTATATGGGGACAGATCAGAACAGGAATCAATTGAATGGAAAAGAATCAAAAGGCATTGCAAATACCTCGATCACATGCTATAACTGTGGAGGGAATGGTCATATGGCTAATGCATGTCCAAAGCCTCGTACTATGGGCAGTGCATATCACAAAGAAGCTCTCTTGATGGCACTTAAGGATGAGAAAGCAAGCTTGATGAATGTGAAAGAAAACAGCTTCATGGCAAATGCAGACTCAGAAGATGATATGGAAGATCTTGAGGCAAACGCAGCTGTAATGCTCATGGCTAATATGCAGGAAATGAATATGTCCGAGACAGGCCCGGTCTACGATACTGATGGTCTTTCTCAGGTACATGATCCACTATATGATATTGCTTCACCTTCCGCATCTTCATTCTCAAATGAAAATTCTGTTCAAAATGATTCACCATTCTCATCTTTTTTAGATAATCAGATTAACACTGGTATATCATTTGATGATGATAGAACAATTGTCTCATTTGATGATCTAATAGAAGATGACAATCATGATCAGATTGAACAAAATGAGCATTTGACTAATCAAGATTCGGAGTTTCAGGCCTTAATAATGTCCACCCAATCACGAATAGAGAAGTGCAAAGAACTTAATCAAACATTAAAAGACAATATTGCAATGTTAACGAAGGACAATGAGTGCTATAAACTACAACTTTCAGGATATCTTAAACAAGATAAACGTGAAAAAGGTTTTGAAATTGCTTTCCAACAAGAGTACGTAAAAGTTCAAAATTTAGAAGCTCAAGTTCGTGAGCTAACCGTTAACAAAGCTGAGCTTCTCTCTCAAAAAGAAAAGGATCAATTTGAATTCAAAAAACAAATTGATGCTTTAACTTCTGAATTGTTAAAAACTCAATCTGAGCTTTCAACATCTCAGCAGGATCTTCTTGACGAAAAGCAAGCCACTAGGAAACGTGTTGACTCATATCTTGAGGAAATTCTGGATTTAGAAACCAAACTCAAAGAATTTCAAAATATTGTGTATAAAACGGGTAATTCTGTAACACAAATTCAAAAACTAACTGTGAAACCAAGTCCTAAAGGAGAAAGTTTTGCACTTGGAAGTGACACACCCCGTAATTCACACAAAGCACTCAAAGAAAATCCTAAGTTATACAATGCAACATTTTTGTTAGATGATTCCTTTCAACGTGTTGTTATGTATTCTATTGATGAAGAAACTGATTTTCTTGCAAACAAGATTGAGGGTCGATCAAATTCACAAAACAAGTTTTCAAGAGTACATCATGATTATAATGCACGACCTCACATAAGCAAATCATTTGTGCCACCAAAAGATAAACCAGAACAAACGCTGATACGTACCTCAGAACAAATATATCATCTTTCCCAAAATGATGCACATCTTGACAATTATTTGACAGAGAATGATGTTGATCCACAAATGCCTCCAGCATTTAAAATTGTCAAACATTTTGAGACATTTATGGAAGACATCAAATTTTTAGAAAATGAAATTGAGTCTAATTCTAAAATCACGGTCTCTTATTTTTTCTCTCTTGTGGAAAAAGAAAAGATAGAAATTCTTCAAAAGAAAATTTTACCTCATGTCAAACACTTGAAGAAATGTTCATCAAAATGGGAAGAAGATCTAGTTGACGAGGTTCTATCAATGAAGAACATTTTCAAAGCTAAAGACTCCAAAATTCAAAAACAAAAAGTTCAAAAGAAGAATTTGGAAAAAGAAAATGATCGACTCTTACAAAATGTTCTTAGTTGTGACATTGTTTCTGTGTTAATGAATGCACTTTATGAATCTAGTAATGAGTGTCTTATGAAAAATCATGTTGTTGATACAAAGATGTTGCAAATAGAAATTAAGAATCTAGTGAAAGAGAATGAGGATCTTCGACAAATCAACAATGATGTGGAAAACAAAGTTTTTAATCTTCAAAAATGGCTTGACTGGTGTCAAATTCAAAGTGCTGAATTTGAACTAAAATTTCAAAATCTCATAGCATCTTTATCATTTCAAAATAGTCATGTTCCTGAGCATAATAAGGAAACAAAGGCTTTCTTAAGACTTAAACTGTTTCAAAATGAAAAGGAACTCGATGAAATTCTTCAAAACAGGAATGACACAGTCCGCCTTAACAGAAAAATAGATTCACAAAACCAAGAATTCCAACACATCATTGTTGATCTGAAGAAGAAAATCAAAGTTTTAGAAACTGGAAAAACCAAAGTTCATAAGATAGTACCACCAATGCAAAAAGTAGACAGCGCACCTAAGAATGCATCATCAAAGACAATCACTAATGATCTTACTTCATCTTCCACAGGATTAGTTGACACATCTAAGGGTAGAAGATTAAAGACCACAAAGAGACCAAAGAAGACTAGTATCTGGCTACCTAAGAGTGGAACATCTAAGAATGAAGAAGTAGAAGTTAATGCATCTAGTGAGAATAAGAAGCATGTTATGTCTAAAATAGAATCTAGCTTGGTTAAGTGTAATTCTACAAAAGATGTAATGAATGCTGAATCTTTAACAGTTATGAATGACGTTAATGCTTCTTGTGTGTTTTGTCATACTCGTATCTTATCTGGTAATCATCAAAACTGTGTTGCTAAAACTTTGCTGAAGAGAAAAATGAAACGAACTAGTGGCCTCCCTAAGCCTAACACTGTTGCCAAATCAATCTTAGGGAATCCACCATTAGCAGTTTCAAAGCAGACCATAGTTGCACCTATAGCAAATCCCAAAAAGAACAAATCACCTAGCACATTCCTTAGGAAGAAAGCAACAAGTAGTAGGAAATGGCAACGTTGGCTAGAGAACACAGCAAAATTTTAATGGGTTCCTAAGATACTTAAATCATGTGCTTCTAACCCAACGGGTCCAACCGTTACTCCATCTGTTTCTACTAATTGTGTTACAGGTGGTTCAAATCGTTCTATGGATTGTTGATAGCGGCTGTTCCCGACACATGACTGGCAATCTCAAGCTTCTCAAAAACTTCATTGCAAAGTTTATAGGAACGGTCAGGTTTGGGAATGACCACTTCGCTGCAATCATGGGTTATGGCGACTATGTTAATGGGAACATCGAAATAAGACGTGTGTACTATGTTGAAGGTCTGGGTCACAATTTATTCTCGATTGGTCAATTCTGCGATGGAGACTTAGAAGTAGCATTTAGGGAGAAAACCTGCTTTATTCGTGATCTTCAGGGAAATAATCTGATAAAAGGAAAACGGGGAACTAGTCTTTACACCATCTCCTTTGAAGGAATGACAGCTTCGACTCCTATATGTTTACTCTCCAAGGCTCATCCTATGAAAGCATGGTTATGGCATAAACGATTGTCTCATCTCAATTTAAAAACCATGACCGACCTGGCAAAGAATAAATTGGTAGATGGTTTACCAAAATGCAGATATACCAAGGATCATCTGTGTTCTGCATGCGAACAGGGAAAAAGTCACCGAGCTCATTTTCCACCAAAAACAGAACATAGCACAGACCACGTCCTACAACTGCTTCATATGGATTTGTGTGGTCCAATGCGGGTTCAGTCTGTAAATGGGAAAAGATATATTCTGGTAATAGTGGATGACTACTCAAGATGGACATGGGTTTACTTTCTCCGCACAAAAGATCAAGTTCCGTCTATAGTTACTACGTTTCTCACAAAGATTCAAGTGCAAGTTCGCAACACCGTAAGAATCATTCGTACAGACAACGGCACTGAATTCAAAAACCAAATCCTTCGGGAATTTACAGAGAAACATGAGATTGTTCACCAATATTCTATAGCTCGCACTCCTGAACAGAATGGTGTAGTTGAACGATGAAACCGTACACTCGTGGAAGCAGCTAGAACTATGTTGATCAATGCCCAATTGCCAGATTATCTTTGGGCTGAAGCTGTTAACACTTCTTGCTACACTCAGAATCGCGGCATGATCACCAAAAGACATAACAAAACCCCATATGAGCTAATACAAGGCAGAAAACCCAATATCAACTATTTTCATGTCTTTGGAGCATTATGTTACCCAAAGAATGATAAAGATGATCTTTGTAAATTGAAGGCAAAAGCAGATATAGGAATATTTGTTGGTTATTGTGAGAACTCCAAGGGATACATAATCTGGAATCGTCGGACCGGAGACATTCAAGAGACGATACACGTTAATTTCGATGAACTCACAGAAATGGCTTCTGAGCAAGACCGCTTGGAACCCGCAAACAACCGCTTGAACTTCCCAGAATCTTCAGCTGAACCATTACCTTTCAAAAGGAAAGATCTGGAAGATCTGTTTGCTCCTTTGTTTGATGACAGTTTGGTTAATAGTGCGTCAGAGGCTTCCACAAGTTCCGCTACTCAACAACTCCCAAATCAAGCACCTGATCCATCAGCATCTACCTCTACAGTAGTTGCTAACGATGCACCACCACCTGAACCATCATCATCAATGGATAAAACACCTCCACCAACAGTTGAAGATTCTTCTCCCATTTCTAACCACGTTCCAACACCATCAGACTTTGACGGAAATGCATTTTTCAATCCATTTGCTCCACCCCCAACCATTCCCGAACCAGGAGAATCTTCCTCGAGCAACATGGAACCGTCAAATCTGAATAACAACATTCAACACTACCCATCTACTCATAAATGGACAAGGGATCATCCGCTAGTTAATGTGATTGGCAATCCAGATAAACCAGTTATGACACGACAGAAACTCCACACAGATGGTGAAACTTGCATTTACGCTCTCACCGTTTGTCAAGCTGAACCGAAAAATATCAAAGAGGCCATGACTTATGACAATTGGATTGAATCAATGCAAGAGGAGTTGGATCAGTTCAAAAGATTGGAAGTCTGGGAACTCGTTGAGAAACCTGATGGAGTTTATGTTGTGGGCTTAAAATGGATTTGGAAAAATAAGCTGGATGCAGAAGGCACGGTTATTCGTAACAAGTCTCGGTTGGTTGCTAAAGGGTTTTGTCAAGAGGAAGGAATTGACTTCGAGGAATCTTTTGCACCAGTGGCTAGGCTTGAGGCAGTTAGAATGTTTCTGGCATACGCGGCTCATAAGAACATTACGGTTTATCAAATGGACGTGAAAACAGCATTCTTGAATGGACAGCTTCGTGAAGAGGTGTATGTATCACAACCTGACGGCTTCGTGGATCCAGAACATCCTAATCACGTATACAGGCTTAAGAAAGCCCTCTACGGCCTTAAACAAGCCCCGAGGGCCTGGTACGACAAACTTTTAGCATTTCTTATTGCTAATCATTTCACTAAAGGATCTGTAGACCTGACTTTGTTTATACAAAAACACGGGGAGGACATTCTCATCGTACAAATTTATGTGGATGACATCATTTTTGGGTCTACCCACAAAAAGTACTCAAATGCTTTTGCAAAACTTATGAAACAAAACTTTGAGATGTCCATGATCGGTGAACTAAACTTTTTCCTAGGATTACAGGTTCACCAATCACCTCGTGGTATATTCCTTAGTCAGTCTAAATATGCACAAGAGATATTAAAAAAGCATGGCATGACATCTAGTGACACCTATAACACCCCTATGTCCTCCTCATCCCCGAAGCTAGATGCTGACATACATGGGAAACCCACTGATCCTACAAATTATCGCAGTATAATTGGGTCTCTCATGTATCTCACCGCTAGCAGACCGGATGTTGTATTTGCCACATACCTATGTTCACGCTATCAGTCTAACCCAACAGAAAGACATTTATCTGCTGTTAAAAGAATCCTTAGATACATCAAGGGAACCATTCATTTGGGGATCTGGTATCCAAAGGATTCTGGTTTTGCACTAACTGCTTTTTCAGATGCGGATCATGCGGGATGTATTGATACAAGAAAGAGCACATCAGGTGGTGTTCAATTCCTAGGTGATAAGCTGGTGTCCTGGCAGTCAAAGAAGCAAGATTGTACATCTCTATCATCCACAGAATCAGAATATGTAGCCATGTCTGCATGTTGTGCTCAAATCATTTGGATGCGATCACAACTGATGGATTATGGTTACATATTCAACAAAATCCTGATGTACTGTGACTCCAAAAGTGCTATCACTATCTCGTGCAACACAGCGCAACATTCCAAGTTCAAACACATCGCTCTCAGATATCACTTCATCAAGGAGCATGTGGAGCAGGGTACCGTTGAGTTGTATTTTGTGGGAACGGAACATCAATTGGCGGATCTTTTCACGAAGGCTTTACCTCATGATCGTTTTGTGAAACTGGTTCACCAAATTGGAATGAGTTGCTTGACTCCTCCAGAATTAGCGAACTTTCTTAAGAACAACTAATCGAGTCATGCTCTCTCACTATCTTGTATATATATTAAAAAAAAAAAAATCATCATCATCATCATCATCATCATCTTCATTATTATCATCTTCATCATTTATCTCATCTTCCTCATCTTTATCATCTCTGTCAGAATCTTCATCTTCAGAACCAGAATCCGACAGATCGTGTACATCAGAACCATCACTTCCTTCCTCAGAACTTCTAAGAGTTGTCGATTTAAAGCCCTCTGATTCTTCAGGTTGGTCAATAATATGTGATGCAGATTCTCCTCTTCTAAGTTTTTCTTGTCTTTTTTCTTCCCCAGCCTGTTTCTTTAAACTCAATTTTCTGGCCTTCTTTAATGCCCTTTTCTCTTCTTCTTCAGTGAGGGGTTCTCGGATTGGAGAAAATCGTGTTGTTGTGAATTTGATAGATTTGCCCCTTCCTGGTTTTAGAGTTTTATCTGAAGTGGCTAATGCAGTCTTGAATTTCTCAGCACCTTTTCCTTTTACTAGATTCAACCTTTCTTCTTTTTCTTGTTCTTCATCATCAGATTCATCCCTTAACTGCATCTCAGAAGTTGGTTTAGAAACCACTTTCTTTTTCTCAGGAATTTTTGATTTCTTTGATCGAACAGTCTTGGCTCTGGCTGGGATATCTTTTCCCTTTGGTGATTGTGTATCTTTTGGTTTGCCACCCACCATTTTAGTCTTAACTGCTTCATCATACTTCTTGTACGCTTCTGTGTTCATAAGTTCATTACTCAATAGGTATGGTGGAATTCTTGCCCCTTGGATTGAAGAATAGCTTAGAACTTTGGTGAGAATACGGTCTCGTTTCTCAGTATGCATCTTTTCAGATGAGGGACGTTTGAGTTCAGGGTGTCTTTGTATAAAGCGTGAGATGAGAAGTTTCGTGAATCTTGGAAATGAAATGGGTGGTAGATCTGTACTCTGACGAAACTTGGTGCCAAGAAAGACCATACCTTTCCAGATAAGATTTGCAAAGTCTAGGTGTTTCAGATTGATTACCCCACAAAAGAATTGCAGGTGTTCCATTCTCGGATGTTCTAACCCAGTTGCTTTTCCAGTGATGCAATTGATGAGAATTGAGTACAAAGTTAGCCAAGGTTGAGGGAAATATTTTCTCTCCACTTTGTAGCTTGAAGTTATCTCAACATCTTGTTCATCATAACCAATAAGCTTTAGTGTTCTGATCATTTCTTCAAGGGTGGGATCCTTCTCGAATTCTGAGAAATCTCCTGAGACTGCTTTTGGAAGGTTTAGTTCAGCTCTAAGTGATTCAACCTTGAAAGTGATTGTTGTGTTGTCGAGTGTAACTGTCATAGTCTGTAGGATCGAGTACTTCGAGCTAGATTGAGCTTGGTTAAACAAGAACCTATGTATGGAATACAAGTGTTTATGCGGAAACTAAACAACAAGTATAATAAAGAAGAAAGCTATAAACGAAAATGATCCTCTATGGATCAAACTATGAACTAAGAATTGTGTTATTGAATATTGTGTTCGTCAAAAAGTCTATATAACTCATGGACGGGATGTTTCTTTTATAATGATAAGAAACCCTAACCCTAACTCGTCTTACAAGAAAACGTGTGAAGAGATAAACAACAATCTCTTCTAAAAATAAATCTAACAAACTCTCTAAACCTACGGATAACAAACAATAACTATCCGCAGCAATCAACCCTATCGGCAGAAACAAAACAATACTATCGGCAGGAACCAACCGCAGCAGCAATGCAACACTATCGGCAGGAACCAGCTTCACTATCGGCAGCAATGAGAAATTCCTTATTTCTCATATCCCAACAATCCTCCCATCACTGAGAAACTCTTATTTCCCAGAGATCCTAACAATCCTCCCCTAATCTTGAGGTTGACTAGGTTAACCTGCAAGATTCCAATGTGATAGAGCTGTAACTTCTCAGGCTTGAGGACTGTGACTTAGCAGCAGCAATAAGTAGTAACTAGCAGCAACATCCATAACTTGCAAGATTCCAACCTCTATAGCATCCAGCAGCAACTTCAATAGTTCAGCAGGAATATGAAATCTTCTTCAAAACATGTATACTGGTCACCATGACATTCACTTGAACTTGGCTGCTACTATGACAATATGTACATCAAATCACTTAAGTTTCATACTATTCTCATCACATCCAGGTGTGTTAACTCCTGTGAGAGGTGAATCATTGAAAATTAATGGATTTGATGTCTCTTTACCAATAGCCATCACTACCGGAGTAGCCAATGTTTAGGCTTGTTAGACCATGGTACACTGATAACCATCTGATTTATTAGCAAATCAGCAACTATAAACGGATTTGACTTGTCTTTACCTGTAGCCGTTTGCTCAGGACTAGCCAATTCTTAGGTTACAACAAACCTTGGTGAATTGAATACCAAATATGGATACCAATTGTCTTTACCACAAACCATACTTTTGTGGACTAGCCAATCCTTTGGATCCCATAAAGGGTTACATCCATGGTGAATTGAGAACCATTTTCAACTCTCAGGAATAAACCATGGGTGAGTTGAAGTACCCTATAGCTTTGAGCAAGCTATTACAGCTATCAACGGATTTGATTATCACACCAGAGCCGTACCCTCATGGTGAGTCAACTCTTTCTTGTCTGCAAGACATGGTGAGTTGAGTACCATTTATGGTGAAGGTGTAAACACCAACACTGTACCTGCAAGGTGTTGCTCAAAACCAACTTATTAGCACAAAATATACAATTTTTTTTTTTTAAACTAAGAAAAAGAAATCAGAAACACACCAAAAGAAAAGAAAGAAAAATAAGAAAAGAAACCAAAAGAAAGAAAGATAGAAAAATATACAACAACAACAAGAATAATCCTCCCCTTAAGCTGAGTATCTAGGGATTTACCATCCCAATATGGACCACCAAATGTTTAAACCTTGGTCCATCAAAAGCCTTGGTCAGCAGATCAGCCACATTGTCATCTGTGTGAATCTTAACCACCTGAATAAGATGCTTCTCATAAGCATCTCTTATGAAATGGTGTCGAATCTCAATATGTTTTGTCCTTTGATGATACACAGGATTCTTAACAATACACATAGTACTTTGATTATCAATAAAAATCTTAGTGTTCATGAAGTTGAATCCATAATCCAACAGCTGATTTTGCATCCAAAGAACTTGTCCACAGCAACTAGCAGCAGCAACATACTCTGCCTCAGTAGAGGATGTAGCCACTATAGTCTGCTTCTTGCACTGCCAAGAAACCAACCTCCTACCCAGAAACTGACAACCGCCAGTAGTAGACTTCCTATCAAAGTTAGCCCCAGCATAATCACTGTCACTATAGGCTTCCAACACAAAAGGAGAGTCTTTGGGATACCAAAGTCCCATTTTAGGCTGTCCTTTCAAATACTTAAAGATTCTCTTGACTGCATTAAGGTTAGAAGTCAATGGTGTAACCTGATGTCTAGCACATGCACCAACAGCAAACATGATATCAGGTCTTGAAGGTGTTAAATACATGAGTGATCCAATCATGGACCTATATAGATGAACATTAACAGCAGCATCAGGTTCATTATTGGACTTAGGCTTTGGAGGTTCCAAAGGAGTTGCAGCAATCTTCACATTCTCCATATCAAACTTTTTAAGCATGTCATAAACATACTTCTCCTGGCAAATAAAGATCCCATCTGGTTTCTGCTTAACCTGAAGACCCAAGAAGAAAGTCATTTCACCCATAGCACTCATCTCAAATTCACTCTTCATCAATTCTTCAAACTCCCTGCACCAGGCTTCATTAGTGGAACCAAAGATGATATCATCTACATAAACTTGTACCAGAATGATATCTTTGAAGTTCTTTCTGATAAAAAGAGTTTTATCAATAGCCCCTCTTCTGTAACCATGTTTTAGCAAAAAGGCTGATAGCCTTGCATACCAAGCCCTTGGTGCTTGATGAAGACCATAAAGTGCTTTAACCACTTTGTAAACCAAATTAGGATTCTGAGGATCCACAAATCCCTGTGGTTGAGTAACATAAACTTCTTCCTCAATTCTTCCATACAAAAATGCACTCTTCACATCCATCTGATAGACTACAAACCCCATAAAGGAAGCAAAAGCCAAGAACAATAAGATTGCTTCAACTCTTGCCACTGGTGCAAACACCTCATCATAATCAATCCCCTCTTCTTGTCTATGACCTTGAGCTACCAACCTAGCTTTATTTCGAACCACAATTCCCCTAGCATCCCTTTTATTCTTTAGAATCCATTTAGTTCCAATAGCATGCTTTCCAGCAGGTAAAGGAACCAACATCCATACTTTCTGATTCTGGAACTGCTGCATTTCCTCTTGCATAGCGTCAACCCAATCATCATTAGAAAGAGCTTGAGCTATACTAGTCGGTTCAACTTGAGATAAGAAACAAGCATAGAGATAATGTAAGTAATCAGTATGATTGCTCCTTAACTGATCCTGAATATAACTGAGAAAAGCAGATTCTCCAAACTTAGGTTGATGCAATTTACTTCTTGTCTGAACAGGGGAATTAAGATCTCCAAGAATCAAAGACTGAGGATGAACAGTATTGATCCTCTTGGTAACAATGGGATTGACATCAATGGAGGATGCCTGATTAGTAATTGAGGGGTTGAAGTCATCATCATATGAGGAAGAAGTGAAAATGCCTGTTCTAGATTGATGATGAGGATCTTCCAGCTTATCTTTTGAAGAGACTGAATTTCCAAGATCAGAAGGGATTGGAAATCTTTCAGGGGAGTTATCAATACCCAAAGTGTCAATAGATGGAGAAGACACAGGAACATCAGCAGGAATAGAGACATCAGCAGAAACATTAGAAGGATCGGCAGGAACAGATCCACTACCAGCAGGAACGGCATCAGCAGGAACAGGAATACCACCAGTCGAATTCAGTTGCCTTCTAACTTCAGCTTCAGCCTTTCTCAGAATCTCCTCTGTCTCTTTAGAAAACCCAGAACCAAACATCTCAGCAGCTCTCTTGGCATTAAACTCTTGTCTTTGAAGCCTAGCAAGATCTTCTGCAAAACTAGAATCACCTCCAGCCATATCAGAAGAATCTTTGAGCTTTGAACCTGAAATGTTGTTAGAAGGAAAAGAAGGAACAACTATAGGTCGTTCATCACTCTCTGCATCAGAATCATCATCCGAGGTACCTGCATTGTTAGTTTGAGAAACATTTGTACCAACAGATAGATTTGATTTAAATCTACTATAACCTAAGGTGTCAGTTAGATAATCCAGATCAAAGTACCACTCTGGACCAACACCCTGCAAATTAGGTTTATCTTCAAGATATCTTAAGTTGAGAGTCTCTTCTATTCTCTTAGAAGACAGATTATAAACCCTATAGGCTTTACTATGAGCAGAATATCCAACAATAAACCCTTCATCAGCCTTCCCATCAAACTTGCCTAGGTAATCACTAGTGTTCAAAATAGTGACATGACATCCAAAAGGCTTAAGGTAACTAATGTTTGGAACCTTCCCAGACAAAAGTTCATAAGGTGTTTTATTATGAGGACTAGTAATAGATACCCTATTCAACACATAACAAGCAGTGCATACTGCTTCAGTCCAAAACATAGTGGGCATCTTAGATTCAGCTAACATAGTCCTAGCTGCTTCTATCAGGGTCCTATTTTTCCTTTCTGCAACCCCATTTTGTTGTGGAGTTCTAGCATTACTATAGTCCCTTTTTATCCCCTTACTCCCACAGAGTTCAATAAGATTAGAATTCTTAAACTCTGTGCCATTATCACACCTTATAGACTTAACCTTTTTACTTAGCTGATTTTCTATTAAGGCAATAAAATCCCTAAGAACTGGATAAGTTTCATCTTTAGTACCCAAAAAGAAAGTCCAAGAAAACCTGCTAAAATCATCTGTAATCACCAGGCAGTAGTTCTTATGGTCAATACTTCTGATAGAAGTAGGACCAAAAAGATCCATATGAAGAAGCTGCAAAGGCTCAGAGATGTTGCTCACAGCAGTTATAGCCTTGTATGAAGCTTTGTGCTGCTTTCCTTTGTTGCAGGCAACACAATTGTGCTCATTAGAGAAGATCTTCAAAGGAAGCCCTTTAACCAAACCATTCTTAGCCAGCTTGTTAATGGTCTTGAAATTCACATGGGCCATTCTTCTGTGCCATTTATTAGATTCATCCACAGAAGCTTTTGCAACCAGACAAGCAAGTGAACCCTCAGGCTGAACATCACTAAGATTGAAGCTATAAAGATTGTAAGTCCTAGGAACTTTAAGTTCAACCTGACTTTCATCAGGCAACTTGAAGTCTTTGGACAGCACAAAGCAATCATTCTCAGTGAAGAGAACACTGTTCTTCTTGTCACAAATTTGAGAGACAGAGAACAAATTGAAGTCTTGGAGTTCCTTCACATAAAGCACATCTTCAAAGTCCAGCTTGGCAGTTTTGATAGTTCCCTTCCCAGAAATTATTCCATCTCCTCCTCCAAATGTCACAGTACCTCCATTCAAAGGTACAAAATCATGCAATCTTTCCAAATTCCCTGTCATACTCCTGGAACATCCACTGTCAACAATTCCAACATCTTTGCTTCTAAAAGGAAAATCCTGAGAAAAAGAATACATATACAATATTAGATACAAGAGAGACTCAAGCCATTGCTGACTTGAGCCTGCCTAGTGGATCAATAAGAATTAAACCCTGGAGATTGATGAGATCCACCATTGATCTTGGACCCCATTTTCATATGTTGGTTATTGATTTTCCAAGAACAACCTGCCGAGGACTTAACAGCAGTTTTCCATCTTGCCCCTCCCTTGTGCATGGTGTCAAAACAAACAGGTCTCATATCATTTTGAAAGTAAGTACTAGTAGGTCTGCTGAGAGATCTAGCAATATTACTTCTCCAACCAGCAGGATTGATCCTACCGGCAGAACAGTATAAGCAGCAGCAACAGGTTTATCGGCAGGAATGAACTTATCAGCAGCAACAGGCTTACCAGCAGAAACTGGCTTGCCAGAAGCAACTGAAGTTCTCCTTGCTGCTTGAGGAATATAAGGGGGAATATCATTAACATTTTTCCATACAGACCTATTTTTACAAGCATATAATCCAATCTGTTTTTCATAATAGTCACAGTCTTTAATAAGATGATCATAACTACGACACACAAAGCAAGATTTCTTTCTAGGGGACTTTTCTTAACAATAACTTTCTCATTGCAAACAGAATTATTCAAACCAACACATGAAACAAAATTATCCTTAACAGAATTAAAACCACAACCATAATTGTTTGAAACAGAATCACAACTAGAAACATTTGAAACAGAACCACAACTAGAAACATTATTGTTTTTAACACTATCAAAAGAAATATCTTCAAATGCAGCTGTCTTTGAGTGAGATTCATCAGTAGCTACTTCTGAGGAGAGATCTTCTGACTTTATTGATGCTGACTTGTCACTTGATCCACATGTGGCATAGTCATTAGTCTTGATTTCTGAAGATTTGTCACTGTAAGAACAAGAGACAAATTCATTAGAGTCACAATCAAGATTAGGCAAGTCCTTTGCCTGTTTGCCATAGATCATTTGTGAATCATCAAAGTCATCAAAAGGATTAGCAGGTTTAAATGTTCCAGTTATGGGTGGAGGAACATCATTCATTCCTCCCTCCTTCACATACTTTACAGGTTTTCTATAATCTACAGGTTCCGGGTTAAAAACACTATACTCATTAGGGTCATAATACTGATTTGGCCCTATTAGGTCACCGAACCCTAAACCTCTTTTAGTTTTAGTAGACATAGAACTATCAATAAGCATGTGAAGGTTTTTGGATGAGTCTTTCCACTTATCAAATCTAGCTAAGGAATTATCTAGCTTAGACTGTAACTCTTGATTTTCTAACACTACCTTAGCTTTTTCCCTTTCAGAATGTTTAAACTCATTAGTGGCATTTTTTAAATCTCTTTCTAACACCTTTATTTTTACTTCATAAGCAGACTGTTGTTGTTGATACCAGACCTTTTGTTGTTCTAATGTTTTAACAGCCTTTTTATGAGCCTTAAGTTGAATAAAGTTATCTTTATTTTCACTTTCTATATCATCAAATTCTTGTTTCAATTTAGCATATATAGATTCACAACCAAATGGGCAGTTTTGTACCTGAGATGGATGACCCATCATTCCAAACTGACCAGCCACTTGTTTCTTCTCACCATATCCAGCAATCATCCCATAGACCTTATCTGCTCCACTTGCAACCGTCTTCTCATGATGCTCCCAGTCCACCATCGAATCCACAGATACCAAAGCCTTGGGGTCCTCTGAATCCAACTCTTGAATTTTGAAAGCAGAATACCGTGCTTTATCATCCATCTTCTTGTCTGTACATTCCCTGGCAAAATGTCCTGTCTGAGAACATTTATAGCACCTCACCTTCCTTCTGTCAAACCTGGCAGGTTCCTGTCCATCAAAGTTGACTCTTCTTCCTGCCTTCTTTTCAAACCTATCCAATTTCAACGATATCATAGCCACCTGCCATCTTAAGTCCATCTCTTCCAGATCCAATTCATCAACCTGATTGAAATCTTCATACACAATCTTCTGCTGTGGTGTACTCTCAGCAACAAATGAATGAAGCACATCCACTACAAGATTATCAGATCTGCTCTGAGCTTTTGGTGTGGCAGGTGAGTAGGAGATTGATGATGTTGATGGTGTTGGACTGTTTCCATATGATGCTTTGTTAGCACCAGAGTTACTAACAAAAGCAGTATGGGTTGGAGTGTGAGGTGTATAGGTGGAATACCCTTTGATATCAATTTCAAGGGTTTTCAGCTTGTTGTACAGATCATCAAAGCTCATATAATCCAGTCCTCCTTTGGCCTTGAGCGTTATGGAAACCTGAGACCAGGATGGTGGTAAAGCCCTCAGAAACTTAGTGTTGCAATCTTCATCGTCCGGCCTAGCTTTCAACTGGTTGAGTTGACTCAGGATCTTGTGGAATCTGTCATATCCTTTATGAATTCCCTCAGCCTCAGAAATCTTAAATTCCTGAAACTCTTGTTTGAGCATAGACTTTCTCATCTTTCTGGATTCATCATTCCCTCCAAATCTGGCTTTTACAGCATGCCAGATCTTTCTAGCATCATCCAAGTGATGAAAATTACTCATATGATCCTCTGGAATAGCCTGAAGTAGAAGGGTTCTCGCCTTGGTTTCCCTTTGAACTGCAAGGTGTTCTTCTGCTGTAACAGGTGGCTCATGATAGATATTGCCATCCTTATCCCTTCCAGTATTCTTCTTACTATTTCCCTTAAGAATCACATTCCACAGATTGTAATCAGTGTTCGTGATCGAATATTCCATTCTCATAGCCCAGACTTCATACTCATCTTTCTTCAGATATGGGAATTTAGCATTGTTGGTGGACATGGTGGTGACGATTTGTGTTTGGACTTGTGAGGTTTCAGGTTTGGGTTGGTGTTCTTCAGGGTTAATGACATTGTTTTGAGGGATTTCGTCTTCCATTGAAAGAGGGTTGAGAGATATGAAATCGAACTTTTTCTTCTTTATCAGAGATCCTTACCAGGCTCTGATACCACTTGTAGGATCGAGTACTTCGAGCTAGATTGAGCTTGGTTAAACAAGAACCTCTGTATGGAATACAAGTGTTTATGCGGAAACTAAACAACAAGTATAATAAAGAAGAAAGCTATAAACGACAATGATCCTCTATGGATCAGACTATGAACTAAGAATTGTGTTATTGAATATTGTGTTCGTCAAAAAGTCTATATAACTCATGGACGGGATGTTTCTTTTATAATGATAAGAAACCCTAACCCTAACCCGTCTTACAAGAAAACGTGTGAAGAGATAAACAACAATCTCTTCTAAAAATAAATCTAACAAACTCTCTAAACCTACGGATAACAAACAATAACTATCCGCAGCAATCAACCCTATCGGCAGAAACAAAACAATACTATCGGCAGGAACCAACCACAGCAGCAATGCAACACTATCGGCAGGAACCAGCTTCACTATTGGCAGCAATGAGAAATTCCTTATTTCTCATATCCCAACAATCCTCCCATCACTGAGAAACTCTTATTTCCCAGAGATCCTAACATAGTCTCTTCGTTTTTGCTTATGATTAGTGATTCCCAAAACTGATACAAGTAGACTTCAGGAACACTGGCGGTTTTTGACAAAGTTGGACTAATGAAGTGTTTTTCCAGAATATCCCTGATGATGAGACACGTTTCATGGAACCTAAGCTTCTGAAACTCAATCCTTGAATTGCAGTAAGCAATCTGTCTTTTCTTTCCTTCTGGTTGTCTGTTGATAGATGCTTGTGACATGGTGCGAGACATTGTTTAACTGTTCAATGCAAACACCAATAGCAATACCAAGAACACCATATACATGTGTTAGATAAGTGACCATGATACAATGACTCTATCTTATAGTACATTCAATACCAGATAGAACATATAGCATAAAACATATATCCAACAATATACATGACAGATCATAGCATCTCGGTTACTGAACCAGTAATGACAACACATAAGTCACATACAACACAAGGTTATACTCATATAGTTACATAACACCTTTATTTGACAACAAGCAATTCACAATCAATTGAAGCACTAGATAAGCAGTCACATACAGTTTCAACTTTATCACAGCTATGGCTAATAGGAATAGCTACAATTGCACAAATAAACACTAAGTCTGCACATTCAATCATTGGTTCAACTGTGAAGTCTGGTTTGACTGTTATGACCTGGTTCGACTAATCATTATATGGTTCGACTAAGTGGTTCGATTGAGGATACTCGATCAAGTAATTCTGTCATTCGATTAGTGTAGTCGTTCGACTAAATTGGTCGTTCGACTAAATTAGTTGTTCGACTAGATTGGTCGTTCGACTGATTAGGTCGTTCGACTAATTTTGTCGTTCGATTAATTTTGGTCGTTCGACTATATTGGTCGTTCGACTGATTAGTGCGATCGACTAATTTGGTCGTTCGACTAGTTTGCTCGTTCGACTAGTTAGGTCGTTCGATTAAACTATTCGTTCGACTAAATTGGTCGTTCGATTAGATAAGTCATTCGACTAAACTTGTCATTCGACTAAATCCGTCGATCGATTAAATTAGTCGTTCGACTAATTTACTCGTTCGACTAGGTTTAGTCGTTCGACTAGTTTGAGTCGTTCGACTAAAAATGAATCGTTTGACGTAATTGGATGTTATCTCCTAACTCGGAGATAACATGATCTTCTTGAGTCCTTCAATCTCCTCAGAAATCATATACATATTAAGCAATAATCCACACAGTCAAAGCAGTCCATTTATCACTCGTTCGACTATTAATCCGAACCCTAAATCAAGAACATACTCACATAATGTTTATTACAATCGATAAACCCTTTTACACAACACATCATAACCTGTTAAACATACTTTCTTTCACTTAATGGATTCTCAAATCAACAATTCAAGAAACACCCAATTCGATTAACTCTTATCGAGATGCTAACAATTATATTAAGCAAATATCACTCAAAAACAATCAAACAATCAATATTGAGTCCTAATGAATGCTTACAAAAGATCAAGATTAAAGAATGAATGATTCTTGGTTCGTTCGATGAAATAGGCGGGCTGTGGAAGTTGGAGAGAGAGAGGAAGACGAAAATGAGAGTGTTCTGTGTGTGTTTTGACTAAGTTAGACTTTCCCTTATATAATCCAAAAACACTTTCATCATATGGCACCTTTGGTCCTTAAACATGTTAACCTATTCATTTTAAAGTCAAAAACTAACCTAAATGAAATAAATTACCACTTTTAAGTCCTTTATGTCCAACTTATTATTCTTTTAAACCCTTGATAGTCTTGATGAAATAGATAAATGTCATGAAGAATGATAAGATGACGAAGAAAGGTGAACGGTGTACAAAGATATCTCCCCCTCAAAATATGATCAATGTTTGAAATCTCGTAAAGAATTTGAAAGATTGAAATCATATTTTGAAGAAAATTTACTTTTGCACACCGTAATAGATTTTATTATTTTTTTAATATTTTTTTTGACAAGAACGGGAAAAACCATTATCATAGTTCATTTAAACCGTCAAAAGGCTAGTATTGGGTATTGAACCGCAAGATGTGGCTACGGAGTTAATTCTTTATTATTTATTTGAGGTTGAAGTGGGATATCACGGGTGCGTGTACTTAGTATTTTGAAGATATCGGGGTTGGTTGGATGCATGATTCTTCGAGATCCTTGTTCGAGCTTATAACCTTCAAAATGATTAAGACTTGAGTTATCTAGTTATACCTGATGTAAGGAGTTACGTTGTTGTGCTCACAGAGTATAGCTATCACTTTAAAGGAGTTACGTTGTAGTGCTCAAGTGTCACACAAAGATGTGGATAATTCAAGATGAGTTCATATACAGAAAAGGATGGTTGGATGGGTATATGAAACGACCTATGCTTTAAGGAGTTACGTTGTAGTGCTCAGTATAGGTACTTAGTCAGACAATAGTGCAAGTTTAAGTCACAAGCTTGGGTTATTTTACTTTGGTCTCAAGTTCGTAATACTGGGTTTTCTCCATCAGTGGTCACTACAAAAAAGTCGTCAGAATGATAATGGGGTCGGTAAAGAGTTAGATGAGAAGAGTATAGAAGAGTAGAGATTTTATCAGCAGTTGATTCTCATGGGCTATTTATGGTACTTCACACATCTTCGCTTAATTGGACATACAGGGTGTACGCTGCCTCCGTTTCCATCGTAACCATAGTGTGTATGCTTCCGATTCCGCGAAGACATCGTGGGGGAAGAGAGAGTAGATGTGCTTTGACTTTGCATTTTTTTGCGAAAACACTCTTTTTCCAGATGGATCTGCATTCAAGGGGAAGAAATGTGCACATCGGGGACACATAACAGACTCACGTGATCGAGCTTACAACTTTATTAATACCGGAAGACGTCCGCAGAGATGATCAGTAGTTCAGTTTTGTGATTTTGGTGTAATCGTTTCAACTTTTGCAAGGTGTGATGTGCGGAGTAGCCTACTTATGTGAGAAGATCTTGCGGATTTCTTGCATGTTACCCTCGAACAGAGTTTTCGCATTGAGCATAACCGTTACCCAGAACTAGTCAGATTTGCATGGTGTGGTTTACGATGTCATCTACGAATTCCGCTGCATACTTACAACTTTCAAAAGATAGAAGACATGTTAACTGCATCAAAGTTTCGAATCTGCTGAAGACGGTTGTCAGTTTGGGGGGAAGCTGATTCAGAAACTTCGCCATAAGGAAGTATATGAAGAAGCTGTTAAAGACATGCAGCATGAATTGGGGGGAAGGTAATCCAATTCATGAATATTACATCATTTGGCTACAAGTAAAGAAAAGTTCTCAAGCCGAGGTACAAGATGAAGACAAAGAGCGTCAACTGTAGTCATCCTCAGCACTTGAAGAGCTTATGAAGACCTTTCTTTATTTGTATTTGTACTTGTAGGAAATGATGTAAGTAATCCCATATGTTGCCACATTGGGGGAAGATTGTTGGGAATGCTTCTCGCACTAAAATGTGACAACATATTTGGGATTATATTAGTTATTATGTTTGGCTCAAACACATGGACTGAAACAGTCAATATTGTAAAGTTATGTGTTTGATGCCCTATTTAAGCCCTCCTTGCCTTCATAAGGAGGTTGAAGCTTGTTGTGTAATTTTCACCTTTCCTTAATCAATAAAACATCAGGTTTCCATCTCTCTCTCTCTACACTTTCTCTCTCTAACTCTAACCATGAAGATGATGTTCTTTCATCATCCAAGACCTCCCGATTCACAATAACTTCAACCAAAACACGATCCGTCAGAATGCTTCCCAGAATCGTGTTGTTGAGCTTGAGGGGGAGAATTTAAAATTACACGAGAAAATTCAAAATGATGACCATGATAACATGGTTAGGAACTTTTCTAAACTAGAAGTTGATAATCTTAATTTACAATTAAAGTATCAACATTTAGAAGAAAGAAGCAAAATCTCAAATGCCAAGACATCTTTGGATGTTCCTGAATTTGATGCATATTTTGAATTAAACAAACGTGATTAAAAAATTCAAGCTCACACTAACACGATTCGACAATTGAGGGCTCAAATTGCCCAATTTAAGTCAAATAAGAGTGAAGTAATTGGCACCCATAAATTAGTGCCTTTAGATTATCAGAATTTTCAATACCAAGACACCATCAATAAGTTACACTATGAAAATGAGTGTTTTCAAGCTGAAAATTCAAAACTCAAACAACATTACAAAGAGTTATATGACTCAATTAAAGTCATACGAAACAATCACAATGAAAAGATAACTGCTTTGCAAAATGAGATTGAGAATCTAAAGACTCAGGTGAAAGGGAAAATGCCAATCCTCACTTGTAATAATATTGTTCAAAAGGTTGCTGCGTGTAGAAAATATGATTTTGATGCTGTGTCTATTCCGAATCCTCTTAGAAATAATAGGACAACTCATCATGTATATCTCAATCATCTTAAGGACAGTCTTGATATTCTTCGTGAGACTGTAGAAGAGGGTAGGATAGACAAACCTCTTGATAGTACAGTTATAGATGCCTGCTACCTCACTAAGCGTTCTCAGGAACTATTAGAATGCGTCTTTAGCACATGTCCTAAGATTGATAACAAGCATGTAAGTTTCGATGAATCAAGGAAAACACCTGAATCCAATACATCTAAACCAGAAAACCAAATGACACTAAAACAAACTAATGTTCCCATCATTGCTTCTACAGGAGTAAAGCATGTCACTAAAACTAGCGGGTCAAAGCATAATCGCAATACCAAGAATGATAGGACTGCGCTGGCTAAGAGTGATCTTGAGAAGAAAGTAGAAGCCCATCCTAGGAACAATAAGTTTGATTTGATAAAAAAGAATCGTGTTGATTCTAGTATTTGCCTTAAAAGTACTGTAATTGATTCGAATTCTGTTGCTATTTGTAAGACATGTAATGAATGTTTGATTTCTGGTAATTATGATAAATGTGTTATGTCATTCTTGATGTCTTCTAAACGATTCCAAGTTAAGAATATCAGGAAACCTGAAATGTGTAAGCAAATTTGGAAAACAACAGGAAAGGTGTTTGCTAATATCGGTTATCAATGGAGACCCACTGGAAGAAAATTCACTTTAGGAGATCAGTGCCCCTTAACTAGATTGACTAACCATAAAATAGTAAATGTTAAGGAATGGAAGCCAACTGGCCGAATTCTACCTTTAGTGACACAATGCCCTGCAACTAGGTCATTTGCTACTTCTAGTGATGTTTCCACTGTAAATACATTAGCATCTATGAATCCTGTAGTTCCAAAATTTGTTTGTGCTAACCAAACGGACCCCAGCTGCACGTGGGGATCCACATTTTTCAGTTATCCATCGTTGTCTGTTTTCAAATGCAGGTCATACAAATCGTCCTTTGGTATTTGGACTCAGGCTGCTCAAAACATATGACTAGGGATCGCTCACGGCTCAAGAATTTCGTGAAAAAGATTATCGGGACAGTTATGGAGATTACTTTTTCGTGACAGTGTAATTTCTCGGGTATACTACGTGGAAGGACTAGGGCATAACTTGTTTTCTGTTGGTCAATTTTGTGATTCTGATCTTGAAGTTGCATTCAGAAAACACACATGTTTCGTCAGAGAGTTGGATGGTATTGATCTTCTTAAAGGCAGTCGTGGCACCAATCTATACACCATCTCTATTGAAGAAATGATGAGGTCCTCTCCTATTTGCTTGCTTTCAAAGGCCTCAAAGACCAAATCTTGGCTTTGGCACCGTCGTTTAAATCACTTAAACTTCGGCACCATAAATGACCTTTCTCGCAAAGATCTTGTACGAGGCATGCCCAGATTAAAGTTTGAGAAAGATCATCTTTTCTCTGCTTGTCAACTGGGCAAAAGCAAGAAACACACTCAGAAACCCAAAACTATCAACACCATAATGGAAGTCCTTCACACCCTTCACATGGATCTGTGTGGACCAATGAGAGTTCAGAGTATAAACGGGAAGAAATACATTCTTGTAGTGGTCGATGACTACTCTCGGTTTGCATGGGTGAAGTTTTTGAGAACCAAGGACGAAACTCCAGAAGTTATCATCAAACTTTTCAAACAGCTGCAAGTGAGACTTAACAAGACTGTTAGAATCATCCGTACGGACAATGGAACTGAGTTTGTTAACCAACAACTCAGTCAATTTTATGAAAGTATTGGCATAACTCACCAGAAAAGTGTTCCACGAACTCCTCAGCAGAACGGTGTTGTTGAAAGAAGAAACCGTACTCTTGTGGAAGCTGCACGAACCATGCTCATATTTTCAAAGGCACCGATTTTTCTTTGGGCAGAAGCAATTGCTACAACATGTTATACCCAGAACCGATCCCTAATTCATACTATTCACAGCAAAACTCCCTATGAGCTGATTTATGGCAAGAAACCAGACCTTTCTTTTTTGCGCGTGTTTGGTGCACTATGCTACCCGACAAATGACAGTCAAGATCTGGGAAAATTAAAACCTAAAGCATACATAGGATTCTTTGTTGGATATGCACCAGATCGTAAGGGGTACATAATCTATAACAAACGAACCCGACAAATCATTGAAATAATCCACGTAACTTTTGATGAGCTGACTAAGCAAACGACTCCTTGACACAACAGTTCTGGACCCGCTCCTAATCTTGTGTCACTTGGACCCATCAGTTCAGTCCTTGTATAGAATTCCACTCCTGCAGTTCCTTGTGTGCCACCTACCAGTGAGGAGTTGAAGAACTTGTTTAATCCGATGTTTGATGAATACTATGAGCCACCAACTGGTGATGCTACAACTGAAGCATCACCTGCACCTCCAGCTGATGATGCTCATGAACTACACAACTCAGATGGTCCATCGGTATCTATCCCAATTAGTCAAGAAGCACCATCTGTCAGTCATTCACCATCATCATCGAATACTCAGTCTTCTTCGGTACAACATGGCCCTGCAGTTGATAATTCTTTTGAAGTAAATCCTTTTGCTCCTGCTGATGATGTTCCATTTGAGAATGTATTCGCTCCTGAATTTTCTACAAAGACATCTTCTTCAGGAGTTCACAACACGGAAACATCAGTTCAAAACCCTCAACCACATGATCATCTCAGAAAATGGACCAACGATCATCCAATTGACAACATTATTGGAAATCCCTCTCGTCCGGTATCCACACGAAAGCAACTTGCCACCGATGCCTTGTGGTGCTTCTTTAATTCTATACTCTCCAAAATCAAACCCAAAGATTTCAAAGATGCTATGTCTAAAGGCTGCTGGTTTCAGGCAATGCAAGAAAAAATTCATGAGTTTGATCGACTTGAAGTATGGGAATTAGTGCCCGCTCCAGATTGTGCAATGATTATCGCTCTCAAGTGGATCTTTAAAGTGAAACTTGATGAGCATGGTGACGTTCTAAAGAATAAGGCTCGACTTGTTGCAAAAGGTTATCGTCAAGAAGAGGGCATAGACTTTGAAGAATCATTCATTCCAGTTGCTAGAATTGAAGCCATCAGAATATTTCTAGCTAATGCTGCCAATCAGAATATGGTTGTCTACCAAATGGATGTAAAGACAGCATTTCTGAATGGTGATCTAAAAGTGGAAGTCTATGTCAGTCAACCAGAAGGATTTTTGGATTCTGATCGTCCTACTCACGTCTACCATTTGAAGAAGGCTCTATATGGGCTAAAGAAAGCTCCCAGGGCGTGGTATGATACTTTATAGAAGTTTCTTCTGGCTAATGGTTCTCCAAAGGTGTTGTTAATCCTACGCTATTCACTAGGAAATCGGGCAAACATCTACTTCTTGTTCAGATCTACGTAGATGATATCATCTTCGCCTCTTCTGATCCTAGGGAATGTGACAGGTTTTCTAACGAGATGAGTTCTAAGTTCTAAATGTCTATGATGGGACAAATGTTGTTCTTCTTGGGTTTACAAATCTCTCAAAGTCCCGGAGGCATCTTCATTAATCAATCCAAATATGCAAATGAAATATTGAAGAAATTTGGATTTGATTCAAGTGATGCTATTGACACCCCTATGATCGAGAGATCAAAGTTGGATGAAGATCTCTCTGGGATCCCGGTTGATCAAACAAAGTTTCGAAGCATGATCGGATCCCTAATGTATCTCACTGCTAGTAGGCCAGATCTATTATTTACTGTATGCATGTGTGCTCGATACCAGTCCAAGCCTACCAAGAAGCATCTGGAAGCGGTAAAGCGAGTCTTTCGATACCTTCAAGGGACTATTCACATGGGTCTCTGGTATCCTAAGGACACCGCAATGGCAATCATGGCCTACGCAGATGCAGACCATGCGGGGTGTCAAGATACTCGTCGAAGTACATCGGGAGGTGCTCAATTTCTGGGAGATAAGTTTGTTAGCTGGTCATCTAAAAGGCAAATGAGTACATCTATATCTTTAACAGAGGCTGAATACATCGCCATGTCTGCGTGCTGTGCTCAAATTCTTTGGATGAGATCACAACTATCGGACTATGGTTTTGCATACAACAAAATTCCTCTGTATTGTGATAACAAAAGTGCTATAGCTCTTTGCTGCAACAATGTCCAACACTCCAGATCAAAGCACATCGACATCCGACATCACTTCATAAGGGAATAGGTTGAAAAAGGGGTGGTTGAACTTTACTTCGTGAGGATTGAGTTTCAGTTGGCTGATATCTTCACTAAGGCACTTCCGAGAGAACGGTTTCAATTTATTCTCCCGCGACTTGGCATGAAGAGTTTGACTTCAGAAACTCTCAAGGGTCTTCAAGAAGAAAATGAGGAGTAAAGGATTTGCTTCACATATCCTTGTAAATACTTGTATATATCTTAAAACCAAAAAGAAAATAGAAAAATATAAAACCTATAAAAACCATTAAAATCAGAAAATCACAAAAATACCAAAAATAGCTTCTCTAGGCATGTCTTCTGTTTATCGATAACATTTACGGTCCTAGAAATGTCATTCAATAATGACAAAGGTCTTTAAATGAAGCTCGAGCAGAAGTTAAACTAAAATGTTAAAACATGTCAAATGGCTTGCAGTGACTTCATACTGTAACCCGCTCTTATTTATGAGAAAAGCACATCGCCAAAAAGACGGCTGTTTCTCCCACTGGGTGATGTTCACCCGGGCATGGATTACTTTATATCCATGAATCTTTGATCTGATGTATGATTCAGTGCATCATTTCTCGTATAAGAAGAGAAGTCTTCTTTACACCACAAACTCTTTCACATCTATGATTCTTCAAGAGAGTTTTTGGTGTTTCACAAGGTGGTAACTGGACATAAATTTTCACAAATACTTGACGCTCAATTTAATGACTATAGCTCTTTAAATAGAAAATGGGCCATTAATTGAGGGGGAGAGTATCTGTTCAAAATTTCTGACACCTTTTTTAAACTTTGTGCAACATCAGCCGTGACACTCTCTCTTGGTTTAAGGGGGAGCATAGTGTGCTCCATTATCAGAATATATTAAACCTGACCACATTTTCTCCCACAATTTCTAACTTATTTAAATCAATTGGGATCACAAATCTTAAATGGTTTAAAAATTTTGATCGGGGGAGAGAATGTGACTTAAATATGAAATCTGATAAAATGTGATCTTTTGGACTCATGTGTAGGCTCCCAAATATGTGATAAACTCTTTCGTATATCGATGCACATATTGAGGGGGAGCAAATGGTTTATGATGGTAATTATGGAAGGATACCAAAGACTGACCAATCTTATTTTAATGCACTGGAGTTATAAGGATGGTGAGGTTAGGTATTAGTTCCCATGATCCAGCCAGAACCGAAGGGATCTTCCCAGGGACAATCCTCTAGTTAGAATAGAAGTCCTTAGGAATGATTAAAAAGGAGAAAAGTGAATAAGGGAAGAGTGCCGACTGAGACGGAGCTAGTACTGGAACAAACCCAACAAGGTACTAGTGGTGAAGTCTCGGTAAGCACTGAAGGGGTTGAAGAATGAAAAAGAAATGTAAAGATAAAGGGTGAAAAGAAAGAAGCCCTCCTTACACTTTAGGCAAAAACCGGGTCAATACATATGCTGTCAGAATCACTAAGTTGATTGCTGACATTAAAGAAAAAGTATCATGGACCCAGTGATACGCTGCACAACCCACCCTAGCCACTCAAGGTCCCTCAAAGGACTATTGATTCCTTTGTCACGGAGATCAATACATGTCTATCGTCTCTCTCACTCCGAGTTAGATGATATTGAAAAGGTGGCAGTCCTCTCCAGCCTCCGATCACTAAATCAAAATGCACTATTAAGTCTAGAGCCAAGAGATCATCCATAAATCTCATTAGGACACATTTCCAATACGCTTGCTGTTTCATACACCATGAAAAGTAAGAAAACATATATTAAGAGTCCTACGCATTATCTTTGTGGTATTGCCAGAACATCCGAGTGATACTTAAAGTATTCACAATGAAGATGGAAATCCTTCTAGAGCCAACATCTAACAAGCTCTTGGTGGGTGACATGTGAGATCCTTCATTGATCAAACTAGTGACAACTGGAAAGAAACGGTTGGGCGATTCACATTTGAATCAAACTTGTTCCAGGAAATGGATTGACGGATGATTTTGGAAAACCTTTCAATATGCTTACCAACTGAGTTTTGAGAACATTGATTGTGAAAATTTTCAAACAAAAGTGTTTATGACAGAAATGTGATTCAATTTATAAAACCCTCGTCGTGCTGCATAAAATGTTTATCCAGTGACACGCGAGTGATTTTTCTAATCAATTTCTCATCAATCAGTGGGTATTTAATTCACTGATTCACTCTACCGTGTTGTCTGCTTTGAGACGTTCCGGTATGAGAACATGCTTGTACGAAGATTCCAATGATTAATTCGTTGAATGAGTCTTTACAAAAAGCTGGAAATTCCTGTCAAGGAGAATCTTCTTTAAAGGGGATTCTACCTGATCACAGGTCGGTCCTCACGGAACCGAAGGTTAATCCAACCACACCGAGCGAATGACAAAGCCATATTCGTTCTCTAACTTTATTGCTAACTGTTTTATTTCTGATTCATATAAAGATGGTGATGGTGGTTCTTGATTCCAGAAGAGACATGTCAACTCACACTTACAAATCATTATCAAAGAAATCATGATAGTTAAAAGACCTACAACACAGCTTCTGCAACTCTGATGAAGTTATCATGATCCAGAAAAGTGTGAGCATGCAGTCCAAAGGTCATAAAAAATCACATGGAGGCAATATTACCACAACGACTGAACTTGGAGATTTATGGTGATTGATGATCTCAAAGAAGGCTCAAAGACCACGACTTCACATGGAGACGATGCTGCAAGATGACTTAAAGATATGTTTTGGATGATATTCTCAAAAGATACTCAAAGATCATCTAAGACAAAAGATCAGTCATCAAAAGTTCACTACTGAAGGCACAAAGATCAATGACTTTGAAGAATCAAAGACTACGAGCTACGAAGTTAAACTCATGTAATAGAATGCTAGAATTCAATATGTAATTTCAGGGTGACCTCCCTTAGGGGGAGATTTTTAGGAATACGAATATTCATATGTAATTTCGAGGTGACCTGAGAAGGCAACCCGATTGGGAGTCAGAGGATCCATAGTACCTGCAGCCTCCCGGACCTTTTTCCCGGTGTATGGGAGGGTGACGAACTCCTTTTTGTTCGGTCATAGGTTGGTCCAAAGAACGAGAGTCGGCTTCCTTAAGTCCGTTGTTCCTCACTTGAGCGGTTGTTTAGAACTGATGCTACACCTTGGGGCTGCAGTCCCTTCTTCTTAGCATGGATGTCCCTCTGCAATCCCCTGCTCCTACCATTGAAACAGCTAGGGGCTAGTAAGTCCTGCCAATATCAGGGAAAGAATAGCTCCCGAAGGGCTTCCTTCTTTATCTAAGCGACTAATAGGCTTGGGTGGCTAGGGCACATGCTATCGAGGTATATATATATATATATATATATATATATATATATATATATATATATATATATATATATACACTAGTTGTCGAAGCCCGCCCAATGGGCGGGCACGCTTTGTGATTTTACTTTTTGTAATTTACACGCTCTTTATTACAATTGTTAATGACATATAAAAGGGCATGACTTTTAACTTGTATGCAATTGGGTAGTGGAACCGGATCAACACCTCTTGGATCACAAAAACAAAAAAAAGTTGTGAGTCACCATGAATAGGATGGGTACCCAATTTATTAGCTTGGTCACATTAAGATTTCATATATATATATATATATATATATATATATATATATATATATATATATATATATATATATATATATATATATATATATATATATATTTTTTCTTTTTTTTTTAAAAATTTATTTATTTATTTATTTTATCTAATAATTAAGATATTTTGGTACATAATATATATGTATATCTATGTTTTTTATATTTGGGCAATGGTTATCATAATTGGCAAAGTTTGAGGGTTAGTTATGTTATATTAACAAATTTATGTGTAATTTATAAAAATGTTTGTATGAAATTCACAACAGTTATTCTCAAAATTGAATTGCATATTTCTGCCTGGGAAACTAAACCATCTATTTGAATTAATGCTTCATTTAAGTTTTGCAATGATTAAACTGGCTGATTTAGACCCGAGACATATTAGATACAGTGCATTAGTAATTATATATTGTCTAATTGTTGATAAGTTTTTCAAATGAAAAGTATTTATCTAACAAATCAAATAATTCTATGGCTGAAAACACTTCTGCATGGGAAACTAAACCATCTCTTTGAATTAATGCTTCATTTAAGTTTTGCAATGATTAAACTGGTTGATTTAGACCCGAGACATATTAGCTACAGTGCATTAGTAATTATATATTGACTAATTGTTGATAAGTTTTTCAAATGAAAAGTATTTATCTAACAAATCAAATAATTCAATGGCTGAAAACACTCCTTTAATCAAAGAATTGAAAGATGTTTCCGGATCAGAGAAACTTCATCAATGCTTTAAGTTTCTTTTTATCCAAGAACATACCGAAGAAGAAGCATTTCTCCTGTGGGTTCGTGAAAAGTGTGATGAGTTAGAGACAAAGATTGAGAAACGTCAACAGCGAATGGCGGAGGTTTGGTCATTAAATCATGATGAAGAAAAGGCAGGGGAATGTTTGCGTGAGAAGCAGGTGAGAGCACGTAAGAGGTTGGAGGTGTTGAGGGGTTTGTTGGTTGAAGTTCGTGATGGTCTGACTGAGAGTCAGCATCACATGTATATTATGGACTTTTATGATTAGGGTATGGTTGGATAGGTTATTTTGGTCGGTTTGAAGATGATTAGGTTATTAGGTTTTTGTGTATGTAAGTGGGTTGTAATGATGAACAGTTTTATGATCTGAATGGAAGTATGGCTATCTTTAATCTAATCTTGTGTTTCATTATGTAGTTTTTTTAGTATGTGATTAATTTCTGTGATTGAGTAGTTGTTGTTGTTTGTTGATCTGATGGTATGGGGTTTTAGAGATGTGATAATAGTAATTTGTAGAATCAGGTTGTTTTTATGATGAAAAAAATAAAAATCAGTAATTGTAGTTTAGTTAGGGTTAATTGATTTGATTATGCGTGGAACTATTGCTATGGGGTTATAGAGATGTGATAATAAAAAATAGAAACTAGTAATCGTAGTTAAGTTAGGGTTAATTGATTTGGTCATGCTGATTTTTGATAACATTGCCTTATGTATTCTTTGTTTGGTTCATATGTTTATGCTCATGTCATTTTTTTTTGTAGATGTTTGATTGTTAATTGATTTTATATTAACTTATGTGTAGTTAGGAATTCAAATGTCATGGAATGCTTAAAAGTGAGTATAGTAATTGCTTAGGTTTGTATCTTGAAGGTGGTACATGGGTTCTGATTCTGTATTCAATTATGAGTATAGTGTATTCATGTGTTTTTGTTTCGAGTTGAAGATGGAAACTGAGAGATGTAATATGCTGCATATTCTTCTTGTATGATTGGATTTTGAGTTTTAGGAAATAGTCAAACTTTTATCATTGCCTAATAGCGTAACGAAGAGCAATTTACATTTCGACGTTAGCTGAGTGGGCAGAAATCATTGCGTAACTTAATATAACGTACTAAACATTGTCGTCAAAAGATCTTTCCCAGGGTCACACTACTCTATAAGATGGGTTTTAGAGATGTGAATAACCACATGTTGGTTATTTTTGATAATATTT